>QEPC01003557.1:1586108-1607078 GCA_003113815.1 Sphenodon punctatus
GGCGGAGATATCAGAGAGGCAGTTGACGAGGCGTGAGCGGACAGAAAAGGAGAGAGAGGGGGTAGAGAGAGAGAGTTGGGTGTCATCAGCATAGAGATGGTATTGGAATCCGTGGGAGGCAATAATTTTGCCAAGGGACAGGGTGTAGATAGAGAAGAGGAGAGGGCCAAGGACAGAGCCTTGGGGGACCCCAACCGAAAGGGGAAGGGAGGAGGAGGTTGACTCAGGGAGGAAGACATTAAAGGAGCGGTCAGAGAGGTAGGAGAAATCATCGGCATACTGCAGTGCATGCAACGGGTAGCAGATCTGGTGATGTCCAGCTAAAGGACATCACTAACACCCATTTTTGTTTAGACTGCATATGCAGTCCCTATGTGAAAATATGAGTAAACTGGCCAAACACAACCTAATACAAACAAATATACTAAATGTAATAAATAAAGCAAAACCAAAAAAACTCAGGGTAGAAAGCTTGTGACAGCCCCCAGTTAGTAAAAGTTGATGCAAAAGACCTTATGACAAGAGAAAACTTTTGGATTTGTACGCGTGACACTGCTCAACCATGTGGGTTGAATGAGCTCACAGATTTTTCAATTTGAGGTGCACAGCTCATCGTATCCCCAGAGTATTTAGTTTAATTTTTACTGCAGGTAGTGTAGACAGTTGCTCATACTTTTACACAAAAATGGGTGTTAGTGATGTCCTTTAGCTGGCAGACATTTAAACAGTAACAGTAACATACCAGATCTGATTTAGTTATCCATAGTCAGGGCGGTTTAGTGGGTGTTAGTGATGTCCTTTAGCTGGCAGGCATTTAAACAGTAACATACCAGATCTGATTTAGTTATCCATAGTTGGGGCGGTTTTGCCACCCACCTGAGGTGAGTTAGCCATTTCAGATAAAGCCCAGTGTGGAGAACTTTTTGGTTTCAAGCAGCAAGCCCTAAGCAGCCACTTAGAGACTTTCCCAAAAATTAGGAAGCAAGAGGCATAAGCAAACTGCCACAAGAAAAACAGGTCAGTGAATGCATAACTAGTGATGTATAAAGTTTCTTTGTTAACAGATATAGAAGGCATGTGTAGCATTGCTACTGACTCTCAGCACATTTTTACTTCCTCCTTTTAGGAGATCTATAATGGACAGTAGAATCAATTGATTTCTACGCGCTTGAATAAAGGGTAAGTGGTTTAAAACCACAGATGTATTGTAATCGTGGAACTGTATTGGGTGGAGTTTAAACCTGCAAAACAGTATGGCTTTATAGATCTCCATTTTAAATTCAATAGAGGCTGCCTATATTGCTTTTACCCACAGGGTGGCCCAGCCCCGCTTTTAAGTATTGCAAGACCTTGGCAAACACTCCTTGAAGTTTTCTACATTCCCTGGAACAAGTAGGATTTTCATCTCTGATGAAGCTGGCATCAGCGAAACATCAGAATAGACACCATCAGTGCAGTCTTTGACTTTTCCTTCCTGCTTCACATTTTGGGGCAAACCAGAGACCTTTTAGGCTCCTCCCCCTTTGATCTTACATTCCAGCGAAGGTGGGGGGACTAGTTTCCTTTTCAGTCCCTGGTGGTTTCTCTGTATATCTGCATTAGGTTTATACCTATTTTGATACATTTGTTATGTTTGCACCTTTTGGTATTCTTGTTTTTGGACATCTGTAAACTTGTTGTTTATATATATAAAGTGTTGGCAATTTGTATTTGCCACTGTGCTTGCCTGTATCCATTTTTTGGTTGTGACTTTTTTCTGTGGAATTTATTTGCCTTGGTGTAGTTGTGGTTGGATTTATCAAAGACTTTGCATTTTCATATTTTATTTATTTTTATTTTACTAGTTTATACCCTGCCCACTCCTGCTCAAGAACAGCTCGGGGTGGCTTACAGGCGTCAATAAAACACATAAGGTATAATTAAAACATTTAAAAGGCTATGAAACTAAAATGATTTTTAGTTGTTGTTTTTGTTAAATTACATTAAATAATTCCATTATGACAACTTATGAGCAAATGGGTTAAATGAATTATTGTGTTTTATTGACTCATAGGCATTTTACAACCGCAAGATTTATTTCCCAATTCTCTATGTTCATGCCCCCCTCCCCCCCCCAATTAAATTCCACTCTTTAAAAATGATAACTTCTCCATGTGGCTTTAATGAGATTTATGAGAGACACTCAAATTCATCAGCAAATTTTACCCTGTCAAATGTTTTTGCACTGTTAAAGAATTAATGCAGACTCTATTTTTTCCCCTCTGGTCCACTTGAATGATTGTCATTTACTCTTGTCAGTTCTCTCATTATTGCTCAGTGCTATGCTTGCCATATAATATAGCGAATCTCCCCACTCAAAGCAGTCTAGAGAAAAGAAAAACAGGACTTGCAAACAATGGTTTGAATTTTGTGTGATTGTTCAGTTTACCCATATTTGTACTTTATTATTTGGTATTCAGGAACTTCAGTACAAACATGCTTTTGTTTGCATTAATAGTTGTGGAAAGCTCTTCCCATACAAATATCCTTATAGATTTGCATGTAAATAAGTGTATCCGTTATTCTCCATTTCATAATCTTTCACATGAGAAGAATCCATCATTCATTTGGGAAGCAGAAATGAATTCTGATCACTTTGGTGAATAATTGCACCCAAGGAATAATTGAATTGAATAGTTTGAACAAGATCAGGCTGAGATTGGTTTGCACAGGCCATTTTGCAAATATCCAATACACTAAGAGGAAACAGCATCCGCTTACATGATTCTTGAACAAGAAAAAGATCTACATTCATCAAGGCTCATAATCGCAGTGAATTATTAGATCAGCTCAAGTTATGATGATACAAATGCCAGATAGACTAACGCTGGCTTTGCAGATCTCAAATTGACAGGACAATCTTCCACTATTAAAGTGAATGCCATTGACATCAATGGGTAGTGGACTGAGCTCTGAGCATTTTGGGGATCTCAATTTAAAACAAAAAAATTGTTGTAAACGATGCAAAATCTCAAAACCATAGTCAGAGTCAATAAACATAGAAGCCCACATACTAACAGAGCCACTTTCTGAAAATAACCATGAAAAGAACACGGTCGTTGAGTCCTATTGTGAGCTACCTTTACACATAAGGAGATGTAATTCTGAAGTTTAGTGGGGTTTTTTGATATGAAATTTAAAGGTCATTCTTGCTGAAGCTACGTGGAAAACATACTTTCTCAAGTACAGATACGTAATCGGATACAGGGTGTTATCTGTAATGTTTATATGAGAGATATGTTGGCAAGAATAACAAAGGCATGTTTAGTTGCAGATGGCTTTTTAATCCTTTGGAATCAATGCCTGGTGAGAAGGTGGCTATCCACTATACTGAGTAAAGACAGAACAGATATTTTTAACCTTATTAAAAATATTTATGTTACACTACCATTTCCATTACCTGTGTGTACCTGGTGCTGGAAACTTGTCGAAACATGTTTTCTGCATGTTACAACAGTGGGTAAAAACAAACGTGACAGCGACCGGTTTGGCCTTCTGTGGTATGCATGGACATGGCCCGCACCTGCACGCATGTGCAGACACCGCCAGATGTTGACTTGGAGTATCCCAAGTCATGTTGGTGGCTAGTCCGGGCTCTCCCCTTGAAGAACCTCTGAAGTCACAGCCCAGGTTAGGGTTTGCCTGATCAGGCTGCACATGTGTTCCTGGGCTGGTCTGCAGATCCACCATGGCTGCCCATCATAGCGGGGGTTGGGGCGCTGGGCACAGATTGAAGTGGGACTGGGTGGCCACATGTTCATGTGGCTCCCCAATGACCCAGCCATCAGCAGGTCTGTTGTGCCATCCGACCCAGACCATGCCATTGTTCTGGGTCAGCCACACAGCCGCCACATGTGGTTTTTTTTACCCATTGTGTAATGTGCTATAGGTCCTGAAAAAACTGGAATAGAACAAGGGATGTGAATACCATGTCTGATCCTTAGCTCGTGTAAATTAGTATGTTTCCAGTTATTTTGGTGGAGCTACAGTTTACACCAGCTGAGGATCTGACCCATTGTTTAAGGACTGCAGTTATATACGACTGTAGATGTCCAGTGACCCATGTGGTATAATGTTAGGCAGAGATTACTTGATATTCAAGTCATTTCTTCTCAGGTCGGCTCCTTTCTGGCCAGAAGAACTTACCGTGTGGTCCTGGGGGACTGTACTTCATTTCCCCAGGATCTTATGTCTCAGGTCCCACAGGGTTCTGTTTTGTCCCATCTCCTGTTCAACGTGTCTATGCAGCCTTTGGGTGAGGTCGTGAGAGGATTTGGAGAGTGATGTCCTCAATATGCTGATGACACACAGCTCTACCTCCTTGTTTTCAGCAGACTCGGGCCCGGCCGTCTCGTTGCTTGCTCGGTGTCTGACAGTTGTGGGGAATTGAATTTTTTATTTTATCTTTATACAATTCAATTCAATTTTTTTTATTTGTGTAGCTAAAGACCAATTCAAAACAAACCAGACACTGTTAATAGCTGATACTTCACAACACTTTAAAATCATACATAAAAATAAAATAAAACAAGTAATAGAAACATCATTTGCCTTAGTTTCCATCCTTTGAGGCCCTTCTTAATTTTAATGCCAGGGTTAGGAACTTAGCTACATTAATGGAAACTATAAATTCCTTATCCCTGAGCAGAAATAGTTCGTTTAACTTACTAAAACCTGGAGCTTTTGTGAGAGGAATAATAAACAACTTTCTTCATGTTTGATACCGAGGGCAGGTAAAGAGAATATGTGCCATAGTTTCTATACATTCTAAAGGTGGCTTACTACATTCCAAACATATCCTCTCCTCCCAAGGGGTACCATTTAATCTGCCCACTGTGCCTGCGGATGGGAACACATTCAATCTGGCCACAGTCAGTGCCACTCTTGTATTTCCCATCCTGGAGTCTGCCAGATAACTAGGTCCCCTTATGGGGATTACCATATTTCTATACAGTCGAGAAACTTTCTGCAATTGGATTGACTCATATTTATTTTGAAGTTCCTGATCAGAAACTCGGGATTTGACCTCAACCATATTCTACTGAAAGGCAAGGACAGGGCATTTGTTATTGAGAACCCTAAAGACCCCCAAATTTTATTAATTGCCTCAGGCCATTGGCCCACTGTAGTCTGAACAGTCAAAGCTGCCAATGAACCCAAGGGTATTAGATTTAAATGAAGCCAATATTTTATAATAGAAAGTTTAGCATGCTTCTCAATGTGACTGGTGCCTGACTCTGCTCTTAAAAGAACTGCCGGGGTAAGTCTGGGTGCTTGTAAAATAATCCTCAACATTCTATTTTGTTCAATCTCCAAATATTTTAACTGATTTGGACCCCAGTACTGGACCCCATATAATAATTGCGCGACCATCTTTGCCTTAATCAATCTTAGGGCTGGTTTAAATAGCTTACCCCCTCTATTCCAATAAAAGCCAGCGATGGCCTGCCCAGTGGCCCTTACTGTTGCCCTAGCAGCCTTCAATGGGCATTCCAGGAGGGGACAGTCGAGATAATGACCCCTAGGTATTTGTTTTGGTTTACCTGTTCGATGCTATTTCCCCCCAAATACCACTTAAGCTGCTTCTGGTGGTTACCAATCACCAATATTTTGGTTTTTGTATAGTTTATCGTCAAAAGTTCATTCTTGTAATATATGCTAAAGGCTTCCATTAATCTCCTTAGTCCAGTCTGAGTTCTGGCAATCAGAGCTGTATCCTCTGCGTATAAGTGGGTAGATGTTATCTGACCGCCAATCTCAACCGGATGGTGGGCTGGGTTCTCAAGAGTCTTTCTCATACCATTTAAAAATAAATTAAACAATATAGGTGCTAGTAGGCAACCCTGTCTTACCCCCCCTTTCAACAGCCACCTGGTCAGAGAGTACACCATCTTATTCATTCTTACCCACAATGTGGTCCTTGAGTGTACTGTCTGTATCAGGAACAGCAGTCTGAGGTCAATACAATATTTAATCAGTTTATCCCATAATTTCTCCTGGGAAACTGAGTCAACTGCCATTTTTAGATCTACAAAGCATATAAATATACTTGATCTTTGATGCAAACGTACATACTAAGAGATCATGTTCTGGTGATAGACTAAATGTTCAATCGTAGACATTCCTTTTTAAAAACCTGCCTGCTCTGGCCCAATCAGGTTTTCTGTCCTTATAGTCCACCGGGAGCACCCTGCTCGAGGTCCCTCGTGTATATCGGGGGGGCCACGATGGCAAGGGCGTTCTCGGTGGCAGTGCCGTGGCTATGGAATGTCCTCCCAGCGGAGGTCTGGACAGCACCGACCCTCCCTTCTTTTAGAAAGTAGTACTGTAAGACCTGGCTGTTCCACCAGGCTTTTGGTGAGGGAGATGGGTAGGAAGGGACTGGCTTAGGGTGGGTTGTTGGGGTATTTTTGTTGGACTCCTGGGATTGTGAGTTTATTTGTTTTATACTGTTTTTAGCTGTGGTAATATTATTGTTGCTTTATGTTTGTTTTGTTGTGATGTGAGCCACCACGAGCTGCGTGTCAGGAAGGGAGGGGTATACATTTTGTATAAAAATACTCCAGGTATCTTTTGGCCAGGATCCTAAAATGGATTGATCAAGAAAACCTGATTGGGCTGGAGCAGGCAGGTTTTTAAAAAGGGATGTCTACAATAGATCATGTTCTGGTGATTGACCATTTAGTCTCGAAGTATGTACGTTTGCAGTGAATGTGGCCCCTAGGACAGAAAAGACTCTCCACCCCTGGTCTAGTTCACAAGAGGTAACCCTGAAAGCCCCAAGGACATCCCCTGCATCAGCGGGTGATACCCACGGGAACTTATCCCATGAAATCAGACAAGGTGGGGCTTCCATAATCTCTGTTTTCCCCCATCGTAATAAGCGTGGCGTCAAAATTGTGGTGAATTGGAGCAATTTTATCTATGAAGTAATCCACAAACAAGTTGCAGCGGCCACCGGAATATTCCGGTTCCAGATGGAGGGACCAGCTAGCCTCCTCACCACCTGGACTGACCAGCCCCCTCACCACCCGGAAAAGCTCTGCAGGATGGGACTTCACAGACACAATGAGAGCAGCAAAGAACCAGCATAGATTCACAAACTGGCTCTATGCTGCAATCTGTCGGTTTCAGTATGAGAGTGGCACCACCGTTGCTCTAACCGCCACCCTTTTATGTTTCAGCAACTGCAGATCCTCCGTATACCAAGGCGGCCTGCGGTGCTGACGCCGAGGGAGTGGACGCTTGGTAGCTGTCCTGTCGATGGCCTCAGCTAGCCAGATGTTCCAAAAGGCCATGAGGTCATCTACTGAACAGTTGGCAAGATCAGAGGGTAAGTCCCCTAGAACATTCTGGAACCCCTTCAGTTCCATTAGTCTCTGGGGGTGGACCAACTTAACTGGTTCCACACCCAACTGGGGGCTGACGTGCTGGGAGACACATCTGCAGGAGGTAATGATCCATCCACAACAAGGGCACTGATTACACCTCCCCCACTAACGGATCCACTGCCTTAAGGCCAGTGCAGAAGATCAGGTCGAGGGTATGTCCCCCATCGTGTGTTGGACTGGTAACCATCTGAGACAGGCCTATGGTTGCCGTGGCGGTTGCCATGCCATGGATGAGGGCAAGCTGCCTGAAGTTGAATCCTGACAAGACTGAGGTGATGCTGGTGGGAATGGCCGACGGAGTAGAGGCCCCTATCATTGATGGGGTATGCCCTGCCTTGGTCCCTCAGGTTCACAGTCTGGGTGTGCTCCTTGACTCTCAGCTCCGCATGGATGTCCAGGTGGTGGCTGTGGCAAGGACACATACAACAGCTATGGCCATATATCTTAGACTGTGACCTTGCCACCATCATCCATGCCTTCATCACCTTGAGGCTTGATTACTGTAATGTGCTCTACGTGGGACTACCCCTGGTGATGGTTCGGAGGCTACTGCTGGTGCAGAAAGAGGCGGCCTGCCTTCGTACGGGGATGGGCCACCGGGAGCACATAACTCCGGTGCTCCATTTGCTGCACTGGCTGCCTATAGCCTTCTGGGCCTGATTCAAGGTGTTGGTGCTAACCTAAAAAGCCCTACACGGCCTGGGCCCCACCAGGTTCTGAAACACCTTGCCCCCCGGGTTCTGAAACAGCCTCTGGAGTCTGTGGTCGGCTGGGAGCGCCCTTTTGGAGGTCCCTTATGTTTGGCAGGGGGTCTCATTGGAGAAGGTGTCCTCAGTCGTTGCACCTCATTTGTGGAACTCCCTCCCGGCAGAGGTCTGCCAGATCTCCCCTCCTTCAGGCGTCAATGTAAAACCCGGTTGTCCTGCCAGGCTTTTGGTGGGGGAGATGGGTAGTGGGAGGGGTGGGGGGTGGTTGTTGACCTGTATGAAGTTCTGTTGTTTTAATTGTGTTTGTATTTATATTTTATATTGGACTGCTTAGGCCAGGGGGTCGGGGGTGATTTTTTTTAATTTTATTTTTTATATAAAAAATAATATTCTTCAATCAAGTCTCAACCTCCACCCTTTCCTTTTTAATTGCTATGGGAAACAAATAGCAAAATGAACAGACAACACCCACTTGCAACAAATTATAATCTCATTGATTTATGTTGTAATCCAAATATTGTAAAATGGTAGAAATTCTATGCATAAGGAAACAGACCTATTAAGTTACTTGGGCCATCATTCAAGCAGTGCAGGATTGTTCCTCTTATAGAAGGGTCATCAATGCTTTACTTAGTTTTATTTCAAATGCTCCAAGTGTTAAGTCTTCCAATGCTTGCTCTTTCCTTGGGAGAATATGCCTCTCAAATAGATGTTGATATGTAACCTGTGCCTGCATTTCATCTCATTCTTGCTAGTTCCTACTTTAAATTCTTTGTGCAATGGTCTTTTTCCATTTTGTTTCATGCAGGTGGTATTTAACAAAGCATTAATTTATTTTTTAAACTCCATTTGGAAAAGACTGTGAGGAATGTGTGGTTTTTTTGCTGCTGGCAGTGGGGAATGAGGTGGTAGCTTTCACTGCTCTCCATGTGGTGCAGTGGTGGCTATTCTAAAGGGCAGGAGTGCAGAATGAAACAAAAAGAAATACTTGCGAGGGGGGGGACGGGGAAAGCCAGATCAGGCCTGCCGCTTCATAGGAACAGAGTGAAGAACACAGAGCTTCAGCATATTTTTAAAAATGATATGAAAGAGTGCAGGAGTTCTCCCGAATCCCCAGTGAATATGGGAATAATGAGAGATCAGTTTTCTATTCCCACAAGTGCTCCTGGACAGGGCTGTAAAATCACATTGGAGATGATTATCTTCCATGCCATGGTTCCCTGAAAAAAGGTTAGCTTCAAAGCAGGGTTTATTTCTATTTACTTGATGATTATGTCCTTTTATTGCACCTTCATTTTATAAAATTAATCCTGGAAGAAGAGACTTTGCTGGGGTTTTTATTTTCTTTCCAAGTCATTTGAGCAAAAGCATTTTGTTGGTGAGTCTTTAAAACATAATCCTGAACACTTGGTTGGCAAAGTGAGCTATGAACCTTCATTTGTGAATCTGTACAACACGCCTGTGAGGTAAATGTGGAATAACACCAGAAGACACTGAAGCAGAAAGGCTCAGAGGCTTTGCCAAGGTCCACAAGTCACCAGAGCAAGAGGTAGTGGGTGAATGGTTATGCAGCCTTCGCAATACATCAGGCACCCAACCGTGACCATTCTACTATGCGTGCGTAAGCGTGTCGTAAACTCCTCCAGCATTTCTACTGATGGTTTTAATCCCCAGGAGCTTGTAGAAAAAGGCTGGATGATCGGTGAAGGGTGGACACAACTGAAACATCACCCACTCTCCTGCCCACAAGGGCATACTATAATAGGGGGAGGGAGGGGCTGCAGTTGCATGGAACCCACGAGAATGGGGACCCCACTCTTCCTGATGGAACTCCATTCCCTACTACTTGGAAGAGTGTCATGGAGGGGGTATTCCATCTTCTGCATCATGGCCCACTTTAACCAAACAATGTCCCTGCCTGCCCACCCACTTGTGCAAAAGTAGGAGTAGGCTTAGCAGCAGAACCCATCTGGAAAAGTGAGCAACCATGGGTGAAAACAGACATGACGCTAACCACCCTTTAACCACCCTTGGTGGTCTTTTATGCATGTTTCAGGGCTGCATAGGGCACCAATACAGCACTGCAACATGCATAAATAACCACCAAGGGTGGTGAAAGGGTGGCTAGCGTCATGTCTGTTTTCACCTCATGTTATTATTCTGTACCTTCTTAGAAGTGAGTTCATGGATGAGCCCCACAGGAATCATTGTGTGAATGGGATTTAAGCTTCTTACTTCATGGTTCCCTGCTTTGTTCTACAAGCACTTCAGCGCACTGCTCTCTTCTAATACTATGCAATACTTACATCTTGTTCTGTCTCCTACTGGTGTTTTGATGACACTCATCACCATAGTAATCTTAGTGTCTTACAATCATTTTCTTGTTAACCTGTGCAACGTTATTATTATTTTCTATTTTACTGCACTTAAGAAAGAATGAACTGATCCAAAGTTAGGGATGTGCAAACAGAATGTGGTTCGGTTCGGGAACCTAGTTCGGGTTCTGCCATTTGGTCCGGGCACGGAATTTGGGTTCGGTCATTCGGTTCAGTGGAGTTTGGTTCGGCTGAACGTTCAGGGGGTGGGGGGGCGGTATCGGTCTCAGTCTCGCGTGATCCCATGATCGCGTGGGAAACCGGAAACCAGAAATTCGAGTGCGTGTGGAGCTTGTGTGGACAGAGAGCATGTGTGTTGTGGCTGGCTGGCTGTGTGGTTTTGTTTGGTGTGGTTTGGCTATGTTGCTTTGGCTGGCTGGTTGTGTGAGTTGGTGTGGGTGTTTTGTTTGGCTGTGTGTTTAAAAAAAAAAAAAATGATGCATCTTAGGAAGGTGGAGGAGGAAGAGGCTGCAGCTGGACCTAGTTCTGAGGTGGTGGAGGTTGTCTCCTCATCAGATGAGCAAGAGGGCACAGGTGCCACTGCTGCCAGATTTGTAAACTTTATTTTTGTTTATTGTTCCATAGAACTTTGAGGACAAGAAGACTACTATCCTTTAGAGCGAGCTCACTGGCCGCTGGTGTGCGGGTGGGTGGGTGTTGGGCAGCCAGTCAGGCACAAACTGGGCATCAGTGCATGGGTGGCAGCGTATGTCTGCCACAGAGAGAGAGGGTGTGGAGGGCTCTTCCAGCAGTCAGGCATGAGGCTGACTATCTATCGCCCCAAGAAGGGCAGGATTTGCACATTCCAGCAAGGGTCTTTCCAGTTGCTGCCATCCCTAGCACCTCAAGGAGGGAGGACTAGAGGCATCATCATGAATACATGATATTATTTAGGTGGTGTTTATGTGTTCCTTTTTCAGAGAGGGTGATGATGATGGCGCTGCTGGTGCCAGGTGCAGGACACCATCAAGGCAGAGATCACCGCTGCCAGAAAGCGGGTGCACGAGGTCAGATGTCTGGCAGTGGTACGACGAGCCAAAAGGCGGATATGCCATATGCAAGGTAAGGAACAGACTGGAACAACAGGGAATGGATTGCCCTATGACATATTAGGAAGTCCCCTGAAGAGAGAGAGTGGCCACTCACCCACTTGTGGAGACAGAATGCAGGCGCCAGGCAGGGCTTGACAGACCATTGGTCTGACGCAGTATGGCACTTCTTATGTTCCTATCTTTATGTTCTTTAGATATGTGGCAAAAAAATCAAGAGGGGCCGCCAGGGGCCCACATCAGGGCTCATCACCCACATTGAAAATGTTCACCAGCAGAAGGTGACACGGTGGGACTCTAGCATGGAGGAGCAGTACCAGAAGAAGGGGGGGAAAGGCAATTCAAAAGCGCCGCTGCCTGCACAGTCCTTCCCCCTCCTCCAGTGCCGCTGAGGACTCTCCAGCCCCTGGGAGGAGTCTGAAGCAGCAAGGACTTTTGGGGCTGAACTTTCTGGACCAACAAAAAAAAATATATGGCCGGGCTATGGATGCATGCCCTGACAATGGAGGACTGACTGGTGGAGCAGTTTCAGGTGCTGGAGGTATGGGAATGCAGGGTGGAGGCCTATTCCAAGTACCTTCAGACTGAGATCGAGGATGTGGAGCTTCACCTCCAGTCGGTCTGCAAGTGGCAGGCATCCATGGCAGGGGCCGTGCAATTTGCCCTCCAGTACGGGTACCAAATGGAGGAGGGCGGGATGCCCGCCCCTAGGTTCTGTCCACCCCTTTTGCCTTTTCCTCCATGTTCTGGGGGACAGGCCCACAGACCAATAAGTTAAGTTTCCTTTCTTTTCATATATAAATAAATGCTTGGTTTTGGTTTAATAAAGTTGTATAGTAATGTGGTGGTGATTGAAAAGTTTTTATAAAAATTCTATTTGTTGTTACCCACTTTGTTTCACCTGACCAATCTTTTATCCCTCTGTGCTGCTTCTGGCAGGTGGCAGAATCTCATTGTATATACAGCTTGTCCGATCCTTACCTGACAGCAGCAGCAGATGTAGCGTTAGCGTATTAGCCCCAAGATGTGCCAGCAGCAGGGTCTCAACTTGCAGACAGCCCCCCAGGAGGGGCAGGGCTTGTGTCTGTGTTGGTGTGCCAGAGAGAAAGAGAGACAGGCTCTTTGGCAGCGGGCAGCAGACGGCAGGTGCTGGTGGTCAGAGGGGTTCTTTCAGCAGCTTCAGCGGGCATCCGTGGGTGGGTGTGGAGGAGTAGGCTGGTGCAGGGGCAGGCTGGTGTGTGGGCACTGGGCTTCTGGATGCAGTGGAATGGAATGACAGTCCCCTGTGACTGGAATGATGGTTCTAGAATCTCGTTGGTGGTTCCTGGGACGGGCATGAGCATGACTCCTTCAGGTACAGTGGAATGACAGCCTATGGGAGTTGAATGATGTCCCCAGAATTACTAGTGCTTGGTTCAGCACACTTCATTCAATCATGTGATAGGTGGTAGCGGGTACAGGAACGCACACAGGCAGGCAGGCAGGCTTATATAATACGTTGTGTGTTGTTTCCATCTCATTCTGGTAGGTTTGCTGCTGGATGTGGGCAAGGGCATTGCATGAGCACAGATGACCACTCTCGCTGGTTCTTGCAGGTGGCAGCTTGAGCTGGATATACACCTCTCCCCCTCCACCCCCATCTCTCTCGTTCTAGCGGGGAGCCTCTCTCTCTCTGGCCATATAGTGAAGGTGACAGCATGGGTGGGATCGTGTCTGTCTCTCCTTCTAGCAGTGGGGAGACTCTCTCTCCATGAACAGCAGGTTGCTAACCCGTAAAGAAAAGCTGGAATGACAACTCCCCGTGGGCGGAATGACATGGCCCCAGAGAATCCTGAGGGTGGGTCCTGGGGCTAGAGTGGCAGCTTCTAGATATTGGACACAGCCCTCCCTGCCAGAAACGTAGGCCCCAGAACCCTGATGGTGGGTCCTGGGGCTGGAGTGGCTGCTTCTGTAGATGGTAGAATGACAGCGCTCTATGAGTGGAATGATGGGCCCAAGAACCCTGACAGTGGGTCCTGGGGATAGAATGACAGATTCTGGATGAAGCGGCACAGCAGAGGCAGCTTTGGTGGCAGCAGCAGCAGCAGACATTGGATTGCCCAGAGGCAGCATTGGCAGCAGGAGCAGACATTGGATTGCCTGGGCACAGAACCTGTGGCACAGCAGAGATGGCATTGGCAGGATTTGCCTGTGTGCAGCACCCATGGAGCCAGGATGGTAAGATTTTCCAGGGAAGAGCTCCCATAAAGCAGCAGCACGATTGCATGGGCACATTTGGATTGGCCAGGGAAGAGCACCCACGGACAGTGGCAATGGGGCACATCACCCAGGTTTGCCAGGGCAGACAGATAGGCAGCGTGGCATGAGAGGCAGGCTGGCAGGCTGAGGCAGGTTTTGAGCTTGGCAACCTGGGCAGGCAGACAGGCACTTTGGCTGGCAGGCAGGCAGGCAACAATAGAAAGGCGGGCTGAGGCAGGCTTTGAGCTTGGCAACCTGGGTGGGCAGGCAGGCGGACTGAGGCAGACTTTGAGCTAGGCAACCTGGGGGGGCAGACAGGCAGCGTGGCATGAGAGTCAGTAGGGAAGGCAGGCTGGGCCCTTGGCAGGGCACTCAGATAAGCTGATGAAGACTATGCAGTGTGCGTGCGCACCATTCAGATAGGCGGGTTGAGAGCGTCTAGCCAAAGGCCAGCTGGCAGGCTTACAGTTTCCCAATGCCACCCTGTATCATGAGGTCAGTCAGATAAGGCAGCCGAGGCCATCTAGGAGAGGGGGGGTAGAGGGGATGCCAGGAATTGGAAGGAAGGGACAGCACCACAGCAGCACTAGCCCAGATTGAGGAAGAGCCTCATCCCAGAAGACTGCCCCTGGCATGGAATGGTGTGTGCCACTGCACCGTCAATCCTTGTCCAGGGCAGCTCGGGGAATCTCAGCAGTGGAAGGTTCACCTTGATGAACAACTGCTCCACCAACTTGGCCCCCAGTCTCAGGCGGTGTGGGGAGCAAATGTCCCACACCATGGAGAACACCCACTTGCTGGGAACACTGGTGCTGCTACCGCTAGGTCTGGGGGCAGGGATAGACCCAGCTGGCTGAAAGGGGTGGCTGCTCCCACCATCCCCAGGGGCGTCCTGCTGCATTGCCTGCTCTGCCTGCCGGACTCCGTCCACCAGCTCACCCTTCCAGTGGCCATAGAGTTGTGTCTGGCATGCCATGCTGCCCTTGACCCTGGGGTCCAGCATTGTTGCCAGGACATATTCCTCCCGCCAGGTGAGAGGAGCGAAGGCGGAGTTCTGGCAAGAGCTGCAGCCGTGGTGAGCCCCTCGCTATCCAGTGGCGTCGAAGGGAGTGAGCGTGCAGCACTGCCCGGGCGTGGTGCAAGCAGGTGGGGGTAGTGAGGCCCCCCATTGGACGGGAGGAGAGCCCCACCCGCCTTTGTGGGACTGAAAGCGTGTAGCACTTTCGGCGTGCACGCCAGCTGGCCTGCGCACCTAAGGACTGCACACGCAAGGGCGTGCCCTTGTGTGCGTGGCCTTAGGCGCTGGTCGGGCCCAGCCTGTCCTTTTGCTTTTCCCCCCGGCATTTACTTCTACTCCCTCAAACACTATCCAGGTACCTGTTGTTATATTCCTGTTTTATTTTAGCTACTTTTTCCCCTCTGACCCTTCTTTGGAATGGGTGAGCACAAAGAGACCCAGGGGTTTCCTTTCCCCAAGGCTCGTTGCCGATCAACCACGACTCAAACAGGCTAAAATTACTGATTTGGTTTCTGCCAAAGCTGGAAAAATAGTATTTCTCCTCTTAGTACCTTTTAATAGGTACGCGTGTTTGGCTGACCCCCAACAAGATGGTGGGATGGAAGATGGCAAGGACCCCTTTGGGGGTGCTACTTTAGCCTCCAGGACATTGGAGCTTCATATGCCTGCCTTGACCCAGGAGGTAATATATACAAATGAGGACAGAGGTGTAGTTTGTACCTCTGATATGAGGGCTCCTTTTGATCATGAATCTTCCTTAGTTATCCAAAAGGAAACTGAGCCCCTTCCAGATCCAGAAAATTCTGTCATAATTGGGAATTACATGCGTCCAATTGATCAGGCTGCATCTTCATCCTATTTAGCTAATCATATTTTACTCACTGCTCAAACTGTCTCTCGTTTATTTGAGCAACTTCACCATCAAAGCAGAAGATGGATGAACTTTTTGCAGTGATCACATCAAAAGCCCCTTGGGGGGGTTGGAACTAAAATGCCTCTAAAAACTAATTTTGTGGGCAACCCTTCCCCTCTTAAAGTGGACGCAGCAACTCTGATGGTCCCAGTCATGCCAGGATGTATTATTGTGTCTGAGGATCTTGGTCCGCTTTGTTACCTGCCCTGCAATGTTATTCTTACAGTTCTACCACTCTCAAAGGACAGATTTCCCTTGCAGTCTACTGCCTTAGATATAGCTGAACACCTGCGAGTGATTGTGGGGTTACCAGTGACTCGCAGAGTGATAAGGTCAGTCTCCCACATTACTAATTCTGATAGCCGCTGGGTACTGAATATTGAATTTAATACCCCCGCGTGGGTGACTCGGTTATTGGAACACGAGCACCTCCTTAATAGCAACGCGGTTTATTTATCGCCAGTATTTGATAAGATGATAACCTCTACCCCTTGTGGCAAGAGAGCTGGCCAACTTAGTGCCCTGGTGGGAAAATGCCCCTTGGAAAAACAGAATAAGTTAGATACCAGGGAAATACAGTCAGGTGCCCAGGAGCCATTAAAATATCAACTTGATAATTTGATTGAACTCGAGGAAATGGAGGTGGGTTGTGATGTGGGGGCAAAGGTTTTTGTTGCCCCGCCCCAGGAGTTACCTGGGTCCTTAGTTTCTGAATCAGTTGCCTCTAAAGCAGAAGGGCTTTATTGATCGTTTACCATCAAGTGCGTGGTGGGGGTACTTACTCAAAGTCTGAATTCTCAGACAAAAATGGTGCCCAGAGTTTGATTTGCCATGAATCTGAAGTTTTATCCTCTACCATAATCCCTTGTTGTTTGGTGGAGAGAGACCATATTCCCCAGGGCAATATTTTCTGTGACCTGGATATTTTGGCCAGGGACCCTATCAGAATCACCCTTGTAAGTATGCAATCTAGTGGTACCATGAGTGAGTTTGAGAAAGGGCCGATGGGTGGTATACCTTCTAATAGCAGTTGTGATAGTCCTATAACAGTGGTCTCTGTATCAACATTGGCATTATTAAACCAAACTTCTGGGGACCCAAGGGTTTCCCTGTGCACAGACCACATTAAAGAGCAGAAAGTATATGCAGGGCCCCGAGGGAAACGCGGGTCTGCGATTCGCAGATTTCCCACAGAATTCCCCTCCCCCCACGGAATCTCCTGCCCTGCTTACCCCAGCGCAGAATTTGTAGCCTGCACTGGGGAGACGCGGGGCAGGAGATTCCACGGAGGGAGGGGAATGAACAAACTCTTGGGGCTTTCCCTCCCCAGTCTCCAGGGCTTGCCTCCCTCCCCCCCCGTTTAGAAAACTAATTCACTTAGCAGCGTTGGCGGCAGCAGCTGCTCCAGTGCGCTCATCCCCAGCCGGCTCCTGGCCCCTCCCAACAGGATCTCCCAGAGCAGCGCAGCCAGATGACATCTAGCTGCGTCACCCTGAGAGGCCCCGTTGGGAAGGACCAGGAAGAGGCCAGGAGCTGGATGGGGACGAGTGCACTGGAGCAGCTGTTGCTGCTGCCGCCTGCTCCAGCCATAAGTTAAGTAGGGGGGGGGCTCCTGGGTTGGGGGTTCCCGCTGTGCCCTCTGCACTGCCATGTGGTGTGGTGTGTGTGTGGGGGGTTTGCCTGCTGTGCCCTCTGCACTGCCATGTGTTTGTGTTGGGGGGGGTTGCCTGCTGTGCCCTCTGCACTGCCATGTGATAGTGGTGGGGGTTGCCTGCTGTGCCCTCTGCACTGCCAAGTGTTTCTGTTGGGGGGGTTGCCCGCTGTACCCTCTGCATTGCCATGTGTTTTAGGGGGTGGGTTAGGAGCTGTGCCCTCTGCTTTGCCATGTGTTTTGCGGGGGGTTGGGTTAGGAGCTGTGCCCTCTGCTTTGCCATGTGTTTTTTTTGGGGGGGTTGGGTTAGGAGCTGTGCCCTCTGCTTTGCCATGTGTTTTTTGGGGAGGGTTGATATTTGAAATATATCCAAAATTATAGAAAAAATTATAAGCAGATTTTTTATTCATTGGTACAAGGAAATGGATCGCCATCTGACAGTTTTAATTTTACTAGACTTGTTTTGTATCTTTATTGGGTTGCAGAATTTTGGGTCACAGAATTTTCAATTTGGGTTGCAGAATTTTGGGGAAAAAATTGCAGAAGAATCGGGGCCCTGAGTATATGATGATGCCCTAAAAACATCGGTCTCCCCGACAGCAATCTGATGTGATGCACTCTGTGTCCCTCCCAAAGTTGGGCATATAAGCATTGGGGTTGTGTCCTGGAATATAGCAGGATGGGCAAATAAGATGTTAGATCCGGATTTCATTTCCAATCTACGCTCCCATGATATAATCTGTTTCCAGGAACTTTGACTTCCAGATGATGGTCTATTTAATCTAGAGGGGTATCAGAAGTGGTTCCTTCCAGCAACAAGGTTACATCAACAAGGTCGCCTGGCTAGAGGGTTGGGTATTTTTATTTCAAATAAGTTGTAGATTAGGGTTAGTTTAGCGGGATCTTGGGCAAGTAATGCTTTGTTTTTTGGATTGTTGTTTCTTGGACACAGGTATCTCCTTGTTAATGGTGAATGTTTATCTTACACCATCTAGTGCAAGGGGTGATCTGTGGAGCCAGTTTAAGCATTATTTGGCCCAAAAGATCCAAGAAAGAAATAGCCCTGACCTGCTTATACTAGGGGATTTTAATGCCAGGATAGGCCCTACTAATGTTGCTCTATGGAGGAAATTGCAGGATATTAATTTACTTGATCCAGAGGTAGACTGGAATAAAAATTGAATATCTAGGGACAAAAAAATTAATAAGGAGGGGAAGTTGCTATTTGAATTTATTTTAGAAAATAACATATATTCTGAATGGTAATTTCTTGGGGGATATTCCCAGGGAATTAACTTTCCCCTTCTTAAATGGGGGAAGCACAATTGATTGTTATTATTTCTCCACCTCTCTTACAGTTGATAGAGAGTTTTGTGGTTGGTGATAGGGTGGAAAGCGATCATTTTCCAATCCTGGTTGTGCTTAGAGGGGGTATAAAGTCTCCCTCTTCATATGTCCCCAGTTTAAAAAATTTAAGCTCCCAGGGGGGTTGTGCCTGTCGTTTCTGGTCTGAAATTCTTATATGGGAAGTGTGTGTGACCTTGGCTTCTTGGCAATTGATGGACTTGCGTCATCAGTTGGAGAAGGCCTTAGATGTGGAATCAGCCATTACTGCCGTTACCGACCTCCTCCAGATGCTGAAGCCTATTGTTACCAAAACTCCCTCCATTAGAGATGACGGGAGGGGGAGGGGCGTAAGTGGATGGTGGGATACAGAGTGCAGAAAGTATTGTGCTGAGTTGCGGAGATGCTCACATGCCCTTAAGTTGGATTATGGTAAAGGTACGCTAGATTTGTATAGAAGTAAATACACCTCTTATAAACTTCTGCTAAAAGAAAAAAAGGTCTATCAGCTCAACAGATGGAACTGGTTACTGGGGGCTTTAAAAAATAATGAGGAAAAGCAATTCTGGAAACTGCTGAGTGGATCATTGAGTGGCCCACGTAATTCGTTAGACTTAAATATAAGTAGTCATAAGTGGGAAGAGCATTTCTGGGAAATATTTAACTCCAGTATCCGTTCGGGAAAAAATGATGACCTTGTGTTTGCTACTTTGCCTGAGTGGGAACCAATCAGTGAACAAGAGGTATACGATGCGATAGACAAGCTAAAAAATGGTAAGGCACCAGGAGATGATTTTATTCCACCAGAAGTATTTAAAATTGCTCTGGAGTGGTGGGCAAAGGGTTTGGCAAATCTTTTCACTTTGGTTAATGCTGCGGGATCTGTCCCCCTTTTTTGGAAGACGGCGATTGTAGTGCTGGCCTACAAGAAGGGGGACAGATCAGACACAAAAAACTACCACCCTATAAGTTTGCTATCTATTATCTCCAAAATGTATTCCAGACTTCTACTGGATAAATTACAGCACTGGGTTCGCCAGAATGATGTAATAGCGCCAGAGCAAATAGGATTTTCACCTGGGAAAAGTACTGTGGACCATTGTTTCCTTTTGGCCCATTTGGCTAAAAAATATAAAGCTAAGGGTCTGAATATGTACACAGCTTTTGTAGATTTCTCATCCACGTTCGATCTGATCAACAGAGAGAAATTGTGGGATATATTGACAAGATTAGATATTGATCGTAGACTCCTAATGTTGATCAGATCTCTTTATTCTGATACAGGAATGCGGGTTAGAATTGATAAGCAGGGGAATCTGTCAGATAGGATTTCTTCTACTAGAGGCGTCAGGCAGGGGTGCCTTTTGGCCCCCCTGCTTTTTAATCTATATGTTTGATACTGAAGCTTCAGGATAAGGGGACCTACATGGCCCCTAGGTTGGGACAAAGGAGAATTTCCCTGATTATGTATGCCAATGATACGGTATTACTATCTACCTCAGGACTGGGCCTAAGACGCCTGATAGCGAACTTCTCAAAGGAATGTAAAGCGCAAGATCTAAAAGGTTAATTATAAGAAAACAAAAGTTTTGATATTTAAACAAAGATATAGAAAGGAGTCTTGGCAGATGGATTTAGTCCCAATAGAGCAAGTGAAAAGCTTTTGTTATTTGGGGGTTGTGTTCTCACATAATGACTCATGGGCCCCTCATATTTACTCTGTGAAAAAGAATATAATTGGAATTGTAGGAGCAATTTCCAAATATTTCAGTACTATTTATTTAATAAATTTGTATCCTGCCCCTCCTGCAATGCAGCCTGGGGCAGCTCACAACAATAAAATACAATAAAAACAATTTAAAACACTCAATACAATATTAAAACAGGGCTAGCTACATTAAGTCATATAAATAATAAGTAAGGTGGGGGAGATAAAACCTCTCACCCTACCCCCCCACCCTCCCCAAAGGCCTGGGCAAACAGCCAGGTTTTGCAATTTTGCCGGAATGTCAACAGGCTAGGGGCCAGGCGAGCTTCCTCCAGAAGGAAGTTCCAAAGGCGTGGCCTGGCCACCGAGAATGCCCTCTCCATTGTGGCCCCCCGCTTTACACGGGCGACCTCCAAGAAGGCACCCCCGGCGGACCGAGGAAGTCGCCCTGGGGCATGGAGGGCAAGGTGGTCCCTGAGGTATGAGGGGCCCAGACTGTATAGGGCTTTATAGATCAACACCAACACCTTGAACCTG
>QEPC01003557.1:1617755-1633393 GCA_003113815.1 Sphenodon punctatus
CCCCCCCCCCCCCCCGTGCCTGCCTATGCCTGGCAGTCATGTTTTTCCCACCCGAACTCATCCGAATTTGATCTGAACGTGGCCGAACTGTTTGGTCATTTCAGAGTTCGGATTGAGTTTGGGTTCGGTCGGTTCAGGTTCGGTCATCTGAACAGACCAAGTTCGGTCCGAACACCGAACTTCCAAACCGTGTTCACACATCCCTATCCAAAGTTGTACAGTAAGTCCATGAGTAAGCTAAGATATGAACTCAAGACTCCCACCTCCAAGTATTGTATGTACTGTCCACTGTCACTTGAGCAGGCCAGTCCACTGCCTTCGTTACCTCGAGACTGGACTACTGTAAAGCGCTCTACATGGGACTGCCCTTGTTCCTGGTTTGGAGGTTGCAGCTAGTGCAGAATGCGGCGGCCCGGCTCCTGACAGGGACGGGTCATCGGGAGCATATAACACCTGTGCTCCAGACTCTGCACTGGCTGGCAATAGTGTGCCGAGCCAGGTTCAAGGTATTGGTATTGATCTAGAAGGCCCTTCATGGTCTGGGCCCCTCGTACCTCAGGGACCACCTCGCCCTCCATGTCCCAGAGTGGCTCCTTCGGTCTGCTGGGGGTGCCTTCTTGGAGGTCCCCCGTGTTAAGCGGAGGGCCACGATGGAGAGGGCATTCTCGGTGGCCGGGTCGCGCCTTTGGAATTCCCTCCCAGAGGAAGCTTGCCTGGCCCCGAGCCTTTTGACATTCTGGTGGGCTTGTAAATACTGGCTGTTCACCCAGACCTTTGGGTGGGAGGGTGGGTTAGAGTTCTAATGCTTCCCTACCTTTTATTTTCATTTTATTCTCCCAACCTGTTGGTTTATATTATTGTGTTTTTAAGGGGTTTTAAAAATTGTTATTTATTTATTATGAATTGAATTGTTTTATTGAACATGTTTTATTGAGTTGAATTGTACGTCGCCCCGGGATGCCGCAGGCATGGGGGGGCGACTAACAAATGTTTAAAATAAATAAATAAATAAGACCACAATCATAATCGACTCTCTCTAGAGGTCAGCGTGAGCCCTGTTCACTTTGGTGAGACTTATGCTGGAGCTAAACAGAAGATCATGTGTAAAGATTTACAATCCTAGGGTTTATTTATTTAATTTCCTTTGTTATCTCACCCCCTCACCTCTGGTGACCTGGAGCGATGTACAAGTTGATCATAAATGCATATGTACAAATAAAATAATCAATATCACAAAAATTTATAAAAACATTAATAAATATCAAATTTATGGTTTATAGCTCACCCCCCCAAAAAAACTCCCCACCCCCCTGTGTGCAGAAAGCCTGGCGGAAGAGCCAGGTCTTACAGTTACATTGGAAGGCTGGGAGATCCAGGCTGAGGCCGACCTCTACCGGGAGGGCGTTCCAAAATGATGGCGTGGATGCTGAGAATGCCCTCCTGTCTGTACAGACCTGCCATTAACGTGGGACCTCCAGGAGGGTGTCCCCAGATGACCGCAAGGGCTGCCCCGAGTTACCGATTGAATTTATTAGGCAGATCATTTTCCCAGATAGATACTGAGCTAAATAGCAGTAGCTGGTGGATATGAATCCAAAACACTATTTTTTAATTTGAGCATGTTGTTTTACTATTGTTGATAACTGGGCTACCCTTTCCATATAACCTTTCAACCATGGTATTTTCCTTACCTTCTCCCCATATACATATATCTACTATTTATCATTTTTATAGTGCTACTAGTTGTACGCAGTCTTATCCACTTCTTGAGGCGCTACTAGTCATATCCGCATCTGAAGGCATCTTTGTCCAAGGGTGGCCACTGACTCATCCCCAGAATACAAGACACAGGGGTGGGGGGAGAAAGAGCACAGCTAGCTAGCTCAGGGCTCCTTCCCCCAGCCAGGGCTGAGCAACAAGTGCTGGGTGATGGGTGGGAAAGAGGATGCAATGTTACCGGCAAAATTCTCGCCAGGGGTGCATATTTAAAAAGTCCACCCAGACTGAGGTTGGGTGAATCAAAAGAGTGGTCATGTCCTGGAAAATCTGGATGCTATGTTAACCCTAGCACCGGCCGCTACCCCCAAACTGGGACTGCTGGCTTGCCTCCGAGTCCACATGCTGCTGATGTCGCTGTTCCCTTGGGTGAAAGTGGCAGTGCTGGCAGCATGTGGAAAATACAGGACAAAACCACATAAATAAAGGACAATAGAAAACCCTTCAAAGACAGGACTGTTCTGTATACAACAGGACCAATGCCCACCCTATGTGTCCCTTTCCTCCTTCTCCTCTCTCTTTCTCCCCAGGGCTTGGTGATCCACCTTAGACTGCTTGCCCTGATGAGGCCTTCCAGGCAGCCAGAGTTGGATGCGTCATGCATCCCCGGCTGCCTGAAAGGCCCCATTGGTAGGGGCTGGAAGCAGATGGAAGCTATGGAGAGAGGCGGCTGGAGAAATCCCTGCTGCTGTTGCTGCTGTTGCTGCCCCCGGGTGAGTTGCTGCAAAGAGGAATCTCACCGTAAGTTTGTCTTACGGTGAGATTCCCTGTACACGTTAAAATCACACGTGTTTAAACTCATGTTAGTGACAGTGCTGGATTTTCAGCCCTGTCAGTCCATGATGAAATACACGTGTGATTTCAGTCTGCGTGAGGAAGAGGGATTACCCACGTTACCCAATCTCATGTTTGATAGAAACAAATGTGAGATTGGGTAACGTGGACAAGCAGCCTCAGGGGCCCCTATATCTTGGGGCGACCAGAACTGCACATAATAGTCAAGGTGATGTTGCACCATAGATTTATATAGTGATGTTATATGTTCAGTTTTATTCTCTATCCCCTTACAAATAATTCCTAACACTGGGTGCTTTCAGACGTGACAATAGTATGGATTTCCACGCTTTTCCAAATGTGGAAATGTGTGTTCTTGTCATGGCTGAATGCAGTTGCCAAATGATGACTTGGGCTGAAACCCGGGTTTGCAGGGACCGTGGTGGTGCTCAGCCTGGGCTGTTCTTTGGGATCATCCCCGAGGAACAGCCTGAGCTAAGTGCTGTCATGGCTCGTGCAATGGATGCTGGACCAGGGTAAAACAGACTGTCAAATTTGATGGCCCACTTTCTTTTACCCCAGTCCAGGTCTGTGGTACTTGTGGGCAGCCATGGTGGCCTAATAGGCCGCTGTGTTCACATGTCAGGAAAGGGGGCAGCCCACTCTGAGCAGTGCAGGAGTGGGGCCATGCAGATGCACATCCATGCATTGCCCTGTACTCTCCCCACCCCTGGCTGCCATCACTCTTATTTGGCACCCGGACTGAATCCTGCCTGGTCTGAGGAGGCCCTCGCTCCAGGCAGGATTAAAGCATGATGGTGCTCGTGCCGTCACGTTCCAAAACACTTGTTCTATTTGCTTTTTTTGACTGCCGCTGCACACTAATTAGGCTGCTTTTACACATGACACAAATGGGTTCTTATAAGTGGTGAAGATTATACCTGGTGTTATAAATGCTGGAGTTTTGTAATGTGCGAATGCACTATTTTCCTTTTATGCAGCGAGATCTCGCAGCCTTGTAACAGTCACTGGGTCTTACAAGACTGTGATATCTCACTGCATAAAAGGAAAATAGAGTGTTCACACATTACAAAACTCCAGCATTTATAACACCAGGTATAATCTCCAGCACTTATAAGAACCCATTTTTGTCATGTGCAAAAGCAGCCTGAGTTGAGGAAGCTCTCCCCAGTCCCCCTTTCATTACATTTGCAGGCCAAGGAATCCTCTCCATGTGGGACAGAGAAGAGAAATAACCCGATTATAGAAAGCCAAGTTGCCGTAATACACATTGTGTTTGTAAAAGCCAGACTGTAATTATTTAGAATATGTATATTAACGGTGGTGTTGCTATTACTCCTTCCAAGTAAGCCTGCCAAATCCTTTCCAGGATGATAGATCACCTCCTAGTCCCCAGATTGTGACTTGTATATACAAAATGGGTGCAGTAGAAACAAAGAAACTAATATTCAGCTTGCCAGATGTCAATCTTTATTAATATGCAGTGCTGGTGCTTGAACGAGAAGAGAACACTCTTTGGGGGGGCTGGCAAGTAGAATTTCAGCCTCGCAACAACTTGCAGAGAAACTAGAAAATATTGGCATTAATTAGATTAGTCTGACACAGAACAAAGTATTGATATTAATTTGATTAGATTACATAGAAGAGGAAACACTGTCTAACTTAATGTCAGCAGTAAACGGGGAAACAAACAGGTGCTGGTGATGCTATCCTGCATCAAAGGCCGACTAGTAATGAAATAATCTTTTAAGGTGGAAACAGAAGCCCTGACTTCTTCTTTCAGAAATGGAAGGGGATAAGCCAAAGCAGAGGTGAGGGATCTGGGGCCCAAATGCAGCCGCATCTTGTTTTTATTTGGCCTCTTCCAGTTGTGGGATCTGGCCCCTGCATCCAGCTCCTACCCCCAAGCACTGAAAGCCTGAGCTCATGGAAAGGAAGCAAAGATGGGGGCATGCAGACAAGAAAAGGAGATGGATTAACAGCACAGATCCATGATTTGGATCCTCCTCTTCCTGAGTAAGTGCACTCCTTAAACACCCTCACCCTCAACAGTGTAGTGTGTAAAAATGTAAGAACATGCGCTAGCAAAACCCCTTTGTCCTAATGGGTTTTCTTTGGATGCAGAAGCTGTTAGAACCATGCAAATGAATTTGTAGCTGGGCCCCTCATACCTCAGGGACCGCCTCGGCCTCTGCACCCCAGAACGGCTCCTTCAGTCCGCCGGGGGTGCCTTCTTGGAGGTCCCCCGTGTTAAGCAGGGGGCCACAATGGAGAGGGCATTCTCTGTGGCCGGACCACGCCTTTGGAACTCCCTTCCGGAGGAAGCTCGCCTGGCCCCTAGCCTGTTGACATTCCGGAGAAGTTGTAAAACCTGGCTGTTCACCCAGGCCTTTGGGGAGGGTGGGGTAAGGGATTTTTTTAGCTCCCCCACCTGATTTATGATTTATGATTTATTATGTATTATGAAGGCCCTGAGCCCTGTTTTAATAATTTATATTGTTACTGATGATTTTAAACTGTATTTTATTGTATTTTATCATTGGAAGCCGCCCCGGGCTGTTCGCAGGAGGGGCGGGGTACAAATTTATAAAATAAAAAATAAAATAAATAAACTTCTGTGTGGCCTTGGAGCTTGTATTAAGTGGCCCCTGCGGGTGGGGGTGGAAAGGTTCTCACTCCTGAGCTAAAGAAAGCAATCGACATTGCTACCCGTAGTGATCCCGACCCACACTATGGAAAGCTGGGCAGTTATTCCTGTCATCACATGAAATGCAATGGAGACGCCACAGATAAAAACACTGACTCCACTGAAATCAATAGCAAAACTTCCTTTATCTTTAGTGGAGCCAGGATTTTAGGGAATGAATTTAGTACAGGGAATTAATTGACTATGAAGTGAGTTTATTTCATTCCAGTTTTTACCCTGTCCTTCCTATTATTATTATTAGCAAGCATTTATATAGCGCAAGCAATGTGCCTGGCGCTTTACAAAGTAATTGAATAGACACGGTCCCTGCCCAAGGGCTTACAATCTGAGAGAGGGGGGTGGGGAGGGGAGCGAGGGAAGACGAAGGAAGGGGAACAGAGGGAGAGACGAGGAGTGTAATATTCATGAAGATGCAAGGTCCCAGGTGCACACGCTTGGCCTGGTTACATCAAGAATGATGGCTGGTTGGTCCATGTGGTGAGGATACGAGTACACAGACCTCAGGTAACAGATTGTACTGGATGGAGGGTATTAGCAGGAGTTAGGTGAGGGGAGCGAGAAGTCAGGGAGGGCAGAGCAGAAGAGGTGGGTCTTCAGACTCAGAGCGGCTTACATCATATAAACAAAAATAAAAACAACCCCATCCCTAACCTCCCTACCTAATCCCACCCTACCCTATCCCTGCCTGCCAAACACCTGGTGAAACAACAAGGTCTTGCATCGCTTCTGGAAAATGAGCAGACTTGGGCTTATTCAGATCTCCATGGGGAGCGAGTTCCATAATTGTGGGGCAGCCACCGAGAACACCTCTCTGTGTGCCTCATGAACAGATGGTACCCACCACAAGAGGGCATTCCTGCCCGACCTCAGAGGCCATGACAGAACATTAGGAAAGAGGTGGTCTTTGAGTCACTTGGAGCCCAAGCCATTTAGAACTTTATAGGTCAAAACTGCACCTCGAATTGTGCGCAAAAAGCTATTGGAAGCCAGTGCAGACTCTGAAGCACTGGTGTAATGTGATCCTGGCGGTCCGCTCCTAACAGAAGATGGGCTGCCATATTCTGCACCAACTGCAGCTTCCAGACAGTCATCAAGGGCAGCCCCAAGCAGAGTGCATTGAAGCAGTCTAGCCTCAAGGTTATAAAGGTGGAGTTCAGCTGGGGGTATTTGTTTGAAACAGTGGCAGCTGGTGGGTTTGGAGGCTGGTGGTGCAGTGGGTGGGCTCAACCTGCCACTGGTGGGCCTAGGGGCGGAGCCTGGCCTAGGAGCGGAGCCAGGGCAACGGTAGGCCAGTGGCATGGCATAACCCAGCAGCGAGTTCCCAGGGTTAACATTGGATGGACACAGCATTAGTTAACGTTGGGAATGCTGCTGTGTAACACACTGCCACCGGGGGATAGAGATCCCTCTTACTGATGTCCCGTCCACTCTCTTTCCCACCGGTTCCAAATTAACCATAGTAGGTTGAAAAAATAGATCATGTTGCCATTGCCTACCTTTATCCTGAACCCGCAAATCCTCAATTTTCATGGCATCCTTGGCCACCCGTAGTCTTCTGAAGGTGTAGGCTTTGGGACAAGCCTTCCTTCTGGCTTGGAGAACTGGGAGGACTGAGTTAGCTCCCTGTCCTGTGATGAGCCGAATCAGAAGAGAATGAAAGGGAAGAGAAGGACAGCACAGAGGAGAAGTAGGAGGGAAAGGTTTGGTTTCAGAGCATGAGAAAAGGAAGGGGAAGAGATGGGTTCAGTGGGGGACAGGGGAAAAGGGTTTCCTTGTTGTCTGCAGCCTTCTCTTCTGCCGTGCTCCTACCTACTTTCTCTGTTCACAAGGAAAGCAAGGCGAGGTGTGGAATCATGCCAGATCAGATCTCAGACAAACTGGACAGAAAAAATAAGCAAATTACTTTAGATGTTTGCATTTTGAATGACATTTTAAATTTTGCTTCTTTGTGGACCTCTCCCTGAAAGAAGAGGTCCAAGACCCTCCCAATCCCCATGCCAGCACTTACCGTTATCCAGAACCCTCTTCATTTTCATGCTGCCTGTAGTTTTCTAGGGTAGGCTCCCAGTCCCCAGACAAAATAGGACTTAAGTCTCCATTGGGCATCAAGAACCCCCCACTGAAGTCTGAAGTTCTACTGTGTCTTGAAGGCAGTAGACATCCACAGAACCTCACTGTAGACTGAGGTCGTAACGCGTCTGGAGGCGCAGTGGCGGGTGGAAAATTGCATTATGTTGCTGTAGAGTTCTGTCACTGTGGAGGTCCCACCGCTGGTGTTTTGGAGGCCTCAGATACAGTGAAACCTTCACGCTTGTTGGCCTAAAGAAACCCACTGGAGTGCGAGGTCCCACTGTGTCTAGAGACACAGGGGTGGGGGGATAGCGCTTTGAGACCATTCGCTGTTCAGGTCCCACAGCTGGTCTTCTGGAGGCCTCAGACACAGTGTGACTTCAGGCTTCATTGGACCTATAGAACCCCAGTGAATCCTAAAGCTAAATACTGCTTCTGGAGGCACAGTGGTGGTGTGGCAGTTGCTGTAGAGGCCCCTATGGCTGGGGTTCTGGAGCCCACATGAATTGTTGGGGGTGGCCCAAGACTTTAGGGTGTCCCACAGCAGTGGGCCCGCTCCTACCCCCGAGAAGAGGTTCCACCCTCCCAATGCTCTCTGTACCTCTTCTCGGGGGCACGGGCGGATTTAAAATATAAAAACTGCCTACTCTTAATAACTAACTACCTCTAAACTACAGTAGCACCAACAATTTTTAAAAACTCTAACAAGTGTTTAACATAAGACATCTTAACTTTTATCTTTTTTATGCATTCTGTTGCTCAGTGTCCCATGGTCGTGATCCCGCCCCTGCCCCCAAGAAGAGGTTCCACCCACCCAATGCCCTCCGTACCTCTTCTTATAACTTTTTAACTTAACTTTTTTTTTTTCATGTAATTTTTTAACTTAAGACAGGAAAGGAACCACAGTTATCTTAAAAATTTAAAAACCCTGCAACTTACAACTGTTTAACTTGAGACAACTTTTTAACTCAACTTTTGTAACTTAACTTTTTAACTTAAGAAGGAACCACACTTATCTTAAATGTGGGATGTCCTTTGATGGCTCTCATCCTCACACTCAGAGCTGCCAGAAACTCCTCCCTCTGCCTTGTGTGCCGTCACATGGTGCCCTTTGGGTGCTGGGTTTATTCATGGTGGTGGTTCTGCAGCGTCATTGATCTTCCTCTCTGTGCTCTGTCCTTGAAGTCCGGGGAACAGGCTGTCGTCCTTGTCGCACTTGCCGAAGCAGCAACTGTGGTCTCCTCCACCTTGTGTGTTGTCAGTTCTGTTGGTGGCAGTGTCTTCTTTTTCTGTTTGCGTGGTCCAGCCTCTGTGTTGGCATCAGTCTCCCTGTAACGTAACTGAGACCATGCAGGCTAGGCTGGAACGGAAGGACTCCAAAACAGGTTGTCTTATTTTGTGGTCTCCCCTCCTTCTAGTCTTCATGCAATCGAGAGTCCAGATCATCACCTGTTTACTTGGGTGCAGCATCCATTTTGGCATGGGTCTCCCTTTAAGGAGAAAGACCATGCAGGCTGGAGCTGGATGGATGCAAAACAGGTCTTCCCATTGTGCAGGTCTTTGTCCAGAATAGATCATCTTCAGGTCTGTTCAGCACCTGTACTGGAAATTTTCTCGACATTCCTTGCATTTTGCAAACAGATCTATTGTTTTGTTGTTGAAGTCCAGAATTTCCCTGATCATGGCTTGCTCAATAGACAGCATTGCTAGAGCATTCAGATGGTCTTCTGTCATGGTACTTCTCAGAAAGGTTTTAATTCTTTTTAGAGCTGAGAAGCTTCATTCCGCTTCAACAGTTGTGAGAGGCATTGTCATAACAATCTTCAGCAGTTTAACCACCTCTGAAAAAGATTTGTCCAAGTTGTCCTCGGTCAACACAGCAAGTAGCACAGAGGTATCTTTGGCGGAACGGAATTCTGACCTGTCATACAAAGTCCCAAGCTCACTCCTCAGTCAGTCTCTCTCCAGCATTGGGTAGGCTTCCGTTGCCGCATTAAATGCTTGGATGGGAAAGCGTTTACTGTGCCTTTGAAACAAAGTCCCCTGCACCAAAGTTGCACACTCTAGATGTTTCATGAATTGAAATCTGTCACGTGCGTGAGACATAATAATATCACACACTTCCACAGCGATCTGCTCTAGCGTGTCCATGCAGGTGCACTCCTGCCCATCCGAGCATTCTCCGGCAGCTCTGAGCGCAGGGTTCCAATGGAGCCCCTCACTTTATTGATTGCTCTTATGAAGTCAGTAGTATATCTTTGAATACCTACAGAGTCAATGTTTTTTTTTTCTTTTTGAGCTCCTTGTAAAGTATGTCCATGTGCAGCATGATTCTGTGGAACAAGGACAAGAAAATCTGCATTTTTAATTTCATTTTATTAATGAACAGCCGTCTGTGCTCAAGGGAGTTGTGAGCAGGCACAGGATGGAAATTGCTGGCAGCTACAAGCTTCCATTCTAAGCCTGCTCACAACTCCCTTGAGCACAGATGACTGTTCAGCCATCCATGGATCTAATTCAGAATAAGTGGCTTAAACAGTCCCAAGACCATCCCCTGCATCTGAGGGTGACACTTTCATGGTATCCTGCTTGCCGGAGCTGTGAGTTGGCTCAGAATGGAACTTACTTAGAATCATAGAGTTGGAAGGTACCTCAGAGGTCATCTAGTCCAACCCCCTGCTCAGTGCAGGCAATCCGCAGCTACAGCATCGCCGACAGATGACCGTCCTGCCTCTGTTTGAAAACCTCCAGCGCAGGAGAGCCCCACCACCTCCCTAGGCAATTTGTTTCACTGTCAAACAGCTCTTATGGTTAGGACGTTCTTCCTAATGTTTATTTAACCAAAATCTGCTTTTTTGTAATTTGAGCCCATTATTTCTAGTCTATCCTTCAGGGGCAAGAGAGAACAAGTCTGCTATGGCTACCTGGAACTGCCGCAGATCCAGACTAGGGTAAGTACAAGTGGGCCCAACACACATGGCAGCCTGCTTTACCCAGGTCCAGCGTCCTTTGCATGGGCCGTGGCAACCTTTAGTCTGGGCTGTTTCTCTAGGATGGTCCCAAGGAACAGCTTGGGCTAAGTGCTGACGTGGCCAATGCAAACCCGGTTTCTGGCCCGGGCCAACATCTGTCGACTGATTTCAGCCATAACAAGAGCATGGTTTTCCATGCTTGGATTTACACAGATTCCTGGACCCATTTCAGACAGGTTTTTGTCCAGGGTATAGCATGGCATTGGCGACTGCACTTGTGGCATTGGTTGATGATCCACACTTGGAGTTTATTATTATCATTATTATTATTATTATTATTATTATTAACAAACATTTATATAGCGCCAGCAGTGTACCTGGCACTTTACAAAGTAATAAAATAGACACGGTCCCTGCCCCTATGGCTTACAATCTGAGCGACAGGAGCTGGGGGAGAGACTTAGGAAGGGGAACAGAGGGAGAGACAAGGGGTCTAACATTCATGAAGATGCGAGGTCTCAAGTGCACGTACTTGGCTTGGTTACGATGAGATTGTAACTGCTGTCTGTTGTAGCTACCATATTAGTAGAATGCCGTCTAGACTACCATTAGACTATTATTTAATTTGACAAAGAAAACTGGGTGCCCTGTCAATCTTAGACCTTTCAGCGGTCTTTGATACAGTTGATCCTGAGGTGGTGTTGACACACCTGCGGGACCTGGCATGGATGAGTGGGACTGCTTTTGAATGGTTCTGTTCGTTCTTGTCCGGGAGGTCCCAGTGGGTGGTGGTGGGAGATCGCTCACCATCCCCGCGGGAGCTCTCCTGTGGTGTTCCACAGGGTTCCATTTTGTCTCTCTTGTTCTGAGGCTGCAGGGCAAGATCATTCACAGGTTTGGAGTGACGTGCCATCAGTATGCTGATGACAACCATCTCTACCTCTTTTTTCATCCAACCCAGGTCCTAAAGTCTCAGTGCTTAACTGGCTGCTGTTCGGAACTGAGAGTGAGCTGAGTGAAGGTGAATCTAGACAAGACTGAAGTGACGATGGTTGTCCGACCTTGTGACTTGGAGGAGATTGTGGTTCCTGTCATTTAGGGGGTCTAGCACCCTCTTGTTACCTGTGTTTGCAGCATTGTAGTGCTTCTGGATCCCTTGCTGTGCCTGCAACATCAGTTGTGGTGATGGCCATGAGCGCTTTTCACCAATTCCATCTGATGAGGAGGCTGCAGTCCTTTCTTTCTGATTCAGATCTGGCCACCATCATCCATTCCTTTATTACCTCAAGGCTGCAATGTGCTTTACATCAGCTGTGTGACTGTTCAGAAGTCAAGAACAGGTTGCCATGAGCACATTACACCTGTGCTTTACAGTTTGCACTGGCTACCTGTAGCTTTCTGGCCACAATTCAAAGTGCTGCTTTTGACCTTTTAAAGCTCTAAATGGCCTGGGTCCCACATATCTGAAAGACTGCCTGTCCTTCCATGCTCCACCATAACCCTTGCAGTCAGCTGCGAGTGCTCTCTTGCAGATACTACCTCCCAATTTTGTTCTTGTTTGGGAGGTCCCATTGGGTGGTGATGGGAGATTGCTCGTCATCCCAGCGGGACCTCTCCTGTGGTGTTCCACAGGGTTCCATCTTGTGTCTCTTGCTCTAAGGCTGCTGGGTGAGACCATTCACAGGTTTGGACAAGGGCCCGCAGAGAAGTGTTCTCGGTTGCTGCCCCCAGTATTATGGAACTTCCTTCCAGGGGCGTAGCAAGGTGGAGAAGGGCCCGGGCTCAAGTCTCAGTTATGGGCCCCCTATGTGCACACGTGCAAAGCACACGCGCGCTCCAAAACCCCAAAGTGGGCAGGGCTTAAGGGATGGGGCAGGGTAACCGTGCCTTCTCGCCTTCCTGAAACAATAAGGGCTTGTGTCTAGCTGCTTCCCTCAGTGCCTGTACAGCTTGCACATGCTCATCAACAATAGTGGTATTCAGCTCTTGCTTCTGGGACCAACGCAGCAACCACACTCTCTCTGCTTTGTCAGATGGTATTTAAAAACCCAGAGCCCTTCCTCAAGCACGTAGCAAGTCAGAACACTGGACTGAGGAGATGCAAGACAGGTATAAACAATGGAAACCATCATTTGGGAAGAAGATGGACTGTTAACACCTTCATGAATGTTTTTTTAACCTTGTGTCAAACATTTAAACACAGCAATGATCATTTCCCTACAGCTTCCTATGCAATTGCTTTTGTTATATATACACCTGTCTTGCATTTGCTCGCTCCATATGCTTGAAGAAGGGCCCTGTGTGGCCTGAAAGCTTGTCTGCTCTCACCAGCAATCGTTGGCCCAATAAGAGACATCATGTCATAGAGTCATAAGGCTGGAAAGGGGTCTCAAAGGTCACCTAGTCCAGCCTCCCCTGCACCAATGCAGAATTAAGGCATCTCAACTAAGATAAATACTCAGTGTAGTCTGCCTTTTACCAAGCATTTAATAGCCCCTCTGAGTCCCCAAGGAGAGCCTCACCCTCACCCCACCCCCAGTGAGGGAGTACCTATAATAGGGACCCACAAGCTGGAGGTAGGGTTGCTAGATATACAAATTTCTCCCAACACTTATGAAAAATACATGTTGCAGGGCCTGCATGTATTTTTCATAAGTGTCCTAGAAAAACTTGCTCATTTAGCAACCCTAGCCTTGAGGGAGACCCACAAACGGGGGGCAGGGTTGGTGTGGTGGTGTGGGGCACCTTCTCTTTAAATCTCTTCTCCCTTGCGCAGCAAGGCAAGAGAAGAGATTTAAAGAGAAGGGGGACGACTGCCCCCCCAACCTGAACCTTGCAAAGTGAAGCTTAGTTGCAGCAAGCAAGCGCTTTACTGACCCCCCCTTAGTAAGCTCTCCTGGTGGGATTCCCACTCGCCTCCGATATCGATTCCTTAGCAGCCGCAGCCTCTTAGCTGCCACTGCGGCTCACTCACACTCACCCAAGGCACCCCGTCCCCGCTTCCTTCGGTCCGAAACAAATCTGCTGCTGCGCCTGCTAGCTGCTAGAGTCAGACGCCTCAACAACCAGCCAGCCAGCCTGCCTGCCTCGTGGTGGACTGAAGGCAAGAACGCTGACGGGGAACGCAGCGCAGTGCATGTACATACACAACGTGCTACGTTGCTGGGCCAGGTGTGCATGTGGAGGCGGGGCTAAGTGGCTCCGAGTCCAATGGGTGCCGTGGATTCACTCAGGCAGCGGCAGCGGCGGCAGAGGGAGTAGGGGCGGGGGGGCCAGCATCAACATCATGCTGGTTTTTTGGTTTTTGTGGGGTTTTTTGCTGCTGCTCCACCTGGGCCCCCCTGCCAGTCTGGCAGGGGGGCCCAGGTGGAGCCGCAGCAAAAAAAAAAACTCAGATGGGACACAGCGCCGGGCAGATCCCTATTTTTCTTTTCCGGCCCCATGACTTGCGGGCCCCACCCAGAGCAGGGCCCGGGCTCAAATGCGCCCCCCCGCGCCACGGTAGCTATGCCCCTGCTTCCTTCCACGACGGTCCATCAGAGCCTGAGCATGTACTGGAGGCAGAGTAAAACCTTTCTTTTTGGCAAAGAGTTTGGCAAGTGGATAGAGGGGTTGGAACTAAAGGGATTTTAATGTATTTATTTTGTGGTTTTAATATTGTAAGCCACCCTGAGCCTTAGGGGAAGAGATGGGGTAAAAATTTTGATAAGTAAATAATTAAATAAATAAGTTTACACCCATTCCTTCCTGCTTGAGACAACAAATCATCTTGTAACTTACTCGGGACACGTGCAAATGCTAGCTCTCCCTCTCCACAGCCTTCCTTCCCTGTATGAATCATCCTCTTATCATGTTGTCTGGTTTGAGCTTGTAAGTAAAACCCAACAAACCTTCAATCCTTCCTGAAAGGGTAGGGTACACCGATGAAGATATTAAAAGCGCAGTCCTTGATGTATTTTATTTAAACAATTTATGAGGCACCCACCCAGAAGGCATCTAGATGCTACACGAGAAGAATCAATAGCAAAATGTTAAGAAAACCTAATCAATAATAATAAACATAAAAAAATCAAATACAGCTTAATGCACCAACATTACACATCAATATTAATGAAACTCACTTACAAAAAGAAAAAAAGGGAAGGATGTATTTAGCAAATTAAATAATAGTCTAATGGTAGTCTAGACGGCATTCTACTAATATGGTAGCTACAACAGACAGCAGTTACAATTTTGTATACATATTTGTGTTAGGTTTGGATTTGCATTATGGTTAAGTTTAGGAGAAAACTTAAGACTAGTGAAAACTGTGAGGAATTACAGGAGGATCATGTGAGACCGGGCAACTATTTATTTATTTATTTATTTTATTTGTGCAATTTTTACCCCACTCTTCTCACAAAGGCTCAGGGTGGCTAACAAAGGTATTAAAAAGTATGAAACATAGACATATACAAACACATATAAATAAAAAACAGTTAAAAACCCTTAAACGCCACTAGCCTCCAACCCTCTCCCTAATCCCTCCATACCCTCATCCACACCCAGAAACCAAACCAAACCCCACCTATCCCTCCTTGCCAAATGCCTTTCCAAATAACAAAGTTTTGCACTGCCTCCAGAAGACCGGCAGGCATGGGCTCAAGTGAACCTCCCGGGGGAGGGAGTTCCACAGCATGGGGGCAGCGACCGAGAATTCTCTCTTGCGCCCTCCTGCTCCATGGACAAGGGTAACAGATGGAATGCACAGGAGGGCACTCCTGGCTGACTGTAGGGATATGGTAGGACAGGTGGTCTTTCAGATATATAGGACCCAGACCGTTTAGGGTGAGAAGGGAAGTGTTGGAGTGATGGTGGCGCTGTACTCAGGCTGAAGCCAACCGATTGTGGCATAGAGTTAGTTTACAAACCCTTGCCGTGGCTGTGTGGGCAGCAAAGAAGTGGTTCTTTGCTACTCTCCTAGCATCTGTAAAGTTGCGTCCAGCTGAGCTTTTCTAGGTGGTGAGGGGGCTGGTCAGTCCAACCTCCCTCCGCTTGGAACTGACATTTTTCAGTGCTCGCTGTGACACGTTTGTTGACTTTTTTGTGGATAAAATAGCTCAAATTCACCACGACGTCAATATTATTATTATTATTAACAAACCTTTATATAGCGCCAGCAGTGTACCTGGCACTTTACAAAGTAATAAAATAGACATGGTCTCTGCCCCTAGGGATTACAATCTGAGAGACAGGAGCTGGGGGAGAGACATAGGAAGGGGAACAGAGGGAGAGACAAGGGGTCTAACATTCATGAAGATGCGAGGTCTCAAGTGCAC
>QEPC01003557.1:1637144-1662731 GCA_003113815.1 Sphenodon punctatus
TCAAGAGTGGACTTTTTGAGAATAGGAGAGACTGTGGCATGTTTGAAGGCAGAAGGGAAAGAGCCAGTAGAGAGGGAGAGGTTGATGATGTGCAGGAAGGAGGGGGCAACAGTGGGAGTAATGGAGGTGAGGAGGCGGGAAGGAATGGGATCAAGGGGGCAAGTGGAAGGGTTGGAGGAGGAGAGCAGAGAGGAGATTTCCTCAAGTGAGGCAGGGGAGAAGGAGGACAGGAGAGAAGGAGGGTAGACTGAGTAGAATAGACTGTGTGGTGCTGGGTGTTTTTCATCATCTCCCTGGGACCTCACATGTAGAGTTCTGCAAGGTTCTATTCTGTTCCCTCTCCTGTTCAATGTGTACATGCAGCCTTTGGGCGAGGTTGTCCTGGGTTTGATGTGCGGCTGCCCCAGTATGCTGATGACACCCAACTTTACCTCTCCTTTTCAACTGACTCAGGCCCGGCAGTCTCGGTGCTTACCCGGTGTTTGGCGGCTGTGGAGGACGGAATGAAGGTGAGCCATCTGAGACTGAATCCCGACAAAATGGAGGTGATGCTGGTGGGAGGGGCCGAGGGAGTGGTGGCAACGGTAATTGATGGGGTCCGTCTTCCACCGGTTTCTCAGGTTCGTAGTCTGGGGTGTGCTTCGACTCACAGCTATGCCTGGATGTCCAAGTGGCGGCTGTGGTGAGAGTCACATTTCGCCAATTACATCTGGTGCATTGGCTTTGGCCGTATATCTTGGATTCCGACCTAGACACCATCATCCACACTTTCATCACCTCAAGACTGGACTACTGCAACATGCTCTATGTGGGACTACTCTTGGTGATGGTCTGATTGCGTCGAATAACTTTAGCAAATACAAAACAATATATTACAACACATAAATATACATGTCAACCACCAAACCACACAAATTAAAATATAAATTTTAAAAATTAAAAAATTGATGTCAAGCGGCTACATCTCCTGTTCCCTTTTTTCTACCATCCAGGGGCATTACAGCATAAAAATATCTAAATCTTGTAAACTTCACCAATCTTTCTCCTCTTCTTCCTCGTCCATGACACACGGTTCTTCTTTATTTAGGCCTTCTCTTATTTTCGCCACTTGCTTGGCAAAACGTCCCATTAGAACGTTGATTTCGGTCTTGTTTGACAACAAAAACATCAATTGTCTTTCTATTGACCGCCCCTCTTGTCCTTGTCTTAATCTCTGTAAAGGCACTCTTATTTGCCTATAAAGTGAACACTCCAATTTATAATGTGGTAAGTTTTCTACTTTCCCCAATCTGCACGTACATAGCCTTTCTTCAAAAGGAATCCCAAGAAATGTACCTCACCAGATTTCTGTATTCATGGTTTGCAGTCTAAGTGCTGTAAACCCTTTCCTTTCAACTGGATGCATCATCTCCCTAATATATCTTGGCCTTTCTCTTTCAGGCATCCAAAATATATATATCAAGGGAACAAGCACGATTGTGCTGCATCTGCTCAAATCTGCTGGTATCTCATATCCACTATTCAGGGATGCAAGCCCCGCTGCTGGGGCTTGCATCCCTGCTGCTTTTGCTCCCGCTGCAGTGCCCAAGGCAAGAAGGACCCACATGGCTGTGCTGGAGATGAGGGGCGTGAGTAGGGGAGACCGGGACAGCTTTGGAACCCCACCCCACCCCCACCCCCCTGGACTAACACCCCGAAGTGCTGAGGGACACTTAAGTGAAAGGCTTGCAGCTGGGCTGAGGAGAGCACAGTTACCACCTGGGGCTTGTTTCCCCATTGCTCTCACTCCCGCTGCTGGGGCTTGCATCCCTGCTGCTTTTGCTCCCGCTGCAGTGCCCAAGGCAAGAAGGACCCACATGGCTGTGCTGGAGATGAGGGGCGTGAGTAGGGGAGACCGGGACAGCTTTGGAACCCCACCCCACCCCCACCCCCCTGGACTAACACCCGGAAGTGCCGAGGGGCACTTAAGTGAAGGACTTGCGGCTGCGCCGCTGGCCACAAGCTGGCGGCCGCGAGCTGAAGGGTCGTGGCCAAAGGGCACGGCCCTTTGGGGCCCTTCAGGGGCTGGAGGGGGGAAGTTATGTCAGGGTGGGAGGTTAGAGCAAATAGGAGGGGAGGAGGAGAATTGGGGAATGAGGGATAAAAAGGAACAGAGGGGAAATGGAAACTATGAGGGGCAGGAGGGGAGTTCTGAGCAGGGTGAGAAAGGGAAGCTATGGGTAGATGGGGTGTCGTGGGTGGGGTTAGTAAAGGAGTGGGGAGAGTGGGAGGAATGTGACGAGTTTAATATAACTGCTGATGTTGGTTTGGTGGGGCCACCTCCCCCCGGTGAGAGAGGGGTGGAGGTGGCCAGGTTCTCCCTGGTGGCAGCAGGAGAGGAGTTGGAGGTGGTTGGGACTTACCCCGTGTGTATTGGGGAAGTTATAGAGTGGGATGTCAGTTGAATGTTGGGGAATGTGCTGATTATTATTATGTGTTTTGAAATTGTAATTACAGTAAATTGTATATTATGTTAGAGATGTTGAAATGTTGTTCTGGGCTCCCTGTGTGGAAACTCCAGAACTATTATTGTATTGCTGTAAGCCGCCTCGAGTCCTACGGGAGAGAGTGCGGGGTATCAAATACATATGGATTGGATTGGATTGGATTTTATTTCTTTTATAGCCTGATTCAGGGGAAGTGCTGTGATATATCTGTCAGAAAACCCTAAGTTGTTAAGCTTCTATTTTACCTCAGCCCACCATGATTTCCTTGGCTCAGCTTCTCTATACTTCTCTTCTAGACATAACCTTTCTATCTTATGCCTCACTTTATGATGTGTCTTTATCCAAAATATTAACAAGCTATCCATTTTTATTGCTAGCGGCAAGCGCCCCAGCTCCAGATTGATTATTGCGGCAGCTGTGCATCTTGGTACAGCTAATAACACTCTCAGATATCTATTCTGTAAGGGTTCCAACTGATGATTACCCATATATTTCTCATGTCCCCATATCTGGGCCCCATTTGTTAACATATTGCCGACTTTGGCATCATTAATTTTCCCAGCATCAAGAGCCATGCTGGGAAAATGTTATCCCTAGATAAGTGAAGGATGTTACTTGCTCGATTTTAGTATTATCCATCCTATCCATGAACCAGCTGTACGTTTTCCTCCTACCCGAAAATACCATCACTTTAGTTTTCTTATAATTTATGTACAAATCCTCACTCTTATTTCGTACACTAAAAACATCCATTACATCAGTGCTCCAATCTCTGCACTGGCTGCCTATAGTCTTCTTGGCCCAGTTCAGGGTGTTGGGACTGACCTATAAAGCCCTACATGGCCTGGGCCCTGCCTACCTGCAGGACTGCTTCACCCCCCGGGTCCTGGATCAGCCCCTGTGGTTAACTGGTAGCACCCTCCTCGGGGTCCCCCGAGTTTCTTGAGTGATGACGATGAGGAGGGCGTTGTTGGTGGCCGCACCGAGGCTGTGGAGCTGCTTCCCGATGGAGGTCCACTTGGCCCCAGACCTTCCCTCTTTCCAAAGACAGTGGAAAGACCAGGCTGTTCTGCCAGGCTTTTGGTGAGGGAGATGTGTGATGGGTAGGGGGGTGTTTTTTTTTTAGGTCCGCCTTGGAGTATTTTTAAGGCTGTTTTTATATTATTATTGTATTTTGATTATGTATTATGTTTATATACATTTTAATGGTTTTATATGTTGTGAGCTGTCCCGAGCTGCTATGGCAAGAGGGGGCAGCCAAGAAATCAAAGGGAAAAAAAACTCTGAAAAGGAAAAACCATGAATCCATCTTTTACATCAATTGATAAATGTTAATATCCTATTCACATAAGTCCTTTGAGACCTATTGGAACATTTTGTTAAGAGCAACATAGTCTCTGCAGTTCTGTTCTGTGCCTCCTAGGCTTTTAAATCATACAGTTCCTTCGATGTAGAGGTTAGATAATTTTGCAATGTCCTTGTTTAAAGGATGGTGCAAATAATCTAAAATACTAGTTGCAATTCAGAACTGGAAATAAGATTTACTTTTTGCCTAGAGGCAAGAAGGTCTGTTGCTGGTGGGAAGGACTATGTGTGTAATAACTGGCCTTGCCCACCCCCACCCTTCCAGGACAAGAAGCTTCAGCCTCCTGTAGACAGCTGCCTGTGGCCAGCACCAAATGGGGTGGCTGTGTCGTTTGTGCGCCAGGTGGGGGTGAAGAGCTGTGGTGGTTTTGTTTTGAATTGCTTTTACTTGCTTTTAGCTGTTTTGGTGCGGTGGGGTGGCATGGCATGTGAGGGGGACTGGTGAGTCAGGGGAGAAGGGAGTGTCATGACCCCTCCTGTTAGGGAGGTTATGGGCAAAGGGGGAAAGTGTGGGAGGGAGTATCATGGCTCCCCTGTGAGAAGGGAAGCAGGCGCAGAGGTAGAGGGTGTGAAGAAAAGTCATGACCCCCCTGTGAGGGGGGATACAGGCATGGAGGAGGAGGGTGGGAAGCGGGGATTTTCCTGCCTGTTACCTTTGCCACTCTGCCTTTTGGGGATTGGGTGACCCTCTCTGGCCTCCTTGGGTCCTTGTGGACCCTTCTGGGGGGTAGGGACTGAGAACCGGGTGCTGTATGGATGAGCCTGTTTGAAGGGGGTTGGGAGGGGCTGGCTATTGGGGTCATGTTGGTGTCATGGAGGTAGGGGGAAGAAGGAACCGAGCATGCGCTCTGGCCTTAAGGCTTGCGAGGAGGCTCTCGGGGGGGGGGGGGAACGGCCCATCAGGATAGTGAGTTGGCCCTTAGACTCCACAGGAATCAGGCCACTATCATAATTGGGTGCAGAGCCAAGTAAGACCGGCGATACCCTGATGCGCGCTCTCTCTCTCGCAGGCTGCACCGGGCTTTAGGGAGGTCGTGAACTGAGGATGGGGGAGCAAGGGGGGCCAGGATCTGAAGGGATGGAAGGTAAAGAAAGGGATGGGCATACACTGCAGAGATGAGGGAAGGGAGGCCAGGAACCAGGGAATGGGGGGAATCGCGAACGCACACACTCTCCTATCACTCACCAAGCAAACAGTAGGAAGGGCAATGGGGGGGGGGAAAGGTGAATGGGGTGGGGGGAAAGGTCCACTCAGGGGTCACAAGAATATCACCAGATCAAACAAGAAACACAATAGTGCAAACAATAAGACCACACCTAGCTTTTTCACAGGGCTAGTCTCTCAGGAGCTCTGATCACTGACGAGGATTTCCCGTGGGTAAAGATCTGAGACGAGGAGGCTGCAGCTGCAAACAGCAAATACTTTTTATTTAGCAGATTTACACAACGCGTTGTGGGCCTCTAGGATCAAGGAATTCCGAGCACACCACAACAAAGAGCACTATACTCTTATACAGAAATCCTTGGGCGGAGGGCCCATATATGGTTTTGTCGCATCGGCGCACTTTAGGACCATTACCACATAACTTTTAAACTCATTATTTAGAGAAGGGACAATTCACTTCTAAGTTCAGATAAGAAAGGAATTAGGGAGGTTTAGGAGTGTTTTTATTTAGACCGAAACCAATTGTATTGTTGAGCTAAAGGAGTCCTCTTGTAAACAAGGTAATCTTCAAAGGTAGGGCTTATTTATCTGAGGAGAACCAGAGTCTGTTTAATATTAAAGGTAAAGCAAACATTTTTAGCATGACGGGGTAACTATAGGTTATAAACTCTTTAATATTGTTCAAGATGGCAGAGGGTACTATAGGACAAAACAAAATATTGGGTTTTTTTTCATCATCACCAGCACTCAGCTACAGCTGGTGCTGACTTTTATGTCTCCAGCCCTGCCCCCTGCTTGGCCTGGACCTGTGCTGAATGTCGCTGTGGCTCTGGACTTCCTGCTGCATCCTCTGGGCCCCGTCCCTAGGATGCTGCGGGGGCGGTGGCTTCTTTAGGGGTTGCCTTGGCAACCCACTCCAGCCACACTGCTCTGCCAATTGTCAGCGAGTCTCCTGGGGAGTGCTTGGCCCCCCAGTTGCTCTCTCACGGGAGTTCCCCAAGGCCCCCCCTGCTGGTCTGGCATGGGGGAAGTGGGGGAGTGTCTCGTGGGCCTCCCGGGCATAGGCCGGCGGAGGCGGCCCCGTCCATGGCCCCTGACGTAGGGCATGTGGAGGTATGGTGGTGTAGCAATGGAACCTGTTTTTATATTAATATGTTACATTGTCCTGTAGAACAGGAAGATAGAAGGGAGCTAGACCCGAAGACTACAAACTGTATTATGAAGAGAGCAGATTTTGTGAGTCTGTATTAAAAACTGCTCTAAGAACAACACTATAAAGGAATGGAGGAGGAGGAGAGGAGACCCCCATGGACACATTAGAGTTAAGAGGTCCAAAAAATCCTGTACATGGCCAGATGCCTGGAATTGCTGTCTGATGGGTTTAAGATACATTGTTGAAGAAGCAATTACTGTCTCTGGCCAAAACCAGAAATATCAAGGGTGGGTTGACAAGATAACCATGCTACCCTGAAACCATTAACACCTGGTGGACAACCTGATATGCCCAGAGTGTGTGGCTCTGATAGGAATTGATCCCCCAAGGCCAGGATGGACAGGGTGTTGCAATAAGGTGGTGATGAGCTCACAACGATCCCTAAGCAATGGAAAGGCCCCCTCTCTGCGAAAGAAGAGTGATTTCACCTCTTTCCCACAGATCCTTTCCTTTGATCACAAGGGAAGTGGTAACCATGACTGGGCAGTTCCCATTGGCTTGCATTGCCCAATAATTGTATATAAGGGCAGCCAGAACTGGCACGCTTTGGCTTAGAGCTTGGTTCCACGTTGCAGTGAGTACTGTGGTCTTTGCCCCGTCCATCTCAATGAACTCCAGGAACAGTGCTCTCCTGTCCAGCATCACTTGAGCCCCCCTCCTCGCCTTCTGGGACCAGCCTGCCACCAGCCTTCTACCATCTGGATGTGTAAGATACCCTGTCATGTACTGAGTTACTAGTGTGTAAGTGTCGCCAAGATCAGGAACCATTTATATGAACTGCCTTGTTGCTTTATGAAATTAATAAATTTACTTCCCTGATAACGACCAACAAGCCCCACTAGTGATTAATTCTAACCCTAAATTGGCTAGACTAAAGTATATATGAGGGACTGGATTCATGAAATGGGAATTATTTCATAAGCATGGGGGCGGGGAGAATAGACCATCAGGGCTATCAGCAAAGACACTTGTTTTCTGTCCCTGTGTCCTACTCCCCCCTGTTTCAGGATATTTGGAGGTTAAGGCCAGTAGGGCCCCCGATCTGACACTGATGCTGCTTAATGCAAGATTGGTAGCTTAAAAAATACCAACCATCTGTGACCTTGTTTGGGATGTGGCCACCAACCTAATTGGCATTAGAGACCTGGATGGATGAGATATCTGGGCCATTCTGTCCCAGATGGTGCCAGCTGGGTACTCTGTGCAGCATCAGCCTAGGATTTGGGCTGGGGGTAGGGGGATCAGAGTGGCTGTGTGATCTGTAAAGACACCTTGACCTTTTGAAGGTATCCATTACCTCACTTGTCCAATATGGAGTGTTTTGACCTTGTGTTGGATTTGGCTGGGGATAGACTGAAGATTCTGCTGGTGTACCACCCACCCTGCTGCACAACTGACTCTCTGACTGCTCTAGCCAAGCTAGTCTTGGAGGTGGTGTTAGGATCGCCCAGACTTATTGTCTTGGGTAATTTCAACATGTATGCTGAGGTCAGCCTTTCATAAGCAGAGCAGGAGTTCATGGCCACCATGACAATCATGGGCCTATTCCAGGTAATATCTGGCCTGACTTATGAGACGGGCCACACATTGGATTTGATGTTTTGCACCAGCCTGGAAACAGGAGTTCCAATTATCAGGGGTGGTATTGGGACACCGTTGTCATGGTCGGATCATTACCTTCTGAAGGCCCAGATTCTTGATCTTTTATGCTCTCGTCGGTGTGGTGGACCCATTTGGTTGGTCCACCCTCAGAGACAAATGGATCCAATTGGTTTCCAGAACTCTCTGGGGGATTTACCTGCTGACCTTGTCAGTTACTCTGTCACCCTGGTCACCCTGTGGTATGGCATCTTGATCATGGCCATTGACATAGTTGCACCCAGGAGTCCACTCCCTCTGCTGTGACAACACATGTCCCTATGGTTTATAGAAGACCCGAGGAGGTTGAAGTGGGAGGATAGGCAGTTAGAATGCAGGTGATTTAGACTGGCACTGAAGATGAACAATTGCGGCATAGATAGTTTTTGAAGGACTATGCCATGACTGTGATGGTGACACCGAAGGTGTTCTTCTCTGCTATCATAGCGTTTGCAAAGTCTTGTCTGGCAGAGCTGTTCCAGGTGGTGAGGGGTTTTGTCAATCCAGCCTGTCTCCACCAGGAATTAGAATAATCTGCTGTGACATATTCATGAATTACTTTGCAGACAAAATCACTTGTATTCACCATGACTTGGGTGTTGCCATTTTTACTGCACAGTCTGAGTTTGGTGTTATGCAAGCTCAGTCCTGTCCTGTTCATTTAGATCAGTTTCATTTGGTAACTCCCACCAATGGAGAGGATGTGCTTGGAGTGAGGGTGACCAGTTGTGAATTAGACCCTTGCCTGTCTTGGCTGATGGTCAGCCGAAAGATATTGGGGCCAATGCTGGCTGGGGCTGTCAATTCCCTTCGGGAGGGTACAGTGCCAGATGCCCTTAAACATGCAGTTGTGCAGCCCCTGCTTAGGAAACCAACTTTGGATGCTCACTCCCCCCCCCCCCCCCCCCCCCCCCCGATCAGCTATCGCTCTGTCTCTAACCTTCCCTTTTTAAGGAAGATTATTCGATTGGTGGTTGCCTGACAGCTCCAGGCTCATCTTAACACTGCCGGATATGGCATGGAGACTGCGCTTGTGGCCTTGTCTTGGTCGACTGGAAATTGACACGGGGAATTGTACCCTGTTGATCTTCTTAATATTTCAGCAGCCTTTGACACAGTTGATCATGAGATGTTGTTGACACGGCTGGGGTGTTCAGGACTGCTCTTGGGTGACTCCATTTGTTCCTGTTGGGGGGGGGGAGGTTTCAGCAGGTGGTAATAGGTGATTTCTCATCATCCCCCTGTAACCTCCTCTGTGGGGTCCCACAGGTTTCATCTTGTCTTTCCTCTTGTTCAATGTGTATACGAGGTTGCTGAGCAAGATCATTTGGAGGTTTGGTGTCAGTATGCTCATGACACCCAGCTTTATCTCTTTTTCATCTGACCCAGATCCTGCAGTCTTGGTGCTTACCCGCTGCGTGGCTGCGATTGGGGTCTGGATGAGGGTGAGTTGATTGAGGCGGAATCCTGACAAGACTGAGGTGCTGCTGGTGGGTTGGCCTTGTGACTTGGAGGGGATTGGGACTTGGAGTGCTTCTCGACCCCATGCTATAGCTGGATCATCAGTTTGTGGCTGTGACCAGGAGTGCTTTTCACCAATGATTTAATTTAATTTTATTTATTTATTTATTTCCACCATTTATATCTCACCTCTCCTGCATTTTGGAACCTTTCAGGTTCCATCAGTCTCCGGGGGTGAACCAACCGTACTGGTTCCACACCCTTCTGGGGGGAGACGTGTGTCAGGAGACAGGCCCACAGGAGGTAATGATCTGTCCATGACAAGGGCTCTGATGACACCTCCCACACTTACAGATCCTCTGCCTCCAGGCCAGTGCAGATTAGGTGAAGAGTATGTCCTCCATCATGCGTTGGGACGATGACAACTTGAGACAGGTCCATGGTTGCCATGGTGTCCATGAACTCACGCTCTGCCCCACCAAGACTGGCATCAGCGTGGATGTTGAAGTCCCCCAAGACTATTGTCTTTGGGGACCACAATACCACCTCCAACACCAGCTCCATCAGAGGGCGTAGGGATGCCGCTGTACAGGTAAGTGCACGGTATACCAGCAGCACCCCCAAACTGTCTCCTGCCAAATCAACCACAAAATGGAGACCCTCACAGCCTGTCATTAACTGCACTGGATACCTACTGATGGACCACGAATCCCTAAAATTAATGGATATACCTCCACCCTGACCCTCCTCACCAATTACAACCTGGTGAGGAGGCTGCGACCTTGCCACTGTCATCCATGCTTTCATCACTTCAAGGCTAGACTACTGCAATGCGCTCTATGTGGGGCTGCCCTTGATGATTGTTGAGAGGCTGTAGCTGGTGCAGAATGTGGTGGTCTGGCTCCTTTTGGGGACAGGTCACCGGGAGTGGTATTACGCAGTACTCCAGAGTCTGCACTGGCTTCCTATGGATTTCCAGGCACAATTCTAGGTGCTGGTTTTGACCTTTTAAAGCCCTAATTGGTCTGGGCCCCACGTATCTGAAAGACCACCTGTTCTACCATGCCCCACTGCAGCCCCTGCAGTCAGCCTATGGGTTCCATCTGTTACTCTTTTCCATGGGATGGGAGTATGCAGGGGGGCATTCTCGGCCATTGCCCCAGTGTTATGGCCCCTGGATCCATTCTCTACCCCCAAACACTGAAAAACTAAGCTTATTATAATGGACTATAGAGGAGGGCATGCACACCAAGGGTAGGGGGGGGCAGATCCACGGCACAGATCCATGATCTAGGCCCTCCTTTTCTTGGATAAACCCATTAAGCACCCCTGCCCCCAACCTCTATGTGGCCCTTGGAGTTCATACTAATATTCAACATGGCCCCCAGGACAGAAAAGTTTCCCCACCCCTGCTGTATGGAAATAGTGGAACCTTACTTGAGGTCTGACATGTGGTTTGGGGACTTCTGATGTCAAGTCAGATCTAGTTTCTGTAGCCATTATGAAAGGTCTGCTTGTACCAAGTGAAAATTCATCATTAGTTGACCTCTTTTGACTAATCTAGTTGTTTGACAGGTTCCTAAAACAGCAGTGCATTCCGGAGCCTCTCAGCACCAGAGAAAAGTACAGTGCCAACTGAATAACAATGGGAGTATGTATTTCCTGATCTGGATACAGGAATGAATTGAGATGGAGCTTTCCTCTCCAGAGCAGCTTCTTCCCAGGAGAGAATGAAGACTTGCAGGAGCAGGTTTAAAGAAGCAGAAGGAAGTAACGTCGATCTGTTCTCTAAGGCCTGCACCTGTTTCCCATGAATGCAGCTGAAACACTCCTGTTGACTCCATTTGCAGGAGGTAGGAGTCCACTGGCTAAGCCCCCAGAAGCTTGATGAATTTTCCTTCAGCTCCTTCACAGAACTGACTTGTCAAGTTATGACTTGTCAAATGAAATTGGTAGGAATTTTGCAGAGTGAGGGCTTTTCAAAATTGCAAAATTGCAAGGTTACATTGTGCCTTCATATTTATGGTATATTTTGAAACTTTCACTCCCTTCATTTGGATCCCATTTTTTAGTTTTCTTTGGAAGTTGTACAAAGAGGTAGGGATAAGCAGGTTGCATGGTTGCAATATTTATTTATTTTATTTATTTATTTAAAAGTCTTAATATCCTGCCACTCCTGCCTCAGGCAGCTCGGGATGGCTAACAATATTAAAACATCAAAAACCAACATAAAACCACAACATCAAAAAGACAAATAAAACCCCACATCAAAATAGATAAATAAAAATAACTAAAACAACCCAGTCTCCCCAACCCACCCACCCTCCCCATCTCCCTCTCCAAATTCCTGGTGGAACAATACAGTCTTACACAACTGCTGGAAGGGGAGCATATCCGAGCAGTGATGGGCCTCCTCTGGGAGGGAGTTCCACAGCAATGGCGTGGCCACAAAAAATGCCCTCCTCATGGTGGCCATATGCCGACAGTGTGGGACCTCAAGGAGAACGTCCCTCGCAGACTGCAGAGGCTGGCTTAGGACCTGGGGGTTGAGGCGGTCCTTCAGATAAGTGGAACCCAGACCATGTAGGGCTTTAAAGGTCAAAACCAGCACCTTGAATCGGGTCTGGAAGACTATTGGAAGCAAGTGCAGTGCACGCAAAACTAGAGTTATATGCACATGCTGGCCCATCCCCGTAAGGAGACTGGCTGTCACATTCTGCACTAGCTGCAGCCTCCGGAACATCACCATGGGCAGCCCCACATAGAGCGCATTATTTATATATTTTGTTGTATTTTTAACCCGCTGCCTCTTGTACACAGGCAACTCGGAGCGGCTCACAACAATAAATTAAACATATACAACCTTATAAAACAATATGGTGTGGAGCGGGCTGCCCTGCTGAGAGGTCCACTGTGCCAAGCTTGCAAGAAACGTACCTATCAGCTGGGACCGGGTGGAGTTCGGCGGCTGCCCGGGGGCGGAGCTTGAAACCTGCGGGGAAATAAAAGATCCTGGTGAGCCTACGGCCGTGCCGTAGGTGCGCACCTAGGCCGCAAGCTGAAGGGCCATGCGCTGAAGGGCTGTGTGCAAAAGGACGCGTGCCCTTTTGAGTGCCCTTCGGAGTGCCCCGGAGTGTGGGTCCAGAACTCTGTCTGTATCAAAGCTTGCCATTTAAGGGAGCAGACTTTCCGGACCAGTGCTGGCAGCGGTGAGACCAAGGTGACTTGTGGCTGGTAAAACTATATAAGAGGCTGTCCTGCTGCCTTTATCTTTGACAAAACATACAGAGGGTGTTCTACCCTTGCCATATAGACTTTTTTGATCTTTTCCTCTTCTTATATATTAACTCTGTTGGGTGTGCAGTGGAGAGGATACTTAGATTTTGACTGGAGAAGATTGTGGGGTTTCCCTATTCTGTGGTTAAGGATACTAAGGGGCCCCCTTTTGACTTTGAGTGTCAAGGATGCCAAACTATAAACGCTCCAGCAAAGAGGTGGCTCCATGCTCAGCCTCCTCGGGGAAGATTCCTAAACAAAGAAAGATAGATACTTTCCTTTCTGCTCTGCAGAATCAGACAGGTGTGATTTGCCAGAACAATTTACCTTTATCCAATCGCTTCTCTGCACTAACGAACTCTTGTACCCTAAATAGCAGAGAGGCAGTATACGACTTAAACAGTCAGCCTCTTGGCGATTATCATCCTGGCAATCAGATTGCTCAGATAGAAACTGTCCCTCAGGAAGGTGTGGAGGATATTAGATGTACAACCCTTTTAGCAGAATTTGCAACTCTAACGTCTTGTACTTTGCGTTGGTTGTTCTCCCAGTTGCATCTTATTGATAACAAGATCGAGTGTCTCAAAGCTGGGCCAGGTCAGCTAAATCATCCTAAAGTAGATCTAGGGGTTCTGCAGTCTTCTCCTCCTGGTACTGTGAAAACGGTTAAGCATTTTTCCCTCTGCAGTGTAATCATAAAACAATCACAGCAGAACCTGTACTTACTGGATCATTATTATCTGCTAACCAAAGACAGTATTGTCGTTCAACTGTTAAAGTATTATTTATTATTCTGCCACTGTCTTCCGGCTTGTTGCCATTTTGGAATACACCACTAGATGTGGCAGAACATCTGCGGATACTTTTGGAAACAGCAGTAACTAGAAAAGATATAGTATCAATTGACCATGTATATAATGTCAAGAAGCGTTGGATGTTAGTTATTACGTTTAATTCTAAGAACCTGGTAATGAAAATTTTCCATAAGGAAACCTTCCTAAACAGTAAAGGTGTTTTTGTTTCAAAACATATTATATCCAGATTTGATAGATATTGAAACAGCTGGAGCACAGTTGTCCTTCAATGAGTTACACTCAAAAGAAACGTCACATAAAGTGGCAATACGTCAACAAGTAGGTTTATCTTGTCTAATAAATAATGAGGAAAAGCTGATCTCTATTAGAAGCGAGAAATCGCAAAGAATGGAAATTCAAGAGAAAAGTGAGACTCCACAGAAGTCTTTTCCTTCTACCCAAAGAATGCATCTAAAAGACCATAAGGTTAAGTATGATGATATTCTGGATAGATTGGATATGTTTTGTGCCCGGCTAGCTAAAGTAAGAATGGCTGATAGCCATATCCCTGTTCACAAGGATCCTGGGGGGGGGAGGGGGCTCAAACGTGAGGAATTCAATACTTTCACAATCCTCCTTAATGGCTGATACTCCCACAGCAGCTTCAACACCTCTTCGATCCAGGAGAGAGTCCTTAAAGAGATCTGAAGCAGGGGCTCAGCATGGTTTAGACTCAGGGAGGGAGCATTACGCCATTGGGTGCACATGGAAAGGCTCGTATATCCTCTCGGGCAGCCCCCTAGCCAGGTGACGATAGGGCAACCATCTCTAGTAAATCTAAAACTTCTTCACTGAAGGATCTTAGCTGCACACAAAATGACCAAGATCATCAAACAGGCATACAATCTAATTTACTTCCTGGTGTATATTTGTTTCGGGACAGACAGAAGGGACAAGAACATAGACAGCTCCTGCAGGCTACTGTACCAGTGGATAAAAACTGATGCCATATTAGTCAGCTAGATTGGATAAAGTTGCTCTCCTGGAACATTGCGGGTATAAGATCTAAATTGCAAGATAGGGACTTTTTACAAGTCATATCAGATTATCAGATAGTCTTTTTACAAGAAACTTGGGGGGGGATAAGGGATTTGATTGCTTGGACTATAAGACATTTTGCATCCCAGCTTTGTATATGAAGCGCAAAGGGAGAGCTAGTGGTGGGGTTGCACTATTAATCTCTAACAAATTGGGAGCTGTATGTAAGCCATTAGAGGCATATTTGGCCTATTTTGGTTCGTGGCTTTGTAATTTACTTAGTGGATTAAAGTTATTGTTGGTGAATGTTTATATGCCTCCAGCATCATCACCTTATTACTCTCGGGATATTTGGACAAATATTACGTGTAGGTTGCGAAGGTTACTTATACTCCACCCAGGAGCTGCGTTGATAATTGGAGGCAACTTTAATACTAGATTAGGTGAGGCTAATCAGAGCTTTGGGTCCTTAGATGAGGGGGCTTTTTCGGACCTCCTTATTGGTAATGGACGATCCTCCAGGGATAAAGTGAAATGTGTAAGCGCTCCCTTATTGATGAAATTAGTTCAAGATTTAGATCTGCTGATAATGATCTGCCAAGGGGGGAGCGGATAGTTAAATGGGGGAGTTGTGAAGGGCCATAGGGACAGGGGACTGGTTCTGGGAGAGAAGGCAAGGGGGACTCTCACACTGCAAGGGAGAAGGAGCAAAACCCAGGAACGGGGGCAGATGGTGATTTGGAGGGTCACTACACATACCATTCGGCTTTGGGCTCTAGCATAATTGACTATTTTTTGGTCTCAGATACCTTCATTTTGGGCTTTAGAATTATCCCAGTCTTTATAACTAATCATTTTCCTTTGGTGTTGACCATAAGGGAATACATAAGTGGAAGACAAAGGCAGCAGGGTGGGTTTCAGGAGACTGCCCAGGAAGGTAAGGTTAAGGCCCTTACGTGTATACCATGGTCAGCTTCACTGGAAACGGCCTTTGCCTCTTTTATAAAACAAGATTATGTCTGTTTATTGGTGGATAAAATTCTTTCCCCATTGGGAGCGGAGGTTGATTGTTATGGAAAACTTTTACACTGTTTGCAACCTCTATTAACAACGATGAGGATGCCACCCAATCAGTTGTCATCAAATCGTTCTTGGTTTGATGTACAATGTAGGGAATCAAGACATGACCTTAGGAAGATTACTAGACACCTGAACCATAATCCCTCTAAAACAAATAGGTTAATATTTGTATCTAGGAGAACTCAATATAGGTGTCTCCTTATAAGGAAAAAACATGAGTTCCACTTAAAACAATGGACTTCTCTTTTGAATGCAGCAAATGCTACTGACTCAAAATCCTTTTGGAAGATGTTGCACTCTATGGGAACCAGCAAAAGAACTTTTTCCTTACCTTATACCCCTCCCCAAATCTGGGAAAACTATTTTACTGAACATTTTGATGGGAGAATAGTTCTGCCTACTAATGTGGAAATGGACTCCGCGGATAGATTCCAGCACTGGGAACCTGTTACTGCTAACGATGTTAGAGAGTTAATTTTCCAGTTAAAAACAGGGAAGTCACCTGGTGATGATTATTTACACACTGAGCTCCTTAAAAGTCAGGTCACTTGGTGGTCGAACCTTCTAGCTCCTCTCTTCACAAGTATTAATGCAACCGGTCATATTCCCAAACAATGGCTAACTAGTATAATCATTCCTATTTATAAAAAAGGTGATGTGCAGCTACCTAGTAACTATAGGCTGATAAGCCTGTTAAATATAATAGGCAAATCATACGCAAAGTTTCTTTTGGATAAACTACAGAAATGGTTAGATCAAGAGTCCTTTCTAGAACCAGAACAAGCTGGGTTCCGTAAGGGCTCATCAACTGTGGTCAGATATATGTACTGTCTTATATAATCAATAAGCAGATTCGACTTTATAATAAATCTAAGCTGTTTATGTGTTTTGTTGATCTTCGTGCAACTTTTGACACGGTGGACAGGAGTAGGCTGTGGTACAGGTTGAGCTTAACCACTCTGGACCCACGCCTTTTGTTCCTATTGATTAAGCTACATTCAAATAATACCCTCAGAGTGAGATATTCAAGGTCCCATCCTCTAACAGGTACAGTTTCAGTAGTGAAGGGTGTCAGACAAGGCTGTATACTGGCCCCCTCACTTTTCAATATCTATTTGAACAATGTGGTACCCTATTTGAAGGAGGATAAGTTTCATCCGCCTAGGATTGGTGGTTGGAAGGTGCACATACTGCTATACGCGGATGACACAGTTCTAATTTTACAATCCAAGATTGGCTTAAAGAGAAGCCTTCAGAAATTTGGAGAGTATTGTAAACAGGAAAAGCTCTCGATTAACTATGAAAAAACCAAGGTGCTGGTAGCAACTAAAAGTGGGGAAAATAGACTTTCTCATCGGTCAATTGATGGAGTGAAGATTGAACAGGTAAAAGAGTATAATACCTAGGTGTGGTATTCTCATCCTCAGGCAAATGGAGGAAGCATTTTGAATATGTTAAGGACGCAACGAGGAAAACAACAGTTGCCCTTAAACGTTTCTATTATAGGCTAGGAGACAAACTGGTGGGACTGACATTAAAACTCTTTGCAGCTAAAGTCATCAACCAACTCTTATGCAATACCTATTTGGGGTGTTGATTTTCTGAATAAAATGGAACCGTGTCAGAACGGCTTCATTAGGACAATTCTTGGATTACCCATAGGCACGCCACAAGCTATCCTTAGAGCTGAAGCACAGGTAACATCTGTGAGAGCTAAGGTATTAATCCTAATACTGAAGTATTGGCATAAAGTAACCTTGTTCTCTCAAGAATCTTCACTGTTGGTACAACTTATCCAACAGGAAGATATAACGAATGTGTGGTCATCCTCTATAGAGTTTGAGATGTCCAAGCTTGGCTTTTCTAGAATTTGCTTTAAGCAGATGGATTTAAAGCATGCAGCGGAGCTTATTAAAAGAAGAATCATAGATCAGGATCTTCAGACTAATGAAGCAGATTTGAGATCGCAAAAAGTGGCCCCTGATTATTCTGACTTTAGAATGAAATCACTGGACAGCAGCTATCTTACACAATGGAGAAATTTCCATTTAAGGCACGCTTTTGCCCTGTATCACTGTCAGGTTTTTCCTTCTGCCGTGACCGCGGGACGTTATACGCACACTGAAAAGAATGATAGAATTTGTCTGTTGTGTGACTGGCATTTGATTGAAGACCTAATTCATGTTCTCTTTCAGTGCCCTATTTATAATGATATTAGGGAGAGATATCTGGGTCCATTTTTGCTCACTTCTCAGGACTTGTCTTACAAGGAGATACTTAGTTAATGAATGCTAGGGATTCATCTCGGGCTATAAGTGTTGCAAGATTTTGCCTGCATGCTATTTCAGTAAGAGGAAGCCAAATTGACACACTGGAGGCACTTGGGACATAATTACAAATAGTTTATGACTGTTAGATGGAAGAATATGTTATTGAAATGTATATATCAATATGTGGACTGGGAGATGCATACACTCTGTATAGTTTTTGTGAACTTGTGCTTCAGTTTTATTTTATTTTACGTGGATAACTGTTTGTATTTTGTAATTTTGTCAATTTTGTTATAACCTGATGGTTAATACAAATAAATTTATTATTATAAAACAATATAAAACAGTATAAACATAAGGCGGGACCACATAAACACCCCCCTCCCCCCACCCTCACTTCTCTCTCCGACTCCCTCACCAAAAGCCTGGTGGAACAGCCAGGTCTTACGCTGTCTTTGGAAAGAAGGGAGGTCAGGGGCTAGGCAGGCCTCCATTAGGAAGGAATTCCACAGCTTAGGGGCTGCCACCAAGAGTGCCCTCCCCATCATTGCCACCTGGGAAACCCGAGGGACCTTGAGTCAGGTGTCCCTGGCTGACTGCAAGGGCCGCACCATGGCCTGGGGTATGAGGCGGGTCTGCAGGTAGGCAGAGCCCAGGCCATTTAGGCCTTTATAGATCAATACCAACACCGTGAATCAGGTCTGGAAAACAATAGGCAGCCAGTGCAGAGAACGGAGCACTGCTGTAATGTACTCGCGGTGACCCGTCCCCGTTAGGAGACGGGCTGCTGTATTTTGCACTAGCTGCAGCCTGCGGGCTATCACCAAGACTAGCCCCATGTAGAGTGAAGTGTAATAGTTCAGTCTAGAGGTGATAAAAGCATGGATGATGGTGGTCAGGTCAGAGTTCGAAACATATGGACGCAGCTGTCGCACCAGATGTAACTGGCAAAAGGCGCGCCTCACCACAGCTGCCACCTGGGAATCCAGATGGAGCTGTGAATCAAGAAGCACCCCCAGACTATGGACCTGAGTAGCTAGAGGAGGGCAGAGCCCATCAACAACAGGAGACACAACACCTCCCACCCAACCCACCAACATCACCTCCGTCTTGTTGGGATTCAGTTTCAGAGGGCTCGCCCTCATCCAATCCCCCACAGCTGCCGAACACTGGGTAAACACCAAGTGCTGGGTCTGAATCTCCAGAAAAAGAGAGGTAGAGTTGTGTATCATCGGTGTACTGATGACAACGTATGCCAAACTCCCTCACGACCTTGCCAAGGGCTGCATGTGCACATTGAACAGGAGAGGGGATAGAATAGAACCCTGCAGGACTCCACACATGAGGTTCTGGGGAGATGATGAACACTCCCCAAGAACGACCTGCTGAGTTCTCCCGGCCAGGAAAGAGCGGAACCATTCAAGAAAAATTCCACCCACCCCAGCCCAGTCCTGCAGCAGAGCCACCAACATCTCATGGTCAACAGTGTCAAATGCTGCTGACAGATCTAATAGAATTAATAATGATGATCTGCCCTAATCCAGTTCCCAGCATAGGTCGTCGACCAAGGCCACAAGTGCAGTCTTGGTACCAAACCCCAGATGAAAGCCAGACTGTGAAATGATCAAGAAAACTGATGAGGTCCAGATGCCCCTGATGCTGCTGAGCCACCACCCGCTCAATAACCTTCCCTAAAAAGGGAAGGGTAGAGACTGGCTGGTAGCTGGCCAGGGAGTCAATGTCAAGCAATGTTTTTTTGAGCAGTACCACTGCCTCTTTGAGGTGGCCCGGCACTCTGCCCTCCCGAAGGGAGGCATTGACACCCCTGACAAGCAATGGCTCTATTGTCTCGTGACAGGCCGTAACCAGTGACGATGGGCATGGATCTAATTCGCAACAGGTGACTCTGACAGTCCCCAGAACATCCGCCGCCTCAATGGGCCACACCCACTGAAATTGATCTCATTTAACCTGACATGGCGGGGCTTCCATTACCTCAGATTCTCCCATAGCCATAAGTGCGTTGTCAAAGTTGTGGTGAATCCGGGCAATTTTATCCACAAAAAAGTCAAAAAACATGTCACAGTGAGCACTGGAAAATTCCAGTTCCAGGCAGAGAGTGACCGGACTGACCAGCCTCTGTACCACCCGGAAAAGCTCAGCTGGACGTGACTTTGCGGATGCTATGAGGGTAGCAAAGAACACCTTCTTTACAACCTGCACGGTCAAAGCATAGGTTCATAAACTAACTCTATACTGAAATTGATTGGCCTCAGCATGAGTACAGCACCACTGTGGCCCCAACCGCCGTCCCTCCTGCTTCATTCTCTTCAGGTCTTCTGTAAACCAAGGATTGTCAGCATTCAAGAAGTGGACACCTAGGAGCCATCCAGTCAGTGGCCCCAATCAGCAAGGTGTACCAAAAAGCTACGAGGTCATTGAGGAAACAGTCCTCAAGATTGGGAGGTAAATCCCCCAGAGCATTCTGGAATCTCTGTGGTTCCATAAGTCTCTGGGGGCGAACCAACTGAACTGGTTCAGCACCTCTCTGGGAACAGACATGTGCTGGGAGACCGGCCCTGAGGAGGTAATGATCTGTCCATGACAAAGGCACAACTGACACCTCCCCCACCACTGGATCCCCCGCCTCAAGGTCAGTGCAAAATATCAGGTCCAGGGTATGTCCCCCATCATGTGTCAGGCCAACAACCCTCTGAGACAGTCCCATGGTTGTCATGAGGGTCATAAACTCATGCTCCACTCCTCCAACATTGGCATCAGCATGCATGTTGAAGTCCCCCATGCCCTTGGGAACCACAAAACCACCTTTGACACAGTAGTGTAGTCTCAAGGTAATGAAAGCATGGATGATGGTGGCAAGGTCAGAATTGTAAATATAGGGTTGGATCCTTCTAACCATATGTACTTGGCGGAAGGCACCGCCAGCCACAGCTGCTACCTGATCCTCCAAGTGCAACTGCAGATCTAGGGGCACTCCCAGGCTCTGAACCTGAGAGACCAGAGGAAGGCAAACCCCATCTATGATGGGTGTCCGTCCCTCCTCCAAGACACTGGCCCTACCAAACAGCATCATTTCTGTCTTGTCGGGATTCAGATTCAATCGACTTGCCCTCATCCTGCCCTCCACAGCTGCCAGACACTGGGAAAGCACCGATACTGCCGGGCCTGGGGCAGATGAAAATGAGAGGTAGAGCTGGGTGTCATCAGCATATTGATGACACTGCACCCCAAACCCCCTCACGATGCTGCATAAACACATTGAACAGGAAGGGGGACAGAATAGAACCTTGCGGCACTCCACACGGGAGACCCCGGGGAGACGATGAACAGTCCCCCAGCACCACCTGCTGGGATGTCCCGCTAGGAAGGAACAGAACCATTGAAGAACAGTTCTGCTCACTCCAGCCAGATCACGCAGGTGAGTCACCAGCACGTCATGGTCAACGATATCAAATGCTGCTGAAAGATCTAACAGAATCAGTAGGGTCAAATTTCCCCTGTCGAATTCTAGTGCAGATTGTCGACCAAAGCCACAAGCGCAGTCTCAGTACCATAACCCAGATGAAAACCAGACTGTGACGGGTCTAGAAAATCAATGCTGTTCAGAAAGACACTTTCTTTACACACAAGTATATCTAATTGCTGGTTCTGGACAATTGCTGCTAATGTGGATTAAATGATGTTTGACTTGCCATGTGTCAGGTGCCGCCATGGTCATCCCTAGGGGCGGCGCCCCTGGCGAACCACGGCAACATCTGGGACTCCACGGCTGAGGTGTGTGAGGCGGGGCTTGCAGGCCCTGCCCCGTGCGCACTCGGTGATGCACAGGCAGGGCCTCAGGATGCAGGGGAGGAGTCTGGTGGGGCGGGGCCACCAGCAGTGTTGCAGCGCTCGGTGCGCCTCCGTGCACAGCGGGGTGAGACCATAGGGGATAAAGGGCTGGCTGGCACGTAGGAACCTTGCCGATGATCAGCTTGCTGTGAGGAACTGGCCCCTTGTGAGAGTGTGCGGAGAGATTTAGTGAACCCTGTCGGAGTGTTGAAACGTGTGAGAGTGGTGAGTGTTCGAGTGGGTGATTGTGTGAGTGATTGAAGGTGTGCGTGGGTGTGAAGAGAGCTTGGTGTAAACTTCCCTGTCTTCCCTCTGAGGCCCTACAACCCTTCCTACTCCCCTTCCCCTGAGGATTGTACTTCTGAACCCCCCTACCTTGTTACCCTGGAACCCTCTCCCTGTGATCCTCACCTCCCTGGTCACCCTAACCTCCCCAGGTGTGTTGTGTGGGTGCTGCGTGTTGGGTTATTAGTTAGAAGACGTGTGAGAGCCTCAAACTTGGCCCCGCTGATTACCTTCCCTATGATGATCTGGCCTTCTCCCGTGCGGGAGTATTAAGGGCCACACAAGATCCTGAGGGACGGCTATACCCCGAATTGGGTGCCATACCAGAGGCGCGTACGCGTGTGTGTGTGTGTGTGTGTCGGGAGTCTTGTTGTCTTCCCCTTCTTCCCTTCCACTTTCCCTTACACCATGGTCCACTCCCTGCAGCAAGAAGATACCATGCTACTGAGGCAAGGCAAGTCTGTTAATAAAGGATGACACTTATGTGTTTTGGACTTGAGATTATTTTAAAATCTGGAATGATGCACGACTGATGTAAACATACAGGGTGAAGTTTGACTTTTCAGATGCACATGCTACTGAAAAAACTGGAACACTCCATTTGTGCATCAAAGGGCAAAATCCGGAAGAAACATGAAGACTTAGTTTAGAAAGTTACAGGGTATACGGCCGAGAAAGAGGCAGAATGAGTGCTGGACTCTGAAAGTGTATCATAGGGTAAAAACAGACGTGACACTGGGACGCCGTGGGTTGCTTTGACTCACTTTGCACCAGACTTCACTCGCATGTTTGTGCAGGCGCTGCCAGATGCTGGCCTGGGATTGTCCCAGGCTATGTTAGTGGCTAAGGTCTGGCTGACCAGGCCACACAGCAGGCTATCACATCTGCTGTGCTGTGACCTGGCAGACACAGCCCACATTGGGTCTGCCATGGTTGGCCATCATTGGCCGCTATGGCTGCTCATCATGGTGAGGGCTGGAGCTCTGGGCGTAGCACGGGGGTAGAGCTCACCAGCCGCATGTTCATGCATCTCCCTGCCCTCTCCGCGAGTCCAGGTGTGGGCACGTCTGTTGTGCGGCCTGACTTGGTCCGGGCTGTGTCTGCCACAGCTTCCTGGCCTGGGTTCGGCTGCTGCCATGTGGCCGCCATGTCTGTTTTCACCTATAGAAGACTAGAATGATTCTAACTATTAAGACGGAAGAACAGAGCTTTCTTAGGAATGCAAAGAAAGCATTTTAATGGTCTCCTTTATATCATTTATATTCCGGTGCATTTTATGGTGTATATTTATGCTAGTTGTGGCACATTCTTGAACTTCATCTTCCTTAACAGGGGACCAATTTCCATCAGTCATGTTATCGCATTCTGTCCCTCAGGGCTGCCATATTTTTTACTAATTGGTTTGGTTTTAAAGGATAGCAGTTTCATTTTTCTAATTTATGTATGTTTTTGACTGAATTATTTAAATGTCACAACTTGCATCACCCCTGCTTTGACTTTACTGCCCTTTTTAATGCATTTCTTTATGGAACTTATAAATATGCATATTAAATGCACTAAGGCAATAAAGATATTTGCCAAACCTAATTATTGTGCTGTCCTTTCATGTGCTGTCTTGAATATAATTGCATGCTCACCAGCAACCCAAGGTTTTACTATCCTTGGTAAGGAGGAATGGATAAGTATTTCTGTTTCAACTAGAGCTGAAACAAATATTTGGCCCTTTTCACACAGACACTCGAACACTGATAAAATGGGTGTTACATTTTATTATACTTGTTGCAGGGCACCCATAGAGCGCACCTGCGGCCCTGCAACATGTATAGTAAAATGTAACACCCATTTTATCAGTGTTAGGGTGTCTGTGTGAAAAGGGCCTTTGTGGCAAATACTGTATTTGTCAAATTTACCCACTTTGACTTGACTCTGATGAAGCAGGTTCAAAACACGCTTTGCAAAAGCTTGATTTGGGTATTTGTTTTGTGGGGTTTTTCTTTGTTTTTTTCCATCTCCCCCATCCCCAGTTTTTTCAGTCATTTCATTTTGGATATTTGGTTGAATATCCAAACAAAAGAACGTTCTCCAACCTACCTACCATCTCTCACCTCCTGTCTCTGCTCTGCCAGTGTAGCCTAGTAGATGTGGATTAGTACACCTAATTTTCCTGCGCACTCCTGAACGCGCTCTCCGCTCTTCCTCTGTCCCCTCCCTCACTCTCCCTCGTTTCTCCAGCTCACCTAACTGCCTTCGACCCTTCTCCCTCACTGCCCACCATGCCTGGAACTCCCTCCCTACCCACATCCGCCTTGCCCCCTCCCTCCGCTCCTTCAAATCCCTCCTCAAGACCCACCTTTTCCTCGTCGCCTTTCCCAATGCCTGCTAGTCTTTCCCCATACACTTACTGTCTGCCCTCCTCTGCAGACTGCTGCAACCAACCTGATTGTAACCAAGCCAAGCACATGCACCTGAGACTTCGCATCCGCTTGAATGTTTTGGTCTTCTCCCCTGTCTCTCCCACTGTCCCCTCTCCTTGTCTTCTAGATTGTACGCCACAGGCAGGGACCGTGTCTATTTCTATGTTCTGTACAGCACCAGGTCACACTACTGGTGCTATATAAATGTTTATAATAATAATAATAATAATTAATTACTAATATGGTGTTGGACTTAGACACCAGGTTTCAAATCCTGACAGAGCCATGAACTCACTGGGTGGCCTTGAGAAAATCACTGTCTCTTGTTTTGCTTCTCCATTTGTGAAATGGGAATAACAATGACCCTGCCTCATAGGAATTACATAGCACCTTGAATGTTAAAGGTGGTTTTTCAATCCATCAACATGAATATATAAATAACATGTTTAACATTTGCCAAGGCACCTCATTATCCTCCTGCAAATCCTTTCAAGGTGCTATGTAATTTGTGAGACAGGGTCATTATTATTTCCATTTCACAGATGGAATAACCCTTACAAGTTACAAAGTGCACTGAGGGATAGGTGGCAATATTTCTGCTACTAATGGTGCTTGATGGAAAACAAATTGGATGCAGATATTGTGAAGTGAGTGGGGAAGTCATCTACCTGTTCTAATTTATTCTGAAAACACAAATCCATTCCTGTGCAGAAGACCAAACGGAGGAATGTGCACCAATAATAATAATAATAATGAAGTGCTGCTGAAGTTTTTGGAAAAAGGAATGATACTCCGGTGGCCTTCTGCACTTTGGGAGTAACTTTGAGCTTGCGTGTGTGTGTGTGGGGGATACTGGCCCACATAAGGTCTGCCCCCTCTCTCTAGAATTGCAGAGGACAGACATTTATTTATTTATTTACTAGATTTTTACCCCGCACCTCCTAAAAACAGCTCGGGGCGGCTTACAACAATAAAATAGTACATATAAAATATATCTAAAAACAATTTAAAACATACCAAAATTACAATTCAAAGTATTCAAACAGGGCCCGGGAACTCAATAAAACAAATAAATAGGGTAGGGGAGATAAAACTCTCTAACCCCCCCTCCCCAAAGGCCTGGGCGAACAGCCAGGTTTTACACCTTCGCCGGAATGTCAAAAGGCTTGGGGCCAGGCAAGCTTCCTCCGGGAGGGAGTTCCAAAGGTGCAGCCCGGCCACCGAGAATGCCCTCTCCATTGTGGCCCCCC
>QEPC01003557.1:1685356-1724733 GCA_003113815.1 Sphenodon punctatus
CTCCCCCCCGCAATTTACTCACCTCGGGCTAGCTCGGGGGGTTCTCTCCGCTCCTCCGCTCTCCCGTCGGTCATCGTTGCCTCCTTCTCGGCCTCCCGTCCCCGGGCTTGAAGCAGTGTGCGCGGGAGCAGCAGGAGTCGAGCCTTCTGCTGCTTCCGCGTGCACTGCTTGAGGCCTGGGCCTGGGATCAAGGGACTCGGGGGGGGGGGAGGGAGACTGGGAGCTGTGCACGCAGCAGCTCCCAGCCTCCCCCCCAATACCCGGGCACCTGTGTTGGACACCCAGGTATGGACTGTCCCCCTGCCCGGCCCCCGCAATGAAATAGTGCCCCCTGCCGGCACTATTTCATTGCGGGGTCCCTTTATGCAGAATGGATGGCACTTCTAGACGCCCATTCCGCATAAAGGGAGAAAACGCCTCCCTTTTGACCCTGAAGACTTCCTTAGGAAGGCACCCTTTAGGAAGCCTTCAGGGGTGGTGGTGTTGAGTCACTGGTTTGTGTGCGTGCGCGTATATGACAATGTTCTGAGCCAGCTCAAAGAACCTTGTTGAAGTAGCAATCTTTTGAAGGTTGCTACTTCAAACAAGGTTCTTCGAGCTGGCTCCGCACATGAGCCCAGGCTCGGGCCGGTGCGACTCCCCCCCTCCGCCCCGGTCGGTGGGGACTCGGCCTCAGGCGACTCCTGGGGCTGGGGGGGGGGGCATCGCCCATGATTCCCTAGGGGGCGCACCGCCCCTGCACCTAGTACGCAAGGAGGTGAACACCCACCTGGTGGGTGCTAATGTGGACTATTGTCTTGTTTATTTTCACCCATAGGCATTAGTTGTTGAGATCTTCAGATGATGCCGTCCACTAGTTCTCTCTACTAGTAGTAAGGCTCATGCAACCACTACAAAGATTTCCTACTCCTTTGCTGTGTTCAAAATATCTTAGTGGGACCTATTTTTCTCAAATAGCATTGGGAGGAAAAAAAGGCTGCGATTTCTAAGCACCTGAATGCCAGGGGCTAGAATCAATGCTGTTTTGCTCTCAGCTTCCTTCTCTGGGGCTTTACATTTAAGCTGAGTTACCTGCAATAATTTTTCTCTATAACATGCTTTTAAAAATCAATTCCAAAATAAAATAATAAGTCTAAAAGGACTTAATCGTGCAAACAAACCAAGAGGTCTGGCCCGGTGCTCATACAAAACAATCTTCATGCTTGCTATAATTCAGAATCCAGGCTAGTATAGATATTTCAGAGCAGTTGTTTGGCTTATTGAGCTGAGCAAAATACTGTTGTAAAACAAATATATAAAGGAATTGTTATGTCTCATTGACATTTATGTCGGTCCTGAAACAAGAAAGGAACAGTGTCACTGAAGGCTTGGAAGATCATTTGAAATGGGAGGGAGTGACAGGTGAATAATGGGGACTGCACTTTGAGACATTATATATAGTGCAAGCTATGGTTGCCCCCTTCCCAAACCCTACTAAGAAGTTCTTTTAAGGACTGCACATTCACTTCAAATACCCTAAAACAAACATTTTTTGTCTTTTACTTTTCCAACTCTGCTACACTTCCACAGCTACTCCCAATGTCAACTACCCTATTAAGGAAACATACATAATATATACTCATTATGTCTCTTGACGACTGTACAAGGTAACAGTCACCTTTTACCATCTGTCGCCTCCTAAAGGCCTCTACCTTCCTGCTGCCCTGTTCACCACTGAAAATGAAACTATACCTTTGTCGGCGCATCCGGAACGAGACAAGGACAACATTATTGGATTTGAATGGCCGCACTCTTTATTCGGATTGGAATTAGGCTGGTGGGGGTAATTGCCATTCAGCAATTTGGGTCCAGTGCTAACGATCATAACTGATTAACAATAACAAATGGGTGGGAGTGGTTTGATGCACCCTCCAATGCCATCCTCTAATTGCTCACCTCAAACATCTCCCCTCTGGCCTTGGCTAACGGCTGCCGCCTGAGGGGACAGTGTCCTTTCAAGACAGAAGTAAGGAATTGAGATGCCGCCAGTTTGGGGACCGTGCATGTCCCTGACCACCTTTGCCAAGCACCCCTCCCAGCGAGGCTAACCCTGGCACTGGCTGTGCCCTGCCTATGCACCAGGTGTTACCTCCCCATCTGTTAAGGAGATGATGACTCTGACTATTTGTTTCTTACAAAAACTCACTACAGCACTGGACCCCTGCAAGAGTGCGACAAGAACCATAACATAACTAGGAACCCGTCCCTCTATTCCTGACATCCTAACAAGAGATCAGCCCGATTGTTAGAAACACTGTGAGGAAGGCAAAAAACGAGAACCCTTTTGTTCCAATGAAGCGTTCCTGCACAAATTCCTTCCTGGCCCCTATTGGCAAGTGGGTGGTACCTGCAGTGCCGCTGGGAGGGAGGGTTGGGGCTTGCTCGGTCACTCCGAGCTCAGAATGAAGCTGGAGGGGGCGCAGCAGGCGGGAAGGCCCTGCCCTCCCTCCTGCTCAGGAAGGGGAGGGTGCCCCCAGCCTGCACCCACCTATTGGCTACAGCCCTGTTGCTGGGGGCAACCCTGGCCGGGCCGCTGTTTTCCCCGCCACGGCCCGGCTGTATGCCCAGCATTTTTCCCACAGCAGCCTGCTTGCTGCAGCAGGGAGCGTGACCTTCCTCCTCCTTGCCCCATCCTGACAGGGAGAGCAACAAGAGGCCCCGGTGGCTGCCTTTAAGTCTGGCCAAGGGCCTTTGTCGGTGCATCCAGAATGAGACAAGGACAACGTTATTGGATTTGAATGGCTGCACTCTTTATTCGGATTGGAATTAGGCTGATGGGGGTAATTGCCATTTGGCAATTTGGGTCCAGTGCTAATGTTCATAACTGATTAACCATAACAAATGGGTGGGAGTGGCTTGGATGTGTCCTCCATGCAATCCCCTGATTGCTCACCTCAAACGTCTCCCCTCTGGTCTTGGCTAATGACCGCTGCCAGAAGGGACAGTGTCCTTTCAGGACGGAAGTAAGGAATTGAGGTGCCACCAGTTTGGGGACTGTGCATGTCCCTGCCCACCTTTGCCAAGCACCCTCCCAGGGAGGCTAACCCTGGTGCTGGCCGTGCCCTGCCTATGCATCAGGTGTTTCCTCCCCATCTCTTAAGGAGATGATGACTGACTATTTGTTTCTTACAAAAACTCACTACAGCATGGACCCCTGCCACCAAGGGACCGCCACTGATTACAACGGACGGGCCCAACCCCCACCCACGCCCAACTCACACTTCCAAAATTTCAATCAACTGTGCCTTCAACGTGGCCAAATAACTGTCATTTCCCACCGGGGATAAATGTACTCCATCAGGGCGATAATACTCAGGTGTCCTGTGCATGATCCCACAATAGGACACCTTGTGACCACCTTTTTGTATCACCCACTTGCCTATCTCTCAGTTAATCTTACGCTGGGTTCTATCAACTTTCCTAGGGTGGATGGCTTTGTCCCATTTCATCCAACTTACCTAGTCGGTCCAGACTATGACTGTTCCTGGGGACAGTTTCTCAACTTCTAGGAGATCAGACTTGATTTGCACAATTAACCGAACTCCTTTTTTCTGTGGCAAGTCATTCTTGCCAAGGTGGATTACCACTACATCTGGTGGGGACCCCACTGCCTCCTCCGTGAGGGTAGGAAGCAGCTGGTGCCACTGCATCCCACTGCGCCCCATCCAACATATGACAGCTCGGGTCGAGAGCCCCAACTGTGATCCCCAGGATGACTTCCCAGTTGCTTTCCCTGCCCACCATACAAGGCTGTGGCTGATGATCCAAATTATGCTTCTACAGGGAATTTGTGCCGGACCTGGGAGAACAAATAAAAGACAAGGTTATTGTGGGAGAATCCACACATAGGTTTGGTAGGCCCGAGATCACCACCGTCCTATGGCCTTATGCCCTGTTCTGAAAATCCAGCGATGGCTGCAAAAGAGGCTGCTCCTATCCTGAATGAATGTGATCCATACTCATAAGGCAGTAGGCCGAGGTGGCTCAGGGCCTGCTGAAGAACAGCGGTGAATTGGTGCCTAGTCAGAGGGGTTCCATTTGCGTGCCGGAATAAAGTCCCCCCATTGATGGGTGAGCTCTCAGGTATTCTTCGAGGGCCTGCACCGGGCACAGGTCAGGAGCACCCGCCCGAGAGAGGATGACTGTTTGGCCCTTCCCCTTTGGTCTGTCTTGGACCGCCTCAAGTTAAGGTGAATGGCCTGGTGTTCCATAAGGACATTCTCTATTGCTAGGACTCGGTTTGTGTTGTCCCGGGCCGACTCAGCCACTACTTCACTCACCCGAAATGCCTCAAAGAAGGCAACCTTGAATACTGTGGAGAAAAGTGTTGACTCAAAAAGGTCAAAACATAGCCTCAGCAGGACATTATAGAGCCTAACCAGAAGTGGAGGGGTGATGGGTTCCCTGGAGTCCTGTTCCCTAGGTCTTTCCCGGGACCAACTCTCTAATATATTGCGGGTGAAAAAAAACCTGTCTGGTGGAGTGTGCCCAGTTAGGCGACTCATGAAACCTAGTGCCGATAATTTCCCTGAGATGGTTCCCACTACTGTGCTCGCCCTCCTTAGGGACATGGCAAATTGGAGCATTTGCACTTCGGGGATCGGGAAATCAAAAGCCCAACCTTGCAGGGCCCTAAATTGTTGTAATTCCTTGAACACCTGTTCGTAAGCCATGCGGGTTCGAACGGCTAAGGATCCTTGTATAACGGTGTATAACTCTAAGATCCAAGGCTCCACACCGCTGGAGGGAGGGGATCCTGTGTCAGTCTGGCTCTGGGGACCAGGGAGCAAAAGCGCTCCATCTGGAAGCAAGAAAGGGCATTGGCTGCACTGTTACTAACCCCTGGGATGTGCTTGGCAAAAAATAAGATATTGTGGTGCAAGCACATAAATACAAATACCCTGACCAACTTCGTAACTCTGGGGGACCTTGAGGACATAGAGTTGACCACATGTACCACCGCCATGTTGTCACATCAAAAAACAATGGAATGGTCCGCCAGGTCCCCAGCCCAGAGGCCCACTGCCACTATTATTGGGAAAAGTTCCAAGAAAGTAAGGTCCCTGGTTATCTCTTGTTCCCGTCATTCGGGTGGTCATGGGGCTGCACACCATCTCTGGCAAAAATACACTCCAAATCCCATGCCCCCTGCTGCATCCGAGTGGACCTGTAACTTCGCTTCCAGCAGGAGGTCCTCCCACCAGAAACTAGTCCTGTTGTACTCCTCTAGAAATGTTGCCCATGTCTGAAGGTTCTCCTTATTTTCCCAAGTGACTTAAAAGTGATAGTGGGGTAGCAGATCACCGTGCAGCTTATCATAAAGTCATGACAAAAATGCCTGCCCCGGGGTGACCACCTTGCACGTGAAATTCAAACTCCCTATCAAAGATTGCAATTCCTTGACCGTGACCTTCACTGCTGCCATGCAGGCAGCCACTTTGGCCTTCAGAGCAACAAGCTTGTCATTCGGGAGGCGGGTTACTTCCCTGACTGTGTCCATTTCTATGCCTAAATAGGTGAGTGTAGTGTGTGGCCCTTCAGTTTTTTCTGGGGCCAGTGGAATTCCCAAGTCTTCAGCCACCCTCTGGAAGGTCTCCATCAGTCCAATACACTCGTGGGTCCCCGCCCAGCCGATGAAGAGAAAATCATCCAGATATTTCTTGACTTCCCCTCCCTTCGCTCGCCGCCAGACCACCCACTCCACCAAGGAGCTGAAATGCTCGAAGGCAGAACAAGAAACAGAGCAACCCATGGGCATGGCCCGATCAAAATAAAACTGGCCCTGAAGGTGGAAACTCAAAAGGTGAAAACTGTGCAGGTGGACGGGCAGCAGGCGAAAGGTGGATTTAATATCACACTTGGCTAGGAGTGTGTACTTGTCGGCCCTCTTTACCGCTTGTACTGCGGCATCGAAAGGAACATACTGGACTGAGGTGAGCTCCCCGGGGATGGCATCATTGACTGACCATCCCTGCGGGTAGGATAGGTGATGTATCATGCGGAATTCACCAGGCGTTTTCTTTGGGACTAGCCCTAAGGAGGAAACCACGAAGTCCACCATAGGTGGAGCTGCAAACAGACCGACCACCCTCCTGTCACTAATCTCCTTATCCACCTTAGTCCGTACCATGTGCTCTAGACCCACTACGGATTTCAAATGGGAAGGGGCGGTCTTGCCCGGCTTAACGTTCTGAGCAGGGATCCTAAAACGGTCCTGAAACCCTTCAACTATATACAAAACTTCGCCTCTATTTGGGTGATACTTCAGTGCCCTTTCCAGCCTCCCCACCCTAACCGGGGTTGGGACCCTTTGCATTATTCCCACCTGGGGGGACTCCCTGTCCACCCTTCCCCTGCGGGGCCGGGTTACTCCTGCCACTGTTCCAAGGCTGCTGTCCCTTGGTACACGCCGTCGTGGCATGGTTCCCGCCACAGATGGCACACACATGCCCATATCTTCAGCCCAAATGCCCACACCTGCCTGTATGGGCAAACTCCCAGCATTGAGCGACTCCCAGACTCTGGGCCTTACGGCCTTCACTCCAAAAGGGGTCATTGGATGGTGCCACCCCCCCTCGTGTCAAGACATGCCCGCTATCCATCCTGGGGGCATTGGCTGAATCATTCATACTGTTGAGCCACAGGTCAGGGGCATGTGTGTCTCATTGCAGGCTGGGGGTGTACGAAGCCCTATGCCAGAAAGCCTCATCGTACCTCAACCAGGCCCCTGAGGGGCCTGTGTCATAGGCACGGTGGACTATATCCGCGTATTTCATTAAAAGCATACGTCCGATCCAGGTAGGTCTGGACCATGACTCCCTGGTAGATGGAGTATGCTAACATCCAACTGGCCCAATTACAGTCTGCTTTCAGGCGCCGGAAGCGTTCCTTGTCTTTCCCTCCCTCCTTATCATTTGAGTCTGGGACGGGATAAAAATATCAATGTATTCTTCTCTCCAGATCCTTTCTCTTGTGGACTGGAGGAGGTGGGCCCCTATCGGGGCTGAGACAGCTGCATATCTGCCCCCAAGTGTGGGGGGGTGGTCTTACCACCCCTGTGGGTGACACACCAGCACTCTGAGACTGTGCTCATACTTGCAGGGCCTGGGACCCGTATGGCCCAGGCCTGCCTATTGCCGCCGGGGGGGAAAGGGGCCGGTGCAGACACCTAAGCCCCGTTCCACCACAGATGTGGAGACTCGCCCTTCCCTGCCCCACTTAGATCACTCCCAGTTGTCGAGGGGGCATATCCCGGTGGTGTGGTGCCCACCGCCATAGCAGGGGCAGTATAACCTAATATCTGCCCCTGTATCCCTCTGTATGTGACCCTGCCCCCAAGTGCCCAGTCCAGGTCGTAGTATTGGGGCACTTGGTGGTACCCTGCCAGGCCTCCTCCCACCCCTGGGTGTCTCATGTTGTAGTTGCTGTCCCAGGTCAGATATAGGAACTGGTGGTGGTTGGTATCCCTGCGCCATGGCCTGCAGTCCCCTCTCAAGGACCGTGATTCTCAGGAACGCTTCCTGTACCCCTGAGGCTATCTGGTCTTTGCCCTCCCCCTGGTCAGCTTGTTCAAGCTGGTTACCTCTGGGGGGAGAGGAAGGGACCCCCCCCCGGTCCACACACCCCTATTGTGGAGGCTGTGGGGGTAGAGGTTGGGAGGCAATGTGCCCTGGCTGGGGAAGGGTGGCCCATCCAATGGGGGCCTCGCCCGGCACAGGCAAGACCCTGTATGCCCAGCATTTTTCCCGTGGCAGCCTGCTCGTTGCAGTGGGGAGCGCAACTTTCCTCCTCCTTGCCCCATCCCGACAGGGAGTGCAACAAGAGGCCCTGGTGGCCGCCGTTAAGGCTGGCCAAAGACCTATTTCACCCATAGAAACGTAACTTGAACATAAAAAATAAAATAAGTTCTTAAGGTTCAGACTCCAAGGATTTTGGAAGCAAGGGGAAAATTTTCAAAGGTGCCAAGATAGACATTCCATGGAGTTAGGTGCTTATCTCCCAATTGTTTCTTTGAAACCCTTTGAAGTGGGTATGCAGGTGACCCAGTTGGGACGGATGAAAGAACTCATTCACTCACTTGATTAAACAGCTGCTTTGTATCCGAGTATCACATTTTCCGTGGGTGAAATTCTTCCTCGTACAAGAAGAATTATACAAATCTTTGTCCCACCAAAACTCTGAAAATAGCACTGTCATACGGAAGCCTGATATAGAAGCTGTGGACCCTTAAGAGAGGAGAAAACTTCAACCTGAAGTGCTAATTAGCCCAGCTGGACAAAGAGACTCAGCTGTGATAAAAAGAGCAGAGAGATCAATCTGAAGAAGGCTGCTAAGGCGAGAGGAGCTAGGCCAGTTCTCTCAGGCCGCTTTTAGACGTGCATGGCACACATACAGCGTAAAATCCCGCCGTGTGTAAAAACCCGTGGGCGGGGTTGAGATGTGACATGTTACGTTTTAAAGCTGGTTTAATGCATGACATGTTGCGTCTCAACCCTGCCCGTGAGATTTTTACACGTGGCAGGATTTTAAGCCACATGTGCACTGCACATGTTTAAAAGCGGCCTCAGCCTGGAGAACAGGAAAAGCCTCAACCTAGGAAGGAGAGCAGTTGGAAGCTGAAGGAAAACCCAACTGCAACACAGAAGGAGATCCCCAGAACCAGCAGGAGACAGACTGTGTAGGATGGGAAGCTTCTTTGATAATTTTCCCAAAGCAAGAGTGACAAAGCCTCCACCAGAAATGCCCACAGAAACCGTAATATATGGGTGGGGTTGGTCAGGTGTGCTGCTGATTTTTATCTTATGACCTGAAATAAGGAACCACTGGTTTATTGCAAAAATTTTGGATGGTTTCCAGGAAATATGCACCAACTTGCAACAGCTAGAAAATCTCAATAGTGTTTATTCTTTAAAAAACAAAAACAAAAAAACCCACCTCACACTGTAGGTGGACATGAATTTTCAGGGAAGGTTGCCTGCAGAGCACTGTGAAAGTATTTTGACTCTTTATGTGAGCCCTGGGAATTTTGTAGTGATTGACCTTTGTCAAGTCCTGTGAATGCTAACAGGATACTTGGGGTCCCAGGACTGGAGGCCAGTGTGTTGAGCAGGACCGGTCTCTACCTTGTTCACTGTCTTAATGGAACATCTTCAGGGTGCAGCCTGGCTGAGGGGAAGTTCCAGATCCTGTGGTTGATCCTGGAGTCCCTTTACATAGGAGCCGTCTCCTCAAAAGTTGGGGGGGGGGGGGGGGGGGAGGGGAGTGTAGCAGGGACGTGTTAGCGCCGGCTTGGAAAAGGGCAGAAGCATCCAATAATGGAGGATTGTGCTATAAACAGATGCTAAGCATTGGGGCAAGTGTCAAACATAGGGGAGGATGCTGCCAAGCACCAACCAAGCAGAGAAGACTTAAGGATTTGTGGGAATAGAAGCAGCAAACCCTCAGTCCGGGACTGGGTTGAAGAACCCTGTAATACTTACTCCAGGCCACTGTGAAATATACCCTGATCTGGGAACAAGGATAAAAGCATATATAGAGACCTGTACCTAGGAAATGTGAATATGTGGAATAGGTGGGAGCTCAAAAAAACTTACTCTAGGAGCCGACCCCTGGTGAGTGACATAAAAGCCAGGTTCCAGGCTAAAGGTTGGTATAAGAACTCTTGCTAATTAAGACAACTTCCAGGCAATTTTTGTACTGGGACCTGCAAGCTAATTCCACAGTACCGCACCAGAGCCCCCTAAAGGGCCCTGCGGTGGAAAACTGGCTACATATGCTAAGACCTCTGCTTTCAGTGGACCCCAAAACACAAATCCCCCCAAATGTGCATGCACACCCGATTGCCCGTGCAAGGAAGGGACATTTGTGATTATCCCTCCTATAGTGGCAATCACACTCATTTTGTCAGGACTGTTGTCAGGACTGAGTTGGGCCAAAAAATCTGGCAATCAATGGCCATGGAGTTGACCGCCAAGTTTTGGTGTAAATTGTTTACTATGCAGGGCTCACCTCTATTGAAGGAGGTGAAGGGGGATGCATTTGTGAGCCCCTGAACCGAGAGCATGGAAACCTTTCTGAATAAATGGGGATGTCAAAGGCTTATCTGGCACATAAGCTTCCGGGTTCAATAGTTAAGGAGGTTCTAACTAGAATTAGTGATATAGATTGGCAATCTGAAATTAGCAGAATTGGTGACTCTTCCCATCTAACAATGTACCTCACTTGGGCCCCCAACCCGGGTCAGATGGCGAAGTACTTGTCATCTCCCATTTTGATGAGGGCTAAACAACTTATCTTTCGGGCTCGAGTTAACGCCTTCCCACTTCAGGTTCTGGAGAGGCGCTTCTGGGTTATTCCTTTTGCTGATCGAGTATGCCCATTTGACTATTCTACTGTAGAATTGGTAGGGCACATCATTTTGAATTGCCATCTTTATGATGGCCCTAGAGAGAAGTTTTTGAACCCCCTGCTGGGAAAATTTCCAGGTAGATCCGAGCTTGTGCTCCTGTACTTTCTTTTAGATAACTCGGATGTGCAGGTAATCTCGAATCTCGCATCTTTTCTGCTCCATGCTTTTTATGACCGTGAGAATTTCCTGGAGTTTAGGCCTGGAAAATTTTCCTGGAAAGTTTCGGGTTAGGCATTGACTGATGTAGCTTTCCTCCTTGTTGTTTTAGGGCATTGTAATTTATTTGTTTTTAAAGTTAAGCAATTTATGGTTTGTTTTCCTTAGGTTTTATTCATATCTTGGTGAAATATGTTACCTTTTTATTTTGCACATTTATTGGTCTATTTGAATTGCATACTTTGTTTGCCCATTTTTGGGGGGATTTATATTGTATTGTGCCTTCTTTTCTGCAATGGTCATTGGCCACGCAATAAATTATACTTGAACTTGACTTAAATCTGAGTCTTCTGCCCAAGTGGCAACCAGTTTCTAGTGCTGAGATAAAGTAATTGATTTACAAATTCCTGTTAGTAAGGCTCCTGGGGAAGATTGTATTCTGGGCAAATTGTTTTGGGATAATACTGACTGGTGGACCCCTATTATTGGCAAATTATTTGATTTTGTCAATCAGACTGGCCAAATTCCTGGAGACTGGAACTTAAGTATAGTTGTGCCTATATATAAAAAGGGTGATAGGAATTCTTCTACCAATTATAGATTTATAAGTTTGATCAATATTATAGCTAAACTCTATGTGCTAAATACCTATTAGGCAAACTTGAGATTTGGGCCTCTGAAAACAATATATTTACGAAGGAACAAGCAGGATTCAGGACTGGATGTTCCACAATTGATCATTGCTTTACTTTGGCTCATCTTGTCTCAGAGTACATGTATCTTAAAAAGACACAGTTGTTTGCAGTATTCGTTGACCTTAAGTCTGCTTTTGACACGATAGATATTTTCTAGGGGAAAAGCTTGCTTCTACGAATTTGGATAGGTGTTTATTATTTTTGGTTAAATCTCTTTACAATAATACAAGTTTAAGAGTTAGACTGTCTCAGGCAGGCTCTCTGTCTGAACACATCTGTGACAGAGTAGCCAGGAAATCCAGTTCAAACTAAGTCAGAAGTCTGCAAGTGAGATGTGATGCAGCCATGCACAGCTGCATCGTTAGAGAGAAACTACCTAATAGCTAATTAGTACCACAGGTTGTGGCTGTAGTTTTACCCTCCTGACAGACAAGAGCAAATCAGAAGAAGAGAAGGAGCATGAGAGTCAAGACCTAGCCACATAGTGGTGGAGAATGTGGGCAGCACCCCCCACTGGTGAGCACTGAAACTGCACCCAAATCTGGGTGGCCATTGTGTGAACCACAATTTTGATTTTTCAGCTTTAAAATTATAGAGATAAAATGACAACAAGAGCTTTAGATAGAGGTGTCCTAGACTCCCATTTCAATATCAGATGGGAACAAAGTAATGATCCACAGTTAACTGAAGCTTTTCGTCAAGCTGTAGTGGTAAATAATAAAGTTATTAATAGACCTGATATTGAGAAATTTCCTAGATTTGAGGTCTGACAAGACCTGTTGTGACACACAGTGAAAAACTCAGAGACTGGAGATAGACTCGCTCAGCTAATTTGTGAGTGAATAGTACACCCCATGTAGCAAGAGGTAAAATCACTTGACACTACTTGCCAAGGAGACAAAGGATTTGGATCTAGTGGTAATTAAATGCTTAAATTAAAATAAATAATTAAACCCCTGGGAAAAAGAATTCTTGTGGGTTATATTTATTGTTATACTGCAGGACCTGATAGGGTCACTAGGGTCCTGAGGGGGAGTGTCCAGAAGGTATGAGTGGACTGGCCTCCCAACCCCAACTAGGGGTAAATGAAAATGTAAAGTAGATGTATAACCACTCTGAGAAAGTGAAGACAGTTAAAAAGAGCATTAAAGTATTGGTATAAATTAATTGATAACGATTAGCAGCCATCAAGCCATTGTGAGAAGTCGCAATTATAGAGTTAAAATATTATGTTACTTAAGTAAGATTTATGTTAAAGCCCTTAAATTATTAATATAAGGTGTCTAAAGAATAAAGAAATATTGTTTGTATGACAGTTTCGATAGGGCTTAGATTAACCCAAATTGGGATGGCTTGCTGGGCCATATGCGTGAAGATTTATTTGTTCCATGAAGGAATTACCTTGTGGAGAAGAGAAATTTGGGTTATCAAATTAAGGCTTTTCTGTTTAGTTAACCTTGATATTGTTGAGTAGAGCCTGGGGAAGTATAATTTTGTAATTGTTATAATTGTCTGAAATTCAGACCTGCAGGGTGCTCAGTGTCAGGGCTAGGCCTCAAACCCCTGGTCTCAGGGGTTGTCTGAGGGCATGTTACCCCTTGTGCCACGGGTGGGTGGTTACAGGGAGCAGCTTCCCCCCCCCCCCGCTTTGGTATCGATTCCCTTCCCTCCAGCTCTGTATCCCGCCTGCACCTGGGAGAGGGCGTGGAACCACCTGCCACAGCCTGATTGGCCCTTTGTGGTATTTAGAGCTGCTGATGGCTGTGGAGCTTTGGGTCATCCCTCTCTGACTCTTGCTCGGCCTGCTTCCCTGTTACTTCATCTCGTGTTTCCACTACTTGTGTCCCTGTTTACGTTTGTGTCTTGGTGTGGGTAAGTCTTAATGTGTTGTTCCCCCTCTCTGTTACCAGCGTGTGAACCCTTCCCCATGTGTGAACACGTGCCCCTTTTGTAGCTCTGAGTGTTGGGGCCTTTCCTGCCCAGTTTCCCTCCTCCTCCATCTGTCTGCACTGTGAGTGTGTTGTTTGTTACCTACTCATACTCACCCCTTGTCCTGTCTCTACGCTGGTCTGTTTCCCTCATGCCCTAAATCCCTCCCAGTGTGTCCTGTTCCTTCTCTGCCTGTGATCTTGCTCAGCCAGTCTTAGAGGTCTCCCATTTCACTTGCTAGCTTTCCCTGGACTTTGAATCCACAAGGGCCTTTCCCTTGACTACTAGGCCTCTGTGCCTTGTGTTCTTGCCGCCCCTGGCTCCCTGCCACTCCCCGCCCTTGGCTCCCTGCTCCTTTGCCTGGGCTTCCCCTTCCCTCCTTCAGGTTCCCTTGCTCGCTGACTTGGTCCCCCTGTTCATTGCCCCTGGTTCCCTTGCCCCCCCCCACAGCTGGTTCCCTTGCCCCCCCTGCCTCTGGTTCCCCATTTCTTGCCCTTGGTCCCTTGGCCCCTGTCTCTGGTTCCCTATTGTCCCCAGTTCCTTGCCTTGGATCCCCTGTTGCTCCCTACCCCCCACCTAGAGTCCCCTGGTGATCCCCCTGCTCTGGTTCCCAGTTCCCTGCCTTTGGCTTCCTGTTTCCTGGCCCTGGTTTCCCTCTCCCTAGCTCCCCATCCCTTGACCTCAGTGATGAGCCGTATGCTTTCTTAGACCAGCCCATCTGGCTCTTATGCTGAGCACCTTGTCTCCTTGGTATTGGAGAGCGGCTGAGAGGTTCCCTTGTTACTCCCGTTGCTTCCTTTCCCCCTTTGTCTTGCCTCCCGCCCTTCCCCTCCTTGCTCCCTAGGCTCAGACCACCGGAGCCTGCCCATACTGAGAGGTCTCGGTGCTAAATCCCTTTGCCCTTGTTCCCCTTGTCCTTGCCCTCCTACCCTCCTTCCCTAGGCTCCGGCCTCGGAGCTGTGACACTCAGGCTGGGAACCAGAGTAGTGAGCAGGCCAGGGTCCCCTTTCCCCTACTATTGGTGGGGTTGGGCTACATTGATGGTTATATACCCTTGATGTACATTTCATAGATTGTGAACCAGGTGGAGGATCACTCCCTGGTGAGGTTATAATGGTATTAGGGTTCCGCGGAGTAGAACCCATCATGTAGGGGGGCATTTGTGATGGAATAGTCAGGGAATCCAGCTCAAACTAAGCCAGAAGCCTGCAAGTGAGCTGTGATGCAGCCATGCACAGCTGCATTGTTAGAGAGCAACTATCCAATTGCTAATTAGTATCACAGGTTGTGGCTGTAGTTTTACCCTCCTGACAGAAAAGAGCCAATCAGAAGAAGAGGAGGAGCATGAAAGCCAAGACATGTCCACCCCATCCATGCAATAAATGGAGTAAACAAGGATGTGTTTTCACACCATTTTTATTTTTTCATAAATGATATTGGGGCTGATCCCAAACACCGTGGATCCTGTGCGCACCCAGGCTCATTGCCGTTGCAGGCATATTGTGCTGTGGAGGAATGGCATGCATGCACAGGAGATCCATGGGGTTTGGGATCGGCCCCACCATTGTTAAATTACAGGGGGACCATTTTTTTCGGTAGCTGGAAAGCAGGTTTCTCCTTTATTCAGACAACATGGTTTTGCTGTCTTACACTCCAGTTGGTTTGAGGAAGCTATTGTCAGCCTTGAGTGATTATTGTAATAATAACCACTTATCTCTAAATTATGACAAAACTAAAGTAATACTTTTTGCCAAGAAACTGACTTTGTACAATTGGTATCTAGAGTCTGTCAAGATAGAGCAAGTTAAAAGCTATAGGTACTTGGGGATATTATTTATGGCAACTAGATCTTGGCAGGACCATTTGAGGTCGGCCAGGTAGAACAAGAAGTAAATGGAGTACTGAAGTTCTAGAGAACGTATGAGGGGGAGAATGGTAGCCCGTGTGCCTGAACTTTTGAAACATAGATTGTATCCCCATGTTCTGTATGGTGCTGAATTATGGGGATATTCCGCTACAATATTAGACAGAGGTTTTTCAAAATAGGTTTCTGAAAACCATACTGGATGTATCTAAAAGTACCCCTTCTGTCTTTGCTAGGATTGAAACTGGTGTTCTACCTGTGAAGTTGAAAGTCCATTTGTATATGTTTAATTACTGGTTGAGAATTTTATTAATGCCTAATGAACGATTGCTTAGATTATGAGAGAGAGCGAGAGAGCAGGTCCCTTTCAATTCTCGGGATCTAGTGAAAATACTTCAGTTTGAGAGGGTTTAGGGAATTATTCTTCTGCTTCAGTAATGAGTCTTTTATTCAATCAAATAGGCATTTATTCAATAATATCAAAACAATTTAGCATACCAATACCCAAGAGACACTTGCATTCACATTTGCACCCATCTACCCCTGTCTACCTAAAAATACATACAAAGCACATATTCTTACGTGATTAGAGGTTGATGGCCTGGTTCCAGAGGAAAGCAGTCAGGGGGCCCAAGAAGCCATTGTAGAACCCCCTAGATAGAGGGGTCCCAAAAGGGGCAATCACCGAGCTCATAGGCCCCCCTAAGGGGTGGCGATCGAGGACCGTGAAGGCAAGGAACTAATCCAGAGCCAAGCCTTATATGCTGTGGCTGTCTTATGATTATTCAGAGTGCGGGGTTGTCAGTACTAAGCTTGTGGCATACTCTCATTGGTTGCCCCAAATCTGGGGTGCTTAGTCATGATGTGAGGTTTGCTCTGACCAATAAAACCAGCCTCCCTCCTCCCTCCGGAGATGGGGGGTCCCGGCTTCCTGGTCTTCAATTAGTTCGCACATCCTTCTGAGAGTCATATTTGTTTGATGATAACCACACTCTTATTTGTTCAGCTTGGCCTCTGTTATCAGTTCCTGTGAATTACCAACGTAGTTTGTTTGGGAACAAGAGATCCTGCTCACTTCTACAGCATCAGTTGCTCCCTCTCAGGCCAACTCCTGATCATTGCTAATACTGATTATTTTACTCATACTTCTGTTCTTCACATCAAATGCATCACACATATACGTAATAGTATCTTGCCTAATTTCTAACATTCTACATAATTTTAAATGACAATCCCACTGGCCCATAAAATTACATTCCAAGTATTATAGCTCCAGTGTGTGTTCTTGGTTACATTTTAACACAATGATGGGTGCAATTGCATCCAGTGTATATTGCTGTTACATTTGTGTCAAGGAAGCATCTTTTTGGTTCAGTTACACAGAGTTATTTACAACAATACCCCCATGTATGCTCTGGCAGCTTGTCAGGAAGGCACATTTGGTTTGGTTACAGTTTAACAGAGTGGCCTACTTGAATCAAACAGAAGCATCTCCTGGTTCAGCACATTTGAAGCAGGGAAATTAATATCTTAGTTTGGCCCAAAATCATGTCTATTTGTTACAATGGAACGGTTGCATATCAGACGTGAACTTGTATGGGGCTGTAACCTGGTCCTAGACTAATATGTACTGCAAGTTTCACTTTGGAGAATTTTCAAGGTTATATGCAAACCAAGGCTAAAATTGAATTTAATTTGTTGTGTGATATCTTTATACAAAATGACTTGGCCAAACTTTCTTGTAGAAAAATAGCTCCACGGTACAGAATGATTAAACTTCAACATAGTTATGAAAATTACTTGAATGTAGTTAGTAAATACACTCTAAGGAAGGCCTTAACATTGTTGAGGTTTCAACAGATACCTTCTGCCATTCTAGACAGCAGGTTTAAAGGTATCCCTGATAGTCTGAGGCTCTGTATTTGTACCAGGACAGGTTGAAGATCTGCCTCACTACCTCTTTGGCTGTGTAATCAAAGCAGAGGCACGAGCTAAATTTTTAGGATCCCTTTTGATAGGAAAAGAACATTGGAGTACATCACAGAAGTTGACTTTTTTTTTTAACAAATACAAATAAGCAAATAATGCTAAGGGTGGTCAATCTTGCATATGCTATAGCTGTCCAGAGATGGACATTCTTTGCAGGACAAGTATTGGACTGCTGTTGTGATAATTCTTGATTGTTGGAATTATATTGGGTACTGTAAAGGAGATCTTATCCAGTACCAAATGGTGGTTAAATGTATTAATAACTTTACAGAGATTATGTTTATGGGATAAATTTGGATAAATAAATGTGGAGATAGAGTGAATGAAATGTATTTTGTTAGCCCTGTTGGACTTAGCTTCCCTTATGAAGATTCTGTTTGATAATTTTGATTTATTCTGTAGATGTTTTATTCATGGGTTTTTAAATTGTTTTATGTTTTGATACGACTTATGGTCAAAACGAATACATTTTTCTACTACTACTAATAGCAAAGCATTTTGGAGCCTTGTTAATAAAGGGTCTACTAATTCCTGGGCTAACCACTGAGGCTACTATTGCACCTGAAGTATGGGTTTGATACTATACTACCCACTATGACAATGGGTGATTTCAGATGTGACGGGCGGCCGCTTTCACCACGGGCCGTGGGGTTGTTTGGACCATGGCTGGGGGTTAAGGGGTGTGCCAACAGACATGTGCCCCATTGCCCCCGGCCATGGGGACCGCCAAACCACGGCCTATGGTGACAGCGGTCACCTGTCACGTCTAAAGTGGCATCCCCCCGGAGGGGGCGGGGCCGCACGGTGCAGCTTGCTGCCACATGGCCCCACCCCCTGTGTTCCCCGGCGGCCCTGCCTCCTCCCGACGGACAGCGGCCAATCTGGCTACTGCCGCAACCACAGGCAGGGGTGAATTCCATTGATCATGGTGAATGGTAAGTAAACAGAAGTTATTTTCTGTTCACCACGGCTGTGGTGGCCTTTCACCACACTTCTCGACCTCCTCACGTCTGGAGAGCCAGAAGTGTGGTGAATGCAAACACGGGCCGCATTTGACTGTGGTGAACATCTGGCAGCGAGCAAACAGACGTTCACCACAGTCAAATGTGGCCCGTGTTTGACTGTGGTTCAGGCAGGGTGAATTTCAGACTCATAACATCTGAAATCACCCAATGACCCTCTTTGTTCTTCACTGGCTGATGAGTTGGTGGGTCTTTTGGGTCATTCTAGTGAAATTAATTTTGTTACAGATTCCCAGGTAGCTTATTTGATTCAGCAGCAGAAGCAGAATAAGGTCCCGGGGCCGGATAGTATTCCCACTGAGACCTATCAATCTAATGTTGGCTGCTGGGTTCCTATATTAGTAGTTTGGTTCATTTATTTTAGTTGATTTTATACCCTGCCCATCCTGCCAAGGTGGCTTGGGGCAGCTTACAGTATCTAAAACAAAATGATAAAATACTATAATACAAATACAAAGATAAATATCAATGTAAATTAACAAAAGTATAATACAATATAAAATAGTAATACAACCAAAGGGGACAACAGAAAAAATAGAAATAAGATTAAAAATAAATCAACATAAATACAAAATACCCATCCTAGTCCTCAGCCCACCACCCTAGCCATCTCCTTCGCCAAGCGTCTGACAGAATAGCCAGGTCTTGCAGTATCGTTGAAAAGAGGGGAGGTCCAGGGCTACCCGGGCCTCTTCTGGGAGGGAATTCCACAGCCTTGGCGTGGCCACTAAGAATGCCCTAGAATGACATAGTCGCCCCCCAAGACACTTCAAGAAAGGAGCTCCTGGCCAACCGCAGGGTTGATCTGGAACCCGGAGGATGAGGCGATCCCGCAGGTAGGATGGACCTAGACTGTGTAGGACTTTAAGGTAAGCACCAACACCTTGAATTGGGCCCAGAAAACTATAGGCAGCTAGTGCAGAGAATGGAACACTGGTGTAATGTGCTTGTGGCAGCCCATCCCCAGAAGAGACATCTCTGAGCTGTCACCATAGGTCACCATGGGTCACGTAGAGCATATTACAATAGTCAAGTCTTGAGGTGATGAAAGCATGGATGATAGTGGCCAGGACGGAGTCTGAGACATACAGCCAAAGCTATCGCACCAGAAACGCGTTCCTCACCACAGCTCCCACCTGGACATCCAGGTGGAGCTGGAAATTGAGGAGCACTCCCAGACTCTGAACCTGGGAAACCAGCGGAGGGTGAACCCCATCAATGATGGGGGATGCCAACTGCACCGCATTCTCCACTAGCATCACCTCTGTCTTGTTGGGATTCAGCTTCAGTCGGCTTGCCCTCATCCAGTCCCCCACAGTCGTCAGATAGCAGATAAGCACCAAGACTGACAGGTCTGGGTCGGATGAAAAAGATAGGTAGTTGGGTGTCATCAGCATAATGATGACACTGAACACTAAACCATCTCACGACCTCACCCAGTGGCTGCATATACACATTGAACAGGAGAGGGGACAGAATGGAACCTTGCGGGACTCCACACGAGAGGTCCCAGGACAATGAAAGATAATCCCCCCAGCACCACTCACTGAATTCTCCCAGCCAGGAAGGAGCGGAACCATTCGAGAACACTTACGCCCACCCCAGCCTCAGTCCTGCAAGCAAGTCAGCAACATCTTGTGGTCAAACGATATCAAAGGCAGCCAACAGATCTAACAGAATCAGCAGGGTCAAACAACCCTGATCCAGTTCCCGGAGGAGGTTGTCAACCAAAGCCACAAGTACGGTCTCAGTGTCATAACTTAGATGAAAATCGGACTGCAAGGGATCTAGAAACCTGATGCAGTCAAAGTGCTTCTGAAGCTGCTGAGCCACTACCCGCTCAATAAACTTCCCTAAAAAGGGAAGGTTAGAGACTGGCCGATAGCTGGCGAGGGAGTCAATGTCAAGCAATGGTTTTTTGAGCAGAGGCCGCACCACCGCCTCTTTGAGGCAGCTCGGCACTCTGACCTCCCAAAGGGAGGCATTGACCACCCCAACCAACAACAGTCCCAACATCTCCCGTTTGGCCTTAACTAGGCAGGACAGGCACGGGTCCAGTTCACAAGAGGTGGGTCTTACAGCCCCAAGAAATCATCTGCATCAGTGGACAACACCCACTGAAACTGATCCCATGAAACCAGACAATGCGGGGCTTCAATTACCTCTGGTTTAACAGTATTATTAGTAGTCTCCAATTTCCTAAGTCTTGGAAGGAAAATATTAGAGTCCCAGTGTTTAAAAGAGGAGATAGAGGCCAAATTCTTATAGGCCTATTAGTCTGACTGATATATCGGCCAAGATTTTGGGGGGACATTTGTTATAATTATTATTATTATTTATATAGTGAAAGCAATGTACCTGGCACTGTACAATCCACAGTCAGAGACAGGTTCTTACTCATAAGGGGCTTACAATCTGAGAGACAAGGGAGGGGGATACGAGGGTTGGTGAACATCAGGAAAGACAAAAGTACATTCCTGAGGTTGAGAAGTTGCAGGCTCATGTGTTTCACTTAGTAACAGAGAATTAGGTTCTGAGTGAGGGGTAAAGGATGCAGTATCACTCATGACAAGCTAGGAAAGGCCTGACAGAAGAGGTGGGTTTTCAGTAGGGATTTGGGAGGGAGGGAGCGGAGCAAATGTATCCAGGGAGGGAGTTCCAGGCATGAGAGGGAGAAGGGGTGAAGAAATTTAGAGGAGCAAGGTGTTCGTGAGCAGGCAAGGGGGGGGGAGAGGAGGAGCGAAGCTCCCGGGCAGGAGCATGGCAGGATACAAGAGCAGAGTTATGGGGGAGCAAGGCCATGAAGAGCCTTGTAGCTAAAGACCAGGAGCTTGTGCTGAATGCGTTCCTGTAGAGGGAGTCAGTGCAGGGCAGAGAGGAGGGGCTGACCGTGGTCAAAACAACGGGCAAGGTGGATGTTTTTGGCTGCAGAGAATTGAATAGAAATGAGGTGGGCCAGATCAGAGCAAGGGAGGCCAGTAAGGAGGAAACTGCAGTAGTCAAGGCGAGAGATAACTAGAGTATGGACTAGGTTTTTGCAGTAGCAACAGTAACGCAAGGCCAGATTTTTGCAATATTGTACAGAGCAAAGCGACAGGATTTAAAAACAGCCTGGATCTGAGGCTTAAAGGAGAGGGAGAAGTCGAAGATGAATCCCAGACTATGGGCCTTAGGGACTGGCTGGATGGTGACTCCCTCAGTGGAAATTGAGAGGGAAGTAGGAGGGGAGTGTTTCGGGGACAAGATGAGGAGTTCAGTCTTGGCCATATTAAGATTGAGTTGGCGACAAGACATCCAGGCAGAGATGACAGAGACAGTCAGCAATATGAGTGCGGATAGAGGGGGAGAGCTTGGGAGTGGAGAGAGAGAGTTACGTGTCATCAGCATACAGGTGATACTGGAAGTGGTGGGTTTCAATAAGTTTGTCCAGAGAAAGAGTGTAAAGGGAGAAGAGAAGGGCTACCAAGACAGAGTCTTGGGAAACTCCCACAGAGAGGGGAAGTGACGTAGATGGAGGTACCAGCAAGAGAAACATTGAAGGAGCAGTTGGAGAAATACGAAGAGAACCAGTCAAGAACAGTGTCGCGGAAACCAAAAGAAGCATAGCAAATCCATGAGGAGGACATGATCAACAGTGTCAAAGACGGCAGCAAGATCGAGGAAGACAAGAATAGAGTAGAGGCCCTTAGACTTAACTAAGAGAAAGCCATCAGTTATACCACCTTACAGCTTGGGTGGAAGATAATGCTTTACTTTGTGAGGAACAAGCAGGGTTCAGAGCATGGAGTTCTACCCTAGATCGTATTTTCACCATATAGTACTTAAGGTACGTAGTCTGTGGTGTCTAAGTCCACATTGTATGTAGCAAGTAAGTTTATTGACCGTTTTAGCTTTCGCCGTAGCTCACATTTACAAACAAACAAACAGACATACCAACAAGTGAACAAACAAGGAAAGTTACATATTATAATTTATAATTCTATGATTTAGTTAAAAACCAAAACCTTTCCAATTATCAACCAGGTTTCTCCCTCTGTCTAATCAATGTACTTATCAGTTCATCTTATGTTTACATACAGACAAATTTCTATTTGAGCAGTTGACAAACTTAGCACTTCAAAGATTGTTTATAAACAGATTTGGAATTCTCTAAGCAACATAGTATAAACAATATTAACTAGAACAGCTGTCTGTTAAGTTATGGACACATGAAATCTAGTCGCTCACCACAGAATTAAGGTGTTGCTTCAGTGTCCTTAATTTTGTCTTAATTTCCGTCCTTCTTTTTGTTACTAACAAAAGGAATGTCGCTATTGCTGTCATTTCCTCTGTGTTGGATAAAGTGAGGAAAAACTTATAGCAATGTACTGAGCAGAAATCTGTATCTTTCTTTAGCAGGGGACATAGCCAAGTAGTCCTCAAGTTGTTATAATAGGGGCACCTCAGAAGGAGATGCTCAACTGTCTCAATCTCACCCAGACTGCAGGTGCAGCAGCAGAGATCGTAATCAACACGGGCATAACGGCCCTCTCAGTAACTGCAATCTTGATTCGCTGAAATTGTAAAAGCGTATAGCATCTTCGGAGATTTCTATTTGTAATCCTATCCAGGTATAACTCAAAGGATACAGAGTTTTTAATTTGGTCCAGCCAAGGTGCCACCTTCCATTGTGCCACTACGGCGAGATCTTCTTGTTCCCCTATATCTCTTACTCTAGCACAGATTTCCCTTTTTATTGCTGCCAAGGGTTTCCCTGCCAAATATTCAAAGGAGAATCCCATATTATTCAGGAGAACAAGAATGTAACGCAACCAGGGATACGCTCTTGGACCTAAATAACTTAGTTCCTCTCTCAAACATTGGACAGGAAGAGCAGTCTCCTGTTGGGACAAGAGTTTCAGCCAAAATCTAGCAAGAGTTATTTTTGAGATGCTCTCTATAGAGACTAACCCAGTCTCTGCCCTTAAGATTGCACTGGGTACGCTGTTTCACACGTTTAATAGGCGTCGCAGAAAGAGGTTTTGAACTCTCTCAAGTACAGCCACATCATGGAATGGTATAATATCTAGACCAAAAACTGCCAACGCAGGGAATTTTGCAAGATATGTTTGGAGAAATGTAGAGACAGGTACTCCCTTAGAGATATTCGCAGCCCTTTTAATAGCACGTGCAGTTTTTAATGCCTTGTTTGCCCTATTTTGAATATACGAACTCCATGTCCCTCTGCTAGAAAAGGTGACTCCAAGGTATGTAAAGGATTTAACCACTATGAAGCTTTTGCCATTGATCTTCCAACTGGTTGAGGCAGATCGCCGCCCGATGATCATAATTTTTGATTTATGAGCATTAATCTCCAAACCATTAACCACACAATAGGAATCCAGTTTGGTAATTAAGCGTCTTAGGCCTATTTCTGTTTGTGAGAGAAGAGCTAGGTCATCTGCATACTGTAGTGCACAGATGGGGTAAGTCCCGATTTTAGGGGCATGAATATTATCTGCCATTAGATGTCCAACGAGATCGGATAGATCTGGACTGAAAAGTATTGGGGCTAATACGCAGCCCTGACTTACACTTCTGTTTATGGAGATGGGATCACTCTGCCCGCTCTTGTCTCCAGCTTTTACTGTTGCTTCATTATTTAAGTGAAGCTGCATTATTAGAGCCAGAACTTTTTCGTTCAGGCCCAATGATTTCAGTTTCTGCCAGAGATTTGCTCGTGGCAAAAGCCTTGGTTAGGTCTATAAAGGCCACAAATAACTTTCCTCTTTTAATTTTATGATATTTGAACATGACATGTGCTAATATAAAACAGCAATCGATTGTTGATCTCCCATTTCTAAATCCGAATTGCTCTGCAGGTATAATATCCGCTTGTTCTGCCTACTTCTCAAGATGAGGCAAGAGAAATTTTGCATATAGTTTGCCTATTACCGATAACAAACTTATTTTTGGTCCCTGCTATTTCCTTTTTTAAAAATTGGTACTATCCAACTTTGCATCCACACGTGTGGTAGAGATGGGTGAATGCGGTTTGGAAGTTCGGAGTTCTAACCAACTCGACCAGTTGGGTCGACTGAACCGAACATCCGAACCGAACTCGATTTTCGAACCGAACCAGATTTTCAAACTCGGCTCTGTTCGCCCATCCCTAAAACATAATATTCAATTTAGTTCAATGGGGTTTGAATTTCCTAATTTTGTTCGGGAGTTCGGAGTTTGGACCGAACTCAAATAGTTCGGTCGACTGAACCGAATTTCTGAACTCGGTTCTGTTCGCCCAACCCTAACATGTGGCATCTTACGCGCCTCACTAATTTTTGAGAATAGTATGGACAGGATGAAGGCCCAGCAGTTTGAAGCTGCGTGAAGTATTTCTGCTGTTATGAAATCTGGGCCCGGAGCCTTATTGGATTTCAGGGCCGTAATATATTCCACAATCTTTTCTCTAGGAAACTCAAGTGGTGGTATTATATGCAGATTTTGTGTAAGGTCTCGTTGCACTACCTTCTTATCCTCTACCCAGAATTCGGTATATAGACTTCCAAAAAAAGCTTCCCAGGTCTTATTAGGGATTTTATACTTAATGGCATTGGTCCGTTATTTTAAAAAACCATTCAGGATGGACCAGAACTGTCTTGTATTCCCCGTACTTAGGGCTATTATCATTTCCACCCACTTTTTTGATAATACATGGATCTTTTCCTTTTCATCAATTAATTATATTGATTCCTCAAGTGCAGATATTGGTCCCATAACTCATGGGATGGAACCTTTGCCCACTTCTTTTTACATACAGTTAACTGGAGTTTATTTAGCTTACAATCTTGATCGTACCATGGGCACCTTTGGATTAAGGGACCCGACTTTAGCCTCAATGTTAGAGATGCTTTAAAGTGATCCAAAATAGCAGAAAAGCTATCAAGCACAGTGTCCACATTGTGAGTATTCAAGACCATATTACTTAGTTCTGAGAGCTTCTCAGAACAACAAAGATCCTGTATTCTACTTAACAGTTTTACTGAGAACAGTTTCTTAAGTCTCAAAGGCATATGTTTAACTTCTTTCATGCTATCATTATTTTCGAGAGGACTAGAGCCCTCAATCTGGACACTGAGTAGCGTGTGGTCACTCTCAGGTCTATGGGTCAAAGAAAAATTACCAAACTTATCACAAAGGTTTCTTTCAACCAAAATAAAATTGAGGGTATGTCTGGGCAAGGGGAAGACTGTATTCTCATGTATAATAATCTGGTGGAACTTTTGAAGCCTGTTCTCACTTCCGGGCCTCCCCGGAACGATTGGGAAGTTCCGCCATCTAACCCTCCCAGTTGGTTTGATGGCGAGTGCCGCAAAGCGCGGGCTAAAGTACGCCATACAGCAAGGGAGTTGAGACAAAACCCCAGCCATATGGTAAGAATTGCATGGACTTTAGCAAGGAAAAGCTACCGCAAATTATTGGCAGCTAAGTCAAGGGCGGCAAGGGAAGTAGCATGGAACTCTCTTATTATTGCAGTAAATGCAAAAGATGCACGGAAATTTTGGGAAATCATACGCGGCACACAGAAGAGTAGTGGGTGTGAGGACATTGCCATATCCCCGGAGACCTGGCAAGCTTTTTATGAATCTGTGTTCTCCAAATCTAAACCGGGAGATGTTGAAATAACTCTTTTGCCTATTAACAGGCTCCAGAGCTGGCCTCCTGTTTCAAAGGATGAGGTAATATCATTGATTGGGGTACTTAAGAATGGCAAAGCCCCGGGCCCGGATTTTATTCCTCCCAAATTGCTTAAAAGCGATCCAGGTTGGTGGGCGGGAATATTAGCACCTGTGTTTTCATATATCAATGAAACAGGTAGGTTACCTTCCTCCTGGTCGACTGGTATTACAGTTCCCATTTATAAGAAGGGTGACCCTAAGAGCCCAGGGAACTATCGGCCAATTAGCCTGTTGTGTGTTGTGGCAAAGCTATATTTGAAATTGTTATTGTCCAGGCTCCAGGTATGGATGGAGAGCCAGGGGGTAATTGAGCCAGAACAGGTAGGGTTTAGAAAGGGTTTGGCCACTGTTGATCACATCATGGTGCTGACAACTCTGATGGACAAATTGGCCGTAGCACATAGGAAGCTCTTCTTGTGTTTTGTAGACCTTGAAAAGGCCTTTGATTCAGTGAGCAGAGAACGCCTATGGAACAGGCTCCAGGTTTTGAATATTGAACCCAGATTGTTGTACCTGATGGTGCAGCTTCATACAGGAAACTCCTCACGGGTAAGGGTTAATAGGCAGGGAGCGCTCTCCGAGTCGGTCCGGGTGGAGGTCGGAGTGCGGCAGGGGTGCTTATTGGCCCCTGCCCTCTTCAACCTCTACCTGAATGGTGTCATCGCTTTCCTGAGGACTGCGGATACACATGCGCCTAGGATAGGGGACCATCGTGTCCAAATTTTACTATACGCAGATGACGCGGTCTTGATCTCCCAGACTCAGGTGGGATTGAGGAGAGCGATGGAAAAGTTTGGAAATTTCTGTCAGGCTGAGCTGCTACAGATTAATTTTTCCAAAACTAAAGTGTTAGTGGTGGGGGAGGGATGCGCCCAGGAGGTACACCGCTGGTTCATAAGAGGTCACGATATTGAGCAGGTCCAGTCCTTTGCCTACTTGGGGGTGGTCCTCTCCTCCTGTAGGGGAGGGGGGGCCCACCTCCATGTGGTCAGGGAACAGATCCAGAAATCAGTGGCTGCAATCATGAGTTTCTTTTTTGGACAAGGGGGGCAGTTGATTCGCCCTGCTCTGCGCCTTTTTAGGGCTCGGATAGAGGGGAAATTATTTTACGCTTTCCTGGCTTGGATGTTGGAGTTTATTTCTAAATTGGAACCCATCCAGAATGGGTTCCTGCGTGCAATTCTTGGAGCTCCAAGAGGAACACCCCAAGTAATCTTAAGAGCGGAAACCCTTTGTTTCCCCCTTAGGATTTATGCATTGCAGGCGCTACTTTTTTATTGGTTAAAAGTTGTTCTCTTCCCCCCCTGTAAAAATTCTTTGATCACTCTGGCCATTTCATCAGGTTTGGGGGACAGATGGAAGAACTTAGTGAGTCGGGAGGTAGCCAACTTGGGGTTCTCGGCAGAGGGCTTGGGCCCTTTGGGACTGGAGGCAGCAAAGTCCCTAATAAAAAGGCGTTTAAGAGATCAGGCCTTGCAGACTGAAGGGGCTCTCTTGGCCGCGCAAAGGGTAGCCCCCGAGTATATAGCCTATAAGCCACACATGGAGGGTACATATTACCTTCATGTATGGCAGGATATGAACAAGCGCTCGGCCTTTTTCAAGATGCGGGCCAATAGTTTTCCGTCCGCATTTGTGGAGGGCCGTTATGCAGGAATTCCACACGCCCAGCGCTTATGCTCCCTTTGTAATATGGGGGAGGGAGACACGCCAGAACATATAATAGGCAGCTGTCCCGCTTTTGCTGGACCCAGGCTCAAGTATTTGGGGGGTTTTCTCGCCAGGGGGGATTTACGGGGAGAGGGTCTGCGGAAGCTATTAAACCCTGTTGATTCAAGTGCATCTAGAGCAACTGCAAATTTCTGCTGGGCAGCATTGTGTATAAGGCAGAGGACTCTTCCCTCTGGTTCCATATGCCCAGCTAGCAATCATTAGGAAGAAGGTTTTTGGGTGGGGAGGTGGATTGAGGGTCCTATGCAGAATCTGAAACTGTTTACATGGGGGTCCCCCAGAGGGCTTAATCCTTCTGGGGATTTTATTTTATTTTATTTTTATATATATGTTAAGTTTGACAGCATTTGTGGTATGTATGTGTTTATGTATTTGTTTTTTACTTTTCTCCCTTTTATTGTTGGTAAAATTGTTATGGCCCAGGTGGCTAAACAATAAAGGATTTATTATTATACAAAATAAAATCTACCTTACTTCTTCCATGTGGGCCCAGATAGGTGAGACCACTTCTCAAGTTACTAGAAGGGCCCTCAGTAAGGACTATGAAGTTGAACTTGCGTATCAACCTTACCAAGGAGCGGCCTGATTGATTGGTTACTATCTTGTCTAAGCTGCCATCCAAAGCACCAATTATAATGTTAAGGCAGTCAGCTTCAGTCTCCTCTATTCCAATATGGGCATTCCAGTCCCCAGCTAAAATTAGCGAAGCCCTGGGGAATTGATCTTCCATTAATAACATTTCTTCCTCTAACTCCGCCCAAACAGCCTCGTCATAGTATCTGGTTGAAGAGGGAGGGATATATACATTAAACAGGATAAAATGGCTATATTTATCCAGTGTAAGATGTACTATCTGAAATTCTGGCCTGGGAGAAGCAATGGAGTGAAACTGTTGACCCCATGGGTTAGAAACAAAGAAGGACAGGCCTCCAGAGACGCAGCCCTTGTCTCCTTTTTTCTGCCCTTCCTGTAACTCTATATGGAAGTCGTCCAAGTTTAATTCTGCATCCTTTTTTAACCAGTTTCCTGGAAATAAATAATAACATATTTATATAGGAACTCTATCCAGTATCTGTCCATCATTTTTGATTTTATGCCAGCTATGTTCCATGAGGCTAATGAAAAAACCCTTTGGCTTCCATTTGATTTGGGCAAGGGCTCAATCTTTCCCTCCCTTTTCTTGAGTTCGTATGATTCGTTACCCTTTGGAGAAGACAGGGTCCTGCTCCCACTACCTGTCACAAGGTACACGGCTTTGTTTCTCTTTGTAGCAAGCTTAAAATAACTACATCATTCCCAGGCTTAGGCCCCCGGAAACCTTGGGAGTAGTCATCGGATCGAGTTGTGGTGACTGTGGTGTCCTTTCTGCTAACCGGGCTCCCTTGTTCAGCTACATCCAAACTGCGGGCTGCTGTTAGAGACTCCAGATCATTATCTGGTTTATAGGGGGCTATTGCCTGTTCTATATGGGGGGGGCGTATAATTTAGTTCAGTTATCTGAGCATCATCTCTGAGTTGTGGTAACCTATGCAAAAATTTATCTTGATCTATGGAAAGCAAATTTTTAAACATATCCCTGATCAGAGGGATATTCTCTACATTGGACTCAGCCAGTAAGAATTCTCCTACCTTACTGGCAAAAGCCTGCATCTCAAACGTTCGGCTTGAGCTTCTGCTGATTCCAGCGTTACCCAGCTTAGAGCCTCATATGGCTGTATCTACTGTACCTGAAGACTGTGGAGAATTTCCCCTATTACTACATGGTTTACAGCTTACTGAGTGGGCAGCTTCTATTTTTGCCAAGGCCTGGGATCCTGTCGTAAAGTCCATGAGGTCCGTTAAATCTGTTTCCCCAGCATATTCAGGATCCCGATATGCTGCTTCTGATTTGGCCTCCGAAGATTTATTTTCAGGGGCTTCAGGTGCCCAACCTGGTTCACTGTCCCCTTGCCCCTCCCTATCCCCTCTTTTGTCAGCATCCGATAGTCTCTCTCTTTGAGTCTGGCATATCTTTTTGGTTAGCAGGTCTGAAGAGGGAAATCTAAAGCTCCAATGAGTTAAAGGCACAGAGTTTGGTGAAGAGATTAAAGATTGTTGGCCAGTAAACTTCTTTCTTACACTCTGAATATCCCTCACATTGTTCAGTACTTTATTGATTGAAATGCCTCTGTGCCTTAGGTATTTCCTGGCTTTAAAAATGTCTCTTACCCATGTTTTTGACGTGAAGTATTTTCGTAACCGATAACAACAATTTCCAGATGCCAGGAATTCTACTTTCTCGATATAATTTGTGCTCAAGTCCTTATTTAACAAAAAGGACAAATAATTCACAATATCAGCCACCCGCTCCCACGAGTGGGAATCTCCATTATAATCGGGCCCTATAAAGAGGTATACTGCTGTTTCCTTAATTTCACTTGTCCGTCTAAAATCTGAATGCCCAGAATTGTAAAAGGGCTTTTTATAGCTAGTTTTAAATTTTTGAATTGAATTCCGTATATCAGGGTTACCTTCTTTAGAATTATCGCCAGGCTTGTCTAGTTTGTTTAAGATCTCACATAGCTGTTGCTTAACTTTGATTATAGAATAGCCCAGTTTTGAAATACTACTTCCACTGTTCTTGCTATCAACCTGGTCTGTTGAAGAAGGACTTCATTGATTAATCTCCTGATTCTCAGTATTATTCATACATGGTTTAGGACTAGGAGACTGAGAGATGATCTGCGCTCTGAATTGGACCGGTCTGCAGATCCCCCTCCTACGTTTGACAGACAAAAGAAGCAGTTATGTAGAGGTAGGCAACCCTCTGTCGCCTCTGCCTTTTTGTCCTTTTTCATAGTTTTGAGGGGAAGGCCTTCCATGGGGGAAAGTGAGGGAGACTGACATCCTCTCTTTCGTTTCATTGGCTGATATTTATTTATTTATTTATATTTATTGGCTGCCCCTTCATACTATGGCATCCTGGGGTGGCTCACAAGTTAAAACAATAATAAAATACATAAAACATCATCAATATAAATAATTAAAACTACCCCCCACCCCCAAAATTCTACCCCTCCCTCCCCTCCCCTCCCCCTCTCCCCTCCGAAGGCCTGGGCAAACAGCCTGGTCTTACAGGTTCAGCGAAAAGCCATCAGACCTGGGGCCAGGCGATCTTCCTCCGGGAGGGAGTTCCAGACCCATGACCCGGCCACCGAGAACGCCCTCTCCATCGTAGGCCCCCCATTTAACACGGGGGACCTCCAGGAAGGCGCCCCTGGCAGACTGCAGGGGTTGCCCTGGGGCATGGAAAGTGAGGCGGTCCCCAAGATATGAGGGGCCCAGACCATATAGGGGTTTATAAATCAACACCAGCACCTTGAATCTGGCTCGGTACGCTATAGGCAGCCAGCGCAGAGTGCGAAGCACAGGTGTAATATGCTCCTGTCGCATCGTCCCTGTAAGGAGACAGGCCGCCGCATTCTGCACCAGGTGCAACCTTTGAACCAGAACCAAGGGAAGCCCCACATAGAGCGCATTGCAGTAGTCTAGCCTCAAGGTGATGAAGGCGTGAATAAGAGTGGCCAGGTCGGGCCTGGAGATGTATGGGCGCAGCCTCCGCACCAGATACAGCTGGCAAAAGGTAACTTTAGCCACTGCCTCCACCTGCCGATCCAGACGGAGGCCCGGATCCAACACCACCCCCAGACTCCGAACCTGCTGGGCTATTGGAGGGCAGACCCCCCCCCCACCAGAGGCTTCGGCACCTCCTTCTCCCTACCCACCACCATCACCTCCGTCTTATGGACATTGTATGTAGCACTCATAGATCTATCAGCTGCTTTCGTTTCCTTGAATAGGGGGATTTTGTGGGAAACAAATTAAAAAGTTAGGAATAAAGCTGGGTCTATTGAGGTTGATTGTGGCATATTATGAGAACATGCAGGCTAAAGTTAGATATGGGTTGCAAGGAGAACTTGGGAGTTTCTAGTTCGCAAAGGGGTTCAACAAGACTATATTTTGGCCCCTCTTTTGTTTAATTTATTATTTTTGTTTAATATAATATGTTTAATATTATTTTTGTTTAATATGAGGGAATGTTCTCACGTGTGGAGTCCCGCAAGGTGCCGTCTTATCCCCTCTCACGTTGAACGTGTACATGCAGCTTTTGGGAGAGGTCATCAGAGGGTTTGGTGTAAGGTTCCCAACCTTGTTTTAGTTTTAAATTGTTGTTTTGTTTTAAAATGTTTTTATGAATGTTTTTATTAAATTGTATGTGGGGCTACCCCTGGTGACGGTTCAGAAACTGCAACTGGTGCAGAATGCGGCAGCCCGGCTCCTTAGGGTGATGGGTTGTCACAAGCACATTACACCGGTGCTCCATTCTCTGCACTGGCTGCCAATAGTTTTTGGGTATTGAATTTTAAAGCCCTGAATGGCCTGGGCCTCACCTATCTGTGGGATCACCTCTCTCCCCGGGTTCTGGATTGACCCCTGCGGTCGGCCGGGGCGCCCTCTTTGAGGTCCCCCGGGTCTCCTGGGTGGCGACAATGAGGAGGGCATTCTCGGTGGCCACACCACGGCTGTGGAACTCCCTCCCCGTGGTGGTCTGCCTGGCCCCGGACCTCCCCTCTTTCCAATGACATTGTGAGACCTGGTTGTTCGCCGGGTCTTTGGTGAGGGAGACAGGTGAGGGTGGGGGGTTTGGGTGGGTATGGGGGGGAGATACTTTTGTTTTTAGCTTTACTATTGGTTGTTTTAAAAAAAATTATGCTGTTGTATTTTTAAATGTTGTAAGTTGCCTCGAGCTGCGAAGGCAGGAGGGAGCAGCATAAAAATTGAATTCAATAAATAAATAAATAATGTATATGTAAATGACATCATACAAGATATGAGTGACAGGGATTATAATCCCTCCCCCCCAGGTGTTGTATACACCTATCTCTCTTGTTACGTATGCGGATGATGCAGTTCTAATATCTAGGATGCTGACAGGGCTTCAGAGAACACTGGTTAAATTTGCTCAGTGTGTGATATTAATGAACTTAGCATTAATTATTCCAAAACTAAAATCATATGTTGGGGCAAAGGTGTGAAGAAATATCCCTAGCATATTGGTTCTAATAGAATTGATATAGTGCATGAAGGTTTTGGTGTTGATCTATAAGGTCCTACGGTCTGGGCCCCTCGTACCTCAGGGACCGCCTCGCCCTCCGCGCCCCAGAGCGGCTCCTTCGGTCTGCTGGGGATGCCTTCTTGGAGGTCCCCCGCGTTAAACGGGGGGCCACAATGGAGAGGGCATTCTTGGTGGCCGCGCCGCGCCTTTGGAACTCCCTCCCGGAGGAAGTTCACCTGGCCCCAAGCCTTTTGACATTTCGGCCCCAAGCCTTGTAAAACCTGGCTGTGCACCCAGGCCTTTGGGGGAGGGGGGTTAGTGGGTTTTTTATCTTCCGTTACCCTTATTTATTGTTTTATTGTGATGCCCGGTCCTGTTTTAAGGGTAGTATTTTTTAATGTTTTAATTGCTTTTAGATGTATTTTATATTTGTGTTTGTTTTTTGGTTTTGTAAGCCGCCCCGAGCTGTTTTAGGAGAGGCAGGGTAGAAATTTGATAAAATTAAATAAATAAATAAAATGAATATAAGTACTTAGGAGTGATTTTTTTCCCTTGTCTCAGTATTGGGATAGGCACTTTAATACTGTAAGATCTAGAGTTTCTTCTACTGTTATGGCTATAAAGTGCTTTTATGCTTCCTTTGCATGGAAATCAGTCTCTGCTGTCATTAACGTATTCAGTGCTAAGGTGTGCTCACACCTTTTATAAGGAGCAGAAATATGGGGGTATGTGGCAACCGAGGACATTGATGTACCCCTTAATAAATGTTTATGCTCCTTGCTGCATCTTCCACCATCTACTCCACCATCCCTTCTAAGACTTGAGACAGGGATGGTGGCATTGTTAGTTACTCTTAAGATCAAGTTGTTAAATTATTGATTTAAAATGATGTCTTTCTCTCCCTTGAGGTTTTCTAAGATGTGTTATACCTTGAGTGACTCATGTTGTTAGTACTTTTTCATTCTGTGGATTAGGATAATACTTTTCTGATGATGTCAGATTTTTTATTAGGTAGGATAAATCACTTGTAACTCAAAGACTCAGAGACATTTCCTTACAAGAGCATGTTGCTTCGGTACATAATTGCCATATTGCTCCATCATATAGTCTGTGGAAAGCTGAGAGAGGACGGAGATATGAAGTGCTACCTGTCTATTAGGGATGTGCGAACGCAGTTTGGAGGTTCGGAGTTCGGGACGAACTCGGTTCGTTCGGACAACCGAACCTGAACCGACCAAACCGAACCCGATACCGAACTCTGAAATGACTGAACAGTTCGGTCGGTTCGGATCGAGTCTGGATGAGTTTGGGTGGCAAAAACATGACTGGAAGGAAAAACATGGCAGGGAGGGGGAGTCAGCCGAGGAGCAGACTTCCAGGCACCAGGGGTGGAGACGCTTGGAGTAGCAGCCAGCCTGCCCAATCATCATCCCTTTTCTCCTCAGACCACTGGCTTTGCAGTCTGCAATTGGTCACGGGCTAGGCTGCATGGAGCCAATGGGGCTTGCAGTAAGGCGGGCGCAGCAAGTAACAAAATTCATTGCCCTCCCCCCTTCCCAACACCTTCTCAGCTAGTCACTGTTCCTGACAGCAGGTGTTTTCAGAAGGCTCCCGTCCCAGTAGTTTCGTACCTCCCAGCTCCCCAATCCATTGCCATCCTCTTTCATCCATCCAACCCATTTACCTCCATATTATCATTTATTTAGATTATATTAGATAGATTTAGATGTTGTTTTTTGTTTTTACCCCTCCCTGTGTTCAATCTTCCTCCCTCCCTCCCCCCTCCATTGAATCCTTTCCCTCTTTCTCTTATTCCATCCCTGATTCCCTTCCCCTGTTTTAAGTTTTAGATTTATTTAGAGTAGGATTATTATTAGTTTTATCTTCATTTCAGTTTTGTACCCCTCTCTGTGTTCTTTGTTCCCCCCCCGCCCCAATATCTGGTATTGATCTATAAAGCCCTGCATGGTCTAAGCCCCTCATACCTCGAGGACTGCCTCACCCTCCGTGCCTCAGAGCAATCCTTTTGGTCCACTGGGCGCACCTTCCCGGAGGTCCTCCAGATGAGACGGGGGGCTACAATGGAGAAGGTGTTCTCGGTGGCTGGGTTGCGACTCTGGAACTCCCTCCCAGAGGAAGCCCGCCTGGCCCCAGGTCTGCTGGCATTTCGTCGAGCCTGCAAGACCTGGCTGTTCGCTCAGGCCTTTGGAGGGGAGGCGGGGAGGGTTGGGTAGCTGTGGGGAGGGGGAGGTTGGATATGGGATATTGTGTTTTTAAATTATTGATGAAGTTGCTTTTTAAAATATTGTTTATATGGAATTTTATTGCATTTGTTAATTGTTGTAAGCCACCCCAAGATGCCATAGGCATGAGGGGGCGGCTAAATTTTNCTGTCTGCAAGTTGAGACCCTGCTGCTGGCACATCTTTGTGTTAATACCTTACCTACACTACATGTGGTGCAAGGTGCTGCTGGTAGGGATTGACAAACTGTATGATTCTGCCACCTGCTAGAACTTCAGCACAGAGGGATAAAAGATTTAACGGGTCAAACAAAGCTTGTAACAACAACAAATATAACTTTTATAAAAACATTTTAAACAACAACACACAACTTTATAAAACCAAACATTGATATATATAAAAATAAAGGAAACTTAACAGTTCTATGTGGGCCTGTCCCCTGGAACATGGGGGAAAGGAAAAATGGGTTCAACGGCCCCAGGGGTGGGCACATCCTCTGGCATTTGGTAACCTTGTTCTTTGGCAAAGTCCATGGTCCCTGACATGGCCTCCTGTCACTTGGAGACCAACTAGTGGTAGAGGTCCATGCTGTCGATCTCTGTCTGGAGGTACTGGGAATACACCTTTACCTGGCATTCCCATACCTCCAGCTCCTTGAAGTGTGCCACAAGTGGGTTCTCCATAGACAGGGCTTTGAACCTTAGCCCGTCCATCAAGTCCCTGGTGGGCCTCTCCACTTGGGCCCTAAAAGTCCTTACTGCAGCTGACTCCTCCTGTGTGGATTCCTCGGCGGAGCTGGAGGAGGGGGAAGGCTTTCAATGGCATCTCTTCTGGCGCTGCTGATGCTCCATGGCCATTCCAGAGTGCTGCCACCTCATTGTCTTCCCATGAACTTTCTCCACATGGGCAATGAGCCCCGATGTGGTCCCCTGCCTGGCCTTCTTAAATCTTTTCTGGCACAGCTAAAGAACATAAAAAGTAGGGATGGGCGAACCCCAAGGGGTTTGGGGTTCAGCCTGTTTAGGGTTTGGGCCCCCTGAAACTGTTTGGGGTTCAGGGGTTCAACCTGAACCTGTTCGGGGGGTCGAACCCATTCGGGTGCCGGGCGGGGGACGGGGGACCCATTTTCCCCTCCAGGCTGCATGGCTGGAAGGGGCTCCAGGGCTCACCTCCCCCACCACCCTGCACAGCCTCGATTATTTTTTTTAACCCCCCCCCCCTTGCTCCCCAGGATCGNGGAGGTCCCCCGCGTTAAACGGGGGGCCACAATGGAGAGGGCATTCTTGGTGGCCGCGCCGCGCCTTTGGAACTCCCTCCCGGAGGAAGTTCACCTGGCCCCAAGCCTTTTGACATTTCGGCCCCAAGCCTTGTAAAACCTGGCTGTGCACCCAGGCCTTTGGGGGAGGGGGGTTAGTGGGTTTTTTATCTTCCGTTACCCTTATTTATTGTTTTATTGTGATGCCCGGTCCTGTTTTAAGGGTAGTATTTTTTAATGTTTTAATTGCTTTTAGATGTATTTTATATTTGTGTTTGTTTTTTGGTTTTGTAAGCCGCCCCGAGCTGTTTTAGGAGAGGCAGGGTAGAAATTTGATAAAATTAAATAAATAAATAAAATGAATATAAGTACTTAGGAGTGATTTTTTTCCCTTGTCTCAGTATTGGGATAGGCACTTTAATACTGTAAGATCTAGAGTTTCTTCTACTGTTATGGCTATAAAGTGCTTTTATGCTTCCTTTGCATGGAAATCAGTCTCTGCTGTCATTAACGTATTCAGTGCTAAGGTGTGCTCACACCTTTTATAAGGAGCAGAAATATGGGGGTATGTGGCAACCGAGGACATTGATGTACCCCTTAATAAATGTTTATGCTCCTTGCTGCATCTTCCACCATCTACTCCACCATCCCTTCTAAGACTTGAGACAGGGATGGTGGCATTGTTAGTTACTCTTAAGATCAAGTTGTTAAATTATTGATTTAAAATGATGTCTTTCTCTCCCTTGAGGTTTTCTAAGATGTGTTATACCTTGAGTGACTCATGTTGTTAGTACTTTTTCATTCTGTGGATTAGGATAATACTTTTCTGATGATGTCAGATTTTTTATTAGGTAGGATAAATCACTTGTAACTCAAAGACTCAGAGACATTTCCTTACAAGAGCATGTTGCTTCGGTACATAATTGCCATATTGCTCCATCATATAGTCTGTGGAAAGCTGAGAGAGGACGGAGATATGAAGTGCTACCTGTCTATTAGGGATGTGCGAACGCAGTTTGGAGGTTCGGAGTTCGGGACGAACTCGGTTCGTTCGGACAACCGAACCTGAACCGACCAAACCGAACCCGATACCGAACTCTGAAATGACTGAACAGTTCGGTCGGTTCGGATCGAGTCTGGATGAGTTTGGGTGGCAAAAACATGACTGGAAGGAAAAACATGGCAGGGAGGGGGAGTCAGCCGAGGAGCAGACTTCCAGGCACCAGGGGTGGAGACGCTTGGAGTAGCAGCCAGCCTGCCCAATCATCATCCCTTTTCTCCTCAGACCACTGGCTTTGCAGTCTGCAATTGGTCACGGGCTAGGCTGCATGGAGCCAATGGGGCTTGCAGTAAGGCGGGCGCAGCAAGTAACAAAATTCATTGCCCTCCCCCCTTCCCAACACCTTCTCAGCTAGTCACTGTTCCTGACAGCAGGTGTTTTCAGAAGGCTCCCGTCCCAGTAGTTTCGTACCTCCCAGCTCCCCAATCCATTGCCATCCTCTTTCATCCATCCAACCCATTTACCTCCATATTATCATTTATTTAGATTATATTAGATAGATTTAGATGTTGTTTTTTGTTTTTACCCCTCCCTGTGTTCAATCTTCCTCCCTCCCTCCCCCCTCCATTGAATCCTTTCCCTCTTTCTCTTATTCCATCCCTGATTCCCTTCCCCTGTTTTAAGTTTTAGATTTATTTAGAGTAGGATTATTATTAGTTTTATCTTCATTTCAGTTTTGTACCCCTCTCTGTGTTCTTTGTTCCCCCCCCGCCCCAATATCTGGTATTGATCTATAAAGCCCTGCATGGTCTAAGCCCCTCATACCTCGAGGACTGCCTCACCCTCCGTGCCTCAGAGCAATCCTTTTGGTCCACTGGGCGCACCTTCCCGGAGGTCCTCCAGATGAGACGGGGGGCTACAATGGAGAAGGTGTTCTCGGTGGCTGGGTTGCGACTCTGGAACTCCCTCCCAGAGGAAGCCCGCCTGGCCCCAGGTCTGCTGGCATTTCGTCGAGCCTGCAAGACCTGGCTGTTCGCTCAGGCCTTTGGAGGGGAGGCGGGGAGGGTTGGGTAGCTGTGGGGAGGGGGAGGTTGGATATGGGATATTGTGTTTTTAAATTATTGATGAAGTTGCTTTTTAAAATATTGTTTATATGGAATTTTATTGCATTTGTTAATTGTTGTAAGCCACCCCAAGATGCCATAGGCATGAGGGGGCGGCTAAATTTTTAAAATAAATATAAATAAATATTAGATAGATAGATAGATAATATTAGATAGATAGTTACTAGATATATATATATAGTAGTTATAGCTTAGTTATAGATAGAGATACTGTGTAGTGATTGGTTTATAGTGTGTTTGTTGGACTAGGCCTTTGTAGTTAAAAGGATATTCCATTTAGTTGCATAGGTTTTAGAATAGTTAATAGCAGTTAGATTTAGTGTAGAGATAGATATAATAGATTCAAAATTTGAGTAAAATTTTTTTAAATAAAATCTTTGTGTGTGTTTGAGTTGGAAGACATGGAGAAGGGAAATAGGAGAGGCCGGTCTGCTGCCCGTAAGACAGGCAATGGGGCACGTGGGAGAGGTGGTAAGGGCCGTGCCCACAGAGTGGCAGCATGCAGCAGCAGCAGCCAGAGCACATCACCACGCCCCAAACTCCACAGGCCTGCTTTAGGGAAACAGGCTTCAGCAGCTTGGTGTCACCTCCTGGCAGTGTCCTCCACTGCCATGCAGGGCACTGGAAGGCCTGCAACAGTACATGAGGCTGCAGCTGTATCTGCTGCTGTAGGAGCAGGTGCTTCAAATGTTCCTCCAGGGCCACCAATGTCCCCCATTGTCAAGGAGATCCCCAGCAGTCCAGAGCTGGTGGATGCCACCCTGGCTGCTAGAGGTAGGGTCTGATCCCCAGGCAATGACAGTAGGGAGAGTAGCAGCAGCAGCAGAAGCAGCTATAGAGGGGGGCACAGGGAGAGTGCCAGCAGCATGGTGGGAAGTCAAGCCCTAGGGTCCCAGTACTCCTGTTCACGGGACATCACTGTGATTGGGGACAGTGAGGAAGAAGATGACACTAGTGCCGTGGAGGAGATGTCTGGAGCTGAGGTGATGGCTGTTCCTCCTCCCAGAGCAGTGTCACCACCAAGTTCTGCCCCTCCCAGCAGCGCTGGCAGCTGTGCGTCACCCGGGGCAGGCCAGAAGGCAGGAGGGGAAAATAAAATCCTCTGTCTGG
>QEPC01003557.1:1730129-1746493 GCA_003113815.1 Sphenodon punctatus
CGTATTCTAACCAGTATATCTCTGTCCAAGAGAGACAACTGCCTGTATTCTAACCAGTATATTTTTGTCCAAGAGAGACAACTGCCCGTATTCTAACCAATATATCTTTGTTTAAGAGAGACAACTGCCTGTATCCTTACCAGTATATCTCTGTTTAAGAGAGACAACTGCCTTTGAGTCCTATAAGAGAGCAGGTTCCTTTTAATTTTTGGGATCTAGTGGAAATACTTCAGTTTGAGAGGGTGGGGAATTACTCTACTATTTCAGTAATGAATTTTTATTCAATCAAATAGGCATTTATTCAATAATATCAGAACAATTAGCATACCAATTACCAAAGAGGCACTTGCATTTAACATCCTGCTCTCATCTGCTATGAACTACTTAGAAATACATACAAAGCACATATTCTTACGTGATCAGAGGCCAATGATCTTGGTTCCAGGAAAAGGCGGGAGAGGGCCCAAACGATGCTGAGAGAGAGAGTGCCTTGCTGGGCACGTTGTAGGATTTCCTATGGAGAAATCCCAGAGAGGGCAATCACCGAGCTTTTCGGATCCCTTGATAAGGGATGGCGAGAAAGTACCGCGAAGGCAAGGAACTAATCCAGAGTCAAGCCTTATATGCTGTGGCTGTCTTATGATTATCCAGAGTGCGGGGTTGTCAGTTCTAAGCTTGTGGAGTACTCCCATTGGTTGCCCAGATCTGGGGTACCTTCTTGCTTAGTCATGATGTGAGGTCTGTCCTGACCAGTAGTGTCAGGCCCACTCCTCCCTCCGGAGGTGGGGGGTCATAGCTCCTTGGTCCTGGCTTAGCCCGCACATTCTTCTAAGAGTCATCTATTTCTCTGATAAGACCACACTTTTGCTTGTTCAGCTCAACTTCTGCTATCAGCTCCTGACCTTCTATTCTGGTTCCTCCATGTTTCTGTAAATTATTAACATCGGTTGTTTGGGAACAAGAGGTCCTGCTCACTTTTCCAGCATCATTTGTTTTCTCTCTGACCAATTTTGACTATCTTTCCCTAACACTTCCTGCTCTTTAAACCAAATGCATCAGCACATGTACTTAGTAATGTTTTGCCTAATTTTTAATATTCTATATAATCCTCCATAGCAGCCCCAATGGCTTACAAAAGTTCCATTACAAGTATTATAGCTCCAGTGTGTACTCTTGGTTACATTTTAACACAAAGATGGTTACAATAACATCCAGTGTATATTTTTGTCACGTTTGTGCCAGAGAAGCACTTCTGGTTTAGTTACATTTTAACCCAGAGTTAGTTACAGACATGTATGTTCTGGCACATTTGAATCAAAGAAGCATTTCTGATTCAGCACATTGGAGCAAAAAGATTAGCATCTTAGTTAGGCCCAAGCCATATTATAACACCACAAGTGGGTGGGTGGACATCTCTCTCTCTGCAGGGGACTTCCTAACAGGTCATAGGGCAATCCATTCCCTGTTGTTCCAGCCCCCATGCCTTACCGTGTAGATGGCATGTCCAGTATGCTTCTCATACCACCACCAGACATCGGACCTTGTCCGCCCACTGTCTGGGGGTGGTATTGGCGAGTCCAACCTCCACCTTGGTGTCCTGCACCTAGCACCGGCATTGGATTCCTCATCCTCCTCACCCTTTCTGAAACAGGAACACATAAACAACACCTAACTAATATCATGCATTTATGATGATGCCTCTAGTCCTCCCTCTTTGGGGTGCTAGGGATGGCAACGGGAGATGATGACCCTGGCTGGCACGTGCAAATCCAAAAGACCCTGGCTGGCACATGCAAATCTTGCCCTCCTTGGGGCACTAGGGATGGCAACTGGAAAGACCCTGGCTGGCACGTGCAAATCCTGCCCTTATTCGGGGGTGCTAGGTAGGGATGGTGACTGGAGAGTGGAGACCCTTGCTAGGGATGGCTGGCACATGTTTGGGTGGGGGTGCTCATGCCTGACTGCTGGAAGAGCCCCCCACAGTACCCTCTCTCTCTGTGGCAGACATCTGCTGCCACCCACTGATACCCACTGTTTGTGCCTGACTGCCCACCACCCACACACGCACCCGCATGCCAGTGAGCTCACTCTAAAGGATAGTATTCTTCTTGTCCTCAAAGTAAAAAACAAGTTTACAAACCTGGCAGGAGTGGCAGCAACTCCTGTGCCCACCGGCTCTTGCTCCTCCTCCACCACCAAAGGTCCAGCAGCGGCAGGAACCTCTTCCTCCTCCTCCACCGGCTCCGCCACCTTGGCCTTCCCCCATGCCCGTTTAATGCTCACCCTCTTCATTTTTTTTTTCAAACAACCACTCCATCCAAACAAAACAACAGTCACCCACTAACACTCACCAACGACCCCAAACAACACAGCCAAACCAACCAACACACGAACAGCCAAAACACACGAAAGAAAGCCAAACAGCCAGCCAGCCAGCCACACACACACTCTCTCACCACACAAGCTCTGCACGCACTCGCACGATAACGGGATCACGCAATACCTAGACTGAAACCGATTTCCGAACGGCTGAACCAAACGCCACCGAACCGAACGCCCGAACCTGAACTTGGTCCTCGGACTGAATGACTGAACCCGAACTCGGCTCCAGAACCAAACGACCGAACTGCGATCTGTTCACACTTCCTTACTGTCTATGGACTTCCATCAGAAATTAAAGGTAGCCTTGTGTAGACTATGTTTTGAACAAATACCTATAGCTGTTTTGGCAGGCAGGCAGGCACCTGCATATTCCTAGAGACCAGAGGTTTAGTCTCTGTCAGACAGGTGCTGTGGAGGACACGGTACATTATCAGATCACGCGATACCTAGACTGAAACCGATTTCCGAACGGCTGAACCAAACGCCACCGAACCGAACGCCCGAACCTGAACTTGGTCCTCGGACTGAATGACTGAACCCGAACTCGGCTCCAGAACCAAACGACCGAACTGCGATCTGTTCACACTTCCTTACTGTCTATGGACTTCCATCAGAAATTAAAGGTAGCCTTGTGTAGACTATGTTTTGAACAAATACCTATAGCTGTTTTGGCAGGCAGGCAGGCACCTGCATATTCCTAGAGACCAGAGGTTTAGTCTCTGTCAGTCAGGTGCTGTGGAGGACATGGTACATTATGTAATGTAGTGTTCTCTCTATCACAATTTGAGAGAGACTTTTATTTAGCCTCTTCTATCAAAAGTAGAATTTTAACCAATTGTGAGGGGCTAATTTGGCTTCTTCAACAAAAAGATTCCCACACCGTTATGAAACTTTAAAAGTGTTATATATATCACATATCCACTTGGGTGGAAGATAATGCTTTACTTTGTGAGGAACAAGCAGGATTCAGAGCAGGACGTTCCAGCCAAGATCGTATTTTCACCGTCTAGTACTTAAGTCACAAGTACACTGTGGTGTCTAAGTCCACATTGTATGTAACACTTGTAGATCTATCAGCTGCTTTTGTTTCCTTGAATAGGGGGATTTTGTGGACAAAAATTAAAAAGTTAGGAACAGAGCTGGGTCTGTTGAGGTTGATTGTGGCATAGTATGAGAACACGTAGGCTAAGGTTTGATAATGGCTGCAGGGAGAACTTAGGAGTTTCTAGTGTGCAAAGGGGTTTGACAAGGCTGTATTTTGACCCCTCCTTTGTTTAATTTATATGTAAATGACATCATACAAGGATCATCATGCCCCCCCATAAGTGTTGTCTACGCCTATCTCTCTTCTTATGTATGCGGATGACATAGTTCTAATATCAAGGATGCCGATAGGGCTCCACAAAGCATTGGTTAAGTTTGCTCAGCTTTGTGATATTAATGAACTTAGCGTTAATTATTCCAAAACCAAAATTATTTGTTGAGGCAGAAGTGCAAAGTGGAAAGTTATTTGCATGCCCAGCTGGGCAGATTAGAGGGAAGTTGCTGATGATTGTATCTTTCACCTTAAGTTGAAATGGACTCATTTGGGGATTTATATTTATTGCATTTTTTTTTTTAGTTATTGTGCTTTATTTGTATTTCTTTGGTTTTTTTAAAAATATGATTTTATTATTTTGTATTTTATATATGCTCGAGGCCTTGGCAAAAGCCTTGCAAGTAAATAAATTGAACAAAACTAAATTCCTCGCACAGTGTAATGACAGAACCAAGGTCTCTCAGATGAAGCAGGGGGCACCCTCCTTTGTTGTGTGGGTACAACTAGGAGGAAGGCAATAGCGGAGAGAAATGAATGGGGGAGGAAGAGCTTTGAATCAGGGGCACAAGCATCCCCAACCCCTCCAATCCAGAATCTCATGACTCCCACTGCCCCTCTTCCCCAATATATGCTGCCTTCCATGGGCCCTTCCCCAAGTGCCTAGCTGTACATGGCAAGCAACGTTTTGCCTCTGGGAAGGGAGCTGTTTGAAGCAATGCAGCGGCTTCCACACTTAACACGGTCTCAAGCAACTGGACGTCTGGGAAATTAGCCACATCATTAAATTCATGTGCAATCTATCCATTTCCCCAGGCAAACCAATAATGCAAAGGAGCTCTTCCAAGAACAGGGTGAGCAAACAGCTGTAAATGGAGCTACGTGGTGGTTAATATGCACAGCACCTGTGATGTTTCCGATGGTGATAGGAAATCAGGATCTGGCAGGCAAGCTTAAAGCTGCTGTCATCTGCTACCTCATGCAATGTATGACTTCTCTCTGTAATATGCCACAAATCCTCCTCTAGCTCTTCAGGCTTGGTAAACAAGATCTGTTTGCCAAACCCAGTTTATACCCTAATAATAATATTTAGCTCTCATCCAAGGTCACAGAGCAGTAGTAGGTCAATGGCCTATGTCTCTTGACTGAAGAGTCAATGAATTTATGCTCCATCCTTCCCAGAAAGGCTCAGGGAGGCTTACAACAGCATACAAATAAATAACATTAGCCCCATAATAAACCTACAAACCCCTTTCCTACCCACAGTACAATAAAAACTAAACAACACTCACACCCTTAAGACAGAACATTGGTTTAAATAACTTCTAGGAAATTACTGTGTGTCCTTTTCTATATTTCACTCTCTCCCTTGTCTTTCATTTATTGTAATGAGTTTTGCTATAATTTTCTATCAATTATTTTTATTCTGCTGACTTGGGACAGGTTCTCTCTATCCTGTGTAGGGGCTGGTAGGAAAAGTAGCAGCAGTGATATTTAGACAGAGATATCAACTAGGTTGGGTTGAATTATTTATTTGAATTTGTTATCCTGAGGACTCAGGGCAGGTTTCAACACACAAAAGTAGACCTAGGATGAAAATGTACGTGACGGCGGCAGTCTGCTGTCATGTCATTATCTGGACCGGGGTGCCACTCGCAACTCACTCAGGATTGGATCCAGCCACGGAACAAATGTTCACACAGCTGGGCCTGGGGTGGGGGTGGGCCACTCCATGAATGTGTGACCAGCTGCCCCCACCCCTGTGCTGCACCCAGTAGCCCGCCTCCCTCCCACGATGGGCAGCCATGGTGGGCAATGATGTCCGCCATGGCTGCCCTTCATGGGGGTCTCTCCAGACCGGACAAAGAACAGTGAGCTACCACACATGATAACCCACTGTAGCCCAATTGGGCAAGTCTTTCCCTGGGCATGGTGGTGACTAGCCTGGGCTGTGACTCCGGAGGTCTCTGGAGTCACAGCCGGGGCTAGCCGCCACCATGCCAACGGAAACTCTGGGGCAAACATTTGGATGCCCCTTAAGAAATGTGACGAGGGCCACAGCAGGCCAAAGTGAGCCACCGCCACATTTGTTAATACTCATAGATAAAACTAGTTCAAACCCCTTATCCCAAACCCCTTATCTCTGTTTTCCAAATATAAAAGTCTTCCACTGCCCAGAGACTCTAGATCAAACACGAGAGAGGATAAATTTAATATCCAGTGTGAGAGCTGAAATGTGAGCAGCTAACTTCCTAATTTTGGGAGTTACACCTGCTACCCTGGTAAGAATCACTGGTTTGGGGGAGAATTTCTAAAACCAACCCTCTTCTGCTGCCCAAACTATGTGTGCTGTTTCCTAGAACATCCTATTCCAGAGCTTTATTCTAATACTCTCCTGTGGAAATGAAGTCGGCCCCAAGACGAGTAAACTCTGAGTCATCTGTAAATTTCAGAACATTGTTATATTGACTATTGGTGAAATGTATGTACTCTAAAGGAGCTGGTTTCCTGCTTTTATTTCCCCCTTTCTTTCTAGTGAATAAAATAGTTGGCTGTTCTGTGATACGTGTTCTCGGTGCACGAGGTGTTCTTAATCCTCCGAGGATGTATACACAGCTCAGTTGAGCACTGCTTTACCCAATTGCTTTACTGGCCTGGCACAAATAAAGGTTTCGTCTTTCTGAGTGGTTCCAGGCTAACATACAGACTTGCCAAGACATTTTTGCCTACCAAAAGAATAACCTGTAGGCAATGATGCTGTGGGGCACGTAAGAAGAGACCACTTGAGAGAGGTTTTTTAGACTTCTACTTAAGGTGATATATAATGGGGGATGGATGTGAAGGCTCTGGGGGAAGTTCCATTGCACCCAATTACATGGCTGAAGGATTGGTCTTAGCCCACCCTTTGAATACTGGATAAAAATCAAGTTACCAACTCTTTGAGAAAGAGAGGGTAGGAGGTTGTGGGGAAGAAAAAATGAAATAAGAAAAAAAAAAATTACTAGGAAATTACGTGTTTACTTAAGAGAGCACCAGAGCAATATTTGCCTGTGGCACACAAACCATGTGCATGAATTATCCTTAGACCGTTTCTCAGAGTTAGCTCAGTGAAAGTTCAGAACTGAGTTACTAACCATGTTTAAGAGTGTCAACTGTTTCTGACCAGAGTGGACTCTTTAAAACTGGAGTCATTCAGATGATCTCTTTTATTGGACCAACTTCTCTTGGTGAGAGCATGCAAACTTACAGTCCACACAGGGCCTTTCCTCAGGCACGTAACAAGTCAGAACTACAATGCATATGCAGTTCTTTAAAATTGAGCAGGGTCAATGGGTGTTTCCAGATGGACCTAGGGCTGCCCACCCCTGGAGCTGCCCACTCGCAGCTCTGCCTGGGTCCAAATCAGACAGAGTTCCCTAGCCTGCCTGTGTGGTGCCCCTCCCCCACCATAGACTTGCAGACTAGAACATCCTCAAAGCTATGGCATTGCCCATGGCAATGGCCGGCTGGAAGTGGAGCAGCAGCTTGGGTCTGTCCATCAGATGGACCATTGTTCCGCTTTGGGCCAATGCCCTGAGTTTGGCCAGCCCACTCTGCTGCTGGTATTCTGGGATATTCCAGAGTGCCGTCAGTGGGGCTGCCCCAGAGCAGATATCTAACGGCACCCATTGCCAATTTCAGTCCCTCAGCTGCGCAGCTCTCTCTCCAGCCTCTTGTGAATTTCAAAGCAGCTGAGCCGCTTGCTGCTGCTGTTCTTTACAACCCAGTCTCTAGCTGCACATTGTGGCTCCAACCCCCTGGCTGCCTGAGGGTACCTCCAGGCCATCCCACAGGTGTCTGCTTGTCATCCAGATACCCATGCTCTCAGATCTCTTCCTTCAGCCAGCACCAACTCCCTGCTGTCTCCCAGATGACCCCCGGGTGACCCCTCTCTGCCCATTCACCTGACTCTACTTAAAGGAGCCTCGGTTTCCTGGCCCCACTATCTCTTAAAGGATTCTCAAACCCCCTTGGAGCAGGGGTAACTCTCGGCCACCCTGCTAGTGTCACAGCAAGGAACTGTTTCATAGAAAGCTCATGCACCATGTTTATATGTCCTAGGTCCACTGTTCTTGGGTGCATGTCACTTCCACTGAGGCCAATGCAACTTATAAGGGCCATTGTTTCTCACAATCTGGCCCAGAAATGAGCCCTAGATTCATTAGACTCTTGAACATTTAACTGGACAGGAACAAACTTGTATGCTGTACCTTCCAATGCCACGTAGTTTCATGATAACTTGAAAAGTCAGGTGTTTCTCTTCAAGCCTGTCATCACTTAGCACACAATGACCAATGTGACTGTAGCAGGTTTGGGCTTGCAAGTGTGATGAGTATTGTCAGGATCAGTACAGTCACACAAACACTCACGGAATTAGCATCTCTAGTTTATTTCCATCAACATAGTCTGTAGGTTAAGCTCAGTAAAGCACAGTCTTCACATCAAGGCTAGTAAGGCTACTTTTAGATGTGCGCAGTGCACACGTGGCATAAACCCACACTGCATGTAAAAATCCCACATGTGGGGTTTAGATGTGACATTTCATGCATTAAAGCCGGACGTTTCATGCATTAAAGCTGGTCGCGCGGTTGCTTTTAAAACAGCAAATTAAATACCTTGATGCCAAGGTATTTAATTCTCGGTTTTATTATTCCATACTTACCTAGGGGAAGGAGAAGCTGCTATTAACGTGCGGCCGGCTTTAACACATGAAATGTCACGTCTAAATACCGTACGCGTGATTGTTACATGCACCGTGATTTTATGCTGCATGTGCGCCATCTAAAAGCGGTGTTAGTCAGGTCACAGTGCACCGACTAGCTCACAGGCAACTCACTCTCCTTTGTCACACTCCATAGCTGCCTCAGTGTAGGTTCAGCGTTCCAACAGAGATGTGTTCTCTTTGGGCTCCAGATAGCTTCTGCCTCTTCATTTCCTGCTTTCAGGTTTTTATACCCAAGAGTGGAAGTAGCTCCAGCCCCACTCAGGTCCTCTTAAAGGTGCTGCAGTCTAAAGGTGCTTCTCCCTGCTACAGTGACACTTCTTTTAAAATTTAAATTGGAGTTTTTATTATCTTGCCATTCATTCTTCTCTCAGAGACAAGATAATTCTTTGAATTATTGCTTGTGTTGGCCAAGGAATTTTGGCACTCATTTATTGCTGTGAAAATGGCTAATGTTCTTTCCTACTAAAATGAATTGGAACATCTTACGGTAAAAGTTCCTGTGGCTGCTAAATAATTTACACAGAGTACAGTAATGACACATTCATGATTTAATGAAATGTGGATGCGATTTTTCTTTTACTGGGAAAAATCAATTTCAGAGCTTCTAAGAAATGGAGAAATACTTTTCTCCAGGCTGTACTCTGTAAAAAATGAAATTGCTTTTCATTTTTGACCTCCAGGCAAGGGGATAATTTTTTTTTTTTAAAAATCCTTTATGGGTGTGAATGAAATTATTCCATACTTATCTAGGGGAAGGAGAAGCTGCTATTAGAAAACATGTTGAGTCTATCCTGTTCTAGTTAAGTTATTGTACTGTACTTAGTGAAAACAATGACCTGAGAAAATAGCAGGGACAATAAAAGCACATAACAGATGTCTCCAATAGAAGAGTTTGCCATAAAATGGTTCAGGGATTAATTTAACTTAGGGCACCACTTTCCCTAAAATATAAAACATAAGATTTATTATTATTTCTATTATATATCACTAGCAAAGTACCTGGCACTGAACAGCTGGGGTTTACATGAAGCTTACATTCTTTTTTCTTTCTTTCTTTTTTTATAAAATGAGTTTTATTGTTTTCTTATTCAAACATTCAGTCATTACACATTAACACCCCCACAATGCATGGTGATTCCATATTACAATTCTATAACTATTTGTGAAGACATTCAAATCAAAGCAAGACCTAAACCCTGAGGTACAAACACTTTATACAAAGTCAAATTCATCCATGTAGTATATTAACCAATTCACATCCTAAGGTTTCTATGATTTTGCTGCCCGCATAAACTTTTAGGCAACAAATTTTGTCCTTCCATTTAATATTCAAAGAGTGTCTGAATGTCCTTACTTTCCTGATGCTCATTCTCTAAAGCACTTACAATTGGTATCCATGTCTCTTTAAAAGGCTTGTATCTGTTCTGTAACTTTGCGTGCAGTTTCTCCAGATGAAACAGAGACCACAACCTTCGTGTCCATTCTGTCATTGGGAGTTCCTCTTCTGTCTTCCAGTGTCTGGTAATTATGTTCTGGCCAGCAAGAAATAACACCATACATGACTTTTGATATTGATTAACATTTTTGGACTCTGGAAACAAACCCAAAAGACAAATTTCTGGCCTAAAGGGTATTAACTCTCCTGCCACCTTATTTGCCCATTTCCAGATCTTCCCCCAGAATAACATCACTTTGCTACAGTACCACCAACAGTGAAAATAATTGGCTACATTCTAGAATAGGCAAGGCGGGATGAGGGTGGTAACAGAGGAAGAGTGAAGATCCCAGCTGAGAACTAGAAAGGGGAGGAGTATTTGATTCCTGTGGTTTGAAAGAAGTTAAGGAAAGCTTCAACCCCCCCCCGCCCCCCTTGCACGTGATGAATCCCAGAGATCCTGGGTGTGGTACCTGTAAAATCACTGGCTCAGCACTCTGAGCTTCGCTTTCAGAAGAAGACACAGCTGGATGAAAGGACGTAGAATCCTGGACCAAGTCTTTCTTTGGTGCCCTCACCCAGGCCACCTACAGAACATTTGACAACAGAGGATGAGCTGTTCAGGGAGAGTCCAGAGGCTGGGAATTAGGCAGTGCACATGTTGCCACTTGAGCAGAGCTGCACAGCGTGAGGCCCAGAGAGTCCTGTGGTGGTAGCACCCAGAACCAGGAGGGTGCAGGGCTAGCTGACATAGAGTACACATGCTAGCTGATAAAACGTGTGGCACGGGGGCCCCATGCTGCTGTGTTATGGTTAATGCAATCCTAATAGAAGGGTAATCTGTCTAGCGAGCTTACATGGCCAGATGTTTTCATCAGAACTCGGAAGACCTGAGGTAGGAAATAATGAGATTCTCCTACCTTAAGTGCAAGAAGGTGTGTGTATATTGACAATCCCTCTTCATTCCTGCAGTAGGGAGCGGATAGACCTCCCTGAGTCCCCACGTTTGTCCAGACTGAGAATGGACATCCTGCAAATCCAAGGGCATAGCTAGAATAAAAAGAAGCAGTACGGCTGCATTGGGACCCATGAGCCTGGGGGTGGGGGGAGAGTGGGTGGTCCATGCTCCCTGGTGCAGCCATGTCACCTGCTGATGAGAGAGAGGGATGGGATGGGGGGGACCCCCATTCTATCTTTTGTACCAGGACTCATGCCAACCCAGCTGTACTCCTGTGAAAATCATTAGCTCCCCTCAGATGGAAGAGGGAAATGGAAAGGTTTAGAGAAAAAGTCAGATTACAGAGAAGAATCCAAAGTTAATTAGGAGATTGTCTACTAATGACTTTAGATAAGATCTAATGGCTTTTGATATATATCTTTTTAATAAATTCACAGAAATTTCAAAATGACTTTTCTCCTTTATGACGCTTTCTATTTAATCTTTTGTTCACTGCTTTTTCCTAATAGAGATTGAATGAGCATCTGAGTGTTTTTACATGTCAGATCTGAGCACAAACACCACAATTGCAACTTTGGGGGGAATCTGTGCTTTGTTAATCACAGGAGTAACATGCATGGAAAACAATGACTTGCGGCACATGTCTTAGATGAATTAGATTTCTTTCATTTTTCCCTTCATTCCTTTGTACTGTAGCAATTGAACTTGTTTTTATATTAATATCCTATGCTGTCCGTGTCCTGCCATGAAGAAAGGAAGCTAGAAGGGAGCTAGGCCCAAAGACTACAAACTGCATTATCAAGAGAGCAGACTTTGTGAGTCTGTATGAAAAACTGCTAAAGGAATGGCGGATCAGGAGGAAGGAGAAGGCCCCCATGGACACATTAGAGCTAAGAGGCCCAGAGAAAGCCTACATGACAAGCCCAGATGCCTGGAATTGCTGGCTGATGTATTTAAGAAGTATTACTGTCTCTGGTCAAAACCACAATAAACCATCAAGGGTGGGTCGACAAGATAATCATGCCACCCTGAAACACCTGGTGGACAACCTGATACACCCAGAGTGGGTGGCTTTGACAGGAATTGATCCCCCAAGACCCGGATGGACAGGGTGTTAAATAAGGTGATGGCTCCCAACGATCCCTAGACAATGGAAAAGACCCCCTCTATGCAAAAGAAGAGTGACCTCACCTTTTCCCCACAAACCTTGAGCACAAGGAAGGTGGTAACATGACTGGGCAGTTCCCATTAGGGATGGGTGAACAGAATGCGGTTCGGATGTTCAGTCATTCGGTTCGAAACCCGAGTTCGGGTTCGATGGTTTGGTTCAGCCGAGTTCGGTTTGGCCGAACTTGGCCGAACATTCAAAAGTAGCGAAACTGAAACCAAAACAAAATCAAATTCAAAACCTAATTTTTCTCCTTGGAAAGACGTTTTTCCCACCCCCGAATTCATCCGAACTCATCTGAACATGACCGAACTGTTCGGTTGTTTGAGAGTTCGGTTTGGACGTTCGGTTCGGACATCCGAACAGAACGAGTTCGGTCCGAACTCCGAACATCTGAACCGCATTCACCCATCCTTAGTTCCCATTGGCTTACATTGCTCAAAGAACTGTATATAAAAGCACTGCCTAAACCAGCATACTTTGGCCTAGAGCTTGGTGCCACTTATAGTGAGCACCATGGTCTTGGTCCCGTCCGTCTCATCGAAACTACACTCTCCTCTCCAGCATGGCCTGTGCCCCCCTTACAGCCTTTCCTGAACCAACGCCTGCACGTACTCCAGCTCATGGCTCTTGACACGTAAGAAACACTATTGTGTAGGATTACTTATGCTTAGGTGTAGGTAGTGTTGTCATCTGCCAAAACCAGGAAACCAGGACTTGAGTTTTTTTATTCTATATTAATAGGTATACTGTTTTACTGAGCAGACACCTTGCTAAGTAATTGAAAGGTATATATTGAAGTGGGTTTAACTTAAAGGCGATCATCGATCCTGCTCAGCTGGTGAGCACATCGAGTCACTGCTCATCCGGCTCATTACTGTGGTTGGACCTCCCAGTCCATTGTGAATAATATTTGAGTACAGCTATATTTGGTGGAGAATTGTGGTCGGGGGGAAGGTTGGACAGTTAAGGCATAATTTTAAGGCACTTCTCCACAATCCCTTCTGTTGTCGAAGCCCATTACTAAAGCTATTGAGAGGGGAATGCTGGGCTGTTCTGAATTCTCTGGTTAATTTAAAAAAAAAACCTATTGTGAGGGGTTGTCCGGCAGAAGCTGCTACAGAGTCCCTGGGAGAGGGGTAGGGCATTGGCTTGACTTCCCTGGTTAGATTTTCTTTTTTTTCTTTTTTGAATTGTTTTAAAAGATTGCTCACAATTACACTGCTGGTTCAGTGTGATAGCATGAAAAGTAAAGCACTTCCTAGTTTCTCTCAACTTTGCAGCCTCATTTTAGTGCTTCTATGGCCTGGTTCAAAAGGAAGGGAAAGAAGGGGGTCCTCAAAGGGAGGGGAGGGATAAGGTGCTGTTTCACCCCAAAAGTAATATTAAGCAGAATGATCTGTCATAGCTGCTTTTACAAGGCACTGAATTATTGATCAAACACTGCACAGAGTTACAAGATAAAGTTAACCATCTGGAAGCAGAGACTTGCCAACTTAAAGGGATTAAGAGTATAGAAGATGTATAGATATAGATATATGTTGGCAACAGAGGTTAAGGCCGCTTTTAAACGAGACAAATCTTGCGTCTGTATGTTAAAACAGGCGTTGGATTTGTTCGTCGTCTGAAACAGAAACGTGCTCTGCACGCGCCAGTTCCAAGTCCCAAACCGTTTTCGAACCATTTCCCCCCCCCCCCGCCTTGACAAACGCGCTTTGGAGAAAAAGCGCATATTTGTCGCGATCCGATCATGTAGATTAAACAGCCACACTTTTGTTATCCCACGCATGAGTTCGGTGACGTGATCGACGTACACGCATGCACACGCAGCTCACAAGCGGCCATTGTGTGTTCGCACTTTTTCTAGGGATCAGGCATGTTGAAGCCACGTTCCAACAGGAGAGATTTACCAGTGAATGCTCTGACCTACCACCGGGGGGTACACAGGTTTGAGTAGATTTTCTGCAGGGGTATTGATATTTGGGACTTCGTAAGACATTGCACCGTGAAAGGGTGTATTTCACACCCTCGAGTGTGCGTTTGGAACTGAACGCGGTGCCGCCATTTCACCTCGCGGGCTGGATTCCCGACCACTACTCTGTAGCCCTGGAATTCGAAGACGTTCACCGTTTTCCCACCTTGAAACCCCAGCTACCATATCTGGAAGGAACTCCAGCATGCCCCCCCCCACTGAATGTTGACCCCTAGCTTCCACCACAGCCACCTGCCCAACCTCCTTTCCTCACCCAAAGCACAGGGGACATGCCGATCCTGCACAAACCCAACATAGCCTGTGCATGCACCATCACACCTTCACCCACCACCGTTATCTCCTCTCCCCCCTCCCGCGGAGACCCCCCACCCCAACAAGCCTTCTGATCCCCCTGCAACCCCAACACCAGCTTCCCCTCCCCCCTACATGGCCCCAATAGGGCTCCTCACGCCATGCAACCCTCCCCACTTGGCTCCCCATCCACTGCACACACCCTAAAAGCCTTCCTTACTCCATGCACCCTCCCCACTTTGCTCCCCATCCACTGCACACACCCCAAAAGCCATCCCTACACCATGCACCCTCCCCACTTTGCTCCCCATCCACTGCACACACCCCAAAAGCCCTCCTTACCCCATTCACCCTCCCCACTGGGCTCCCCGTCCACTGCACACACCCCAAAAGCCCTCCCTGCCTCATGCACCCTCCCCACTTTGCTCCCCTTCCACTGCACACACTCCAAAAGCCCTACCTACCCCATGTACCCTCCCCACTTGGTACCTCGTCCACTGCACACACCCCAAAAGTCTTGCCTACCCCAATTTGTCCAAATTGTCAGCTGGTAGTGTCAGCTGGTGTGTCGCTGCCAACTTCTGGTGTAAGCTGATGTCTGACAGTAATCTGATAGGTGGCAGTGGGCTGCCTCCTTTCTGCGGTGTGAACACAGCAAGCGCATCTTCATGGATCCTGCCATGCAAGCGCCTCCTTTGAAATGCGCTTGATAGCGCTTGTGAACTGAGCAAGCACATGTTCATGAGGATGCCCATCAAAGTCCTTTTGGGAAATGCGCATGTTCACGCACGTTTGAAAACAACTAGCAGCTGAAAAAAAGGGGACAGTATTAATCGCATGTTCAGAAAATGCGCGTAAAATGTGCATTTTTAGCGCTCGTCTAAAAACGGCCTAAGGGACAGAATACGGAGCTCCTAGGGATAGTGTGCCATTAGGTGGGCCCCTTGGGAAATCAGTGGGACCCTGGAGGAATAATGCACTAGTCAGGTCAGTAGTTTGGTAATAGCAGCATGAAAAGGACACCAGGAAGGGTCCCTATTGATACAGGCTTGAGGAAGGTACATTAGAAAAGCAAGGAAAGAAATGAGATAAGGCATTTCTTTTCCTGCCGTACATGGGAAAATATAGAATTGGCAGGATATGCAATGGGGGAGAGAAATAGCTGCATTCTTTGTGATTCCCCTGCACCCTAAGCCCTGGTATAAGTTTGCCTTTACCTTTTAACACCCAGCTATTTTACAATGACAGCAGGGAGTTAGATTGAAAGTCTGCCATCCATAGCAGTCTAAAATTACACTGCAGGCCTAATTAAGTTACCCCAAGCCTTGCAGCTGGCTTACTGTCCTGGGTTAAGGACATGTGACTAACACTCAGATACATCCTCATTTTAATAATAATGTGTTGACATAATGTTAGTACCTGCCTATTACAACTGGTATTTTTAAGTAAATTAGCCTTGGGAAAGGGCTCAGGGCCTACTCCAGTTTCTGTTCCAAAATCTTTTTCTTATGCCTCTCCGTGTGTGCGTGCATCTCTCTCTGACCTTCTTTAATATTTGCTTGTAATGATCACTATGACTACTGCAGTTAAGGGGCAAAAGTATGTAATGTGCACTGCAACCATATCATTTTAATTGAGACACTTGGTTTATTAATATACAAAGCTTTAGGTAATCCAGTGGTTGTTTCAAATGGCTTTTGCATGTCAGAAAAGAGTATGTGGGGTTGCAGTGAGGGTATGTAGCTGAATATAGTTAAAAGATAAAGGGGCCATTTACTGGCCTTTGTAAAAAGAAAAAAAATATGAAAGTTACCACAGCAACAAAATGCTGCTTAAAAAAAATAATTGAATAAAGCATATGGAAAGTTTTGGTCAGATTTTCAGCAACTCCAGACCAGATTTTCAGCAACTCCGGAGGTGATGGTGGTGGGGAGGGCGAAGGGGGTGGTGGCCCCCCTGGTTGGGGGGGTTTGCCCCCCTGTAGCTCAGCAGGTCCGGAGTCTGGGGGTCATATTGGACGCAGACCTGCGTCTGGAGCGGCAGGTGGAGGCAGTCGC
>QEPC01003557.1:1771241-1782409 GCA_003113815.1 Sphenodon punctatus
TACTACAACTAAAACCACTAAAAAACAGCCATAAAACCCAAAACAAAGCATAAAGACATCTCCACCACACCCAACCCCCCACCCATCATTCGTCTCCCTCACCAAAAGCCTGGCGGAACATATATGGTAGGCTAAGTTCTTCAGGAGATAATATTAAATATGGATTCTTCCAAATATTCAATTTATCTGCAATCTGATGTGGTCCTTCTAAATCTGATGGTGCATCTCCAGCACTGGTGCAACTCCAACACTGACCAATGTTATCTGCTTTAGAGGAAGTGCCAAGAAGTGCTCAAATAGAAAATAATAGTGGAATTCCATAGAGGCCAGGGTCAGATTTAGGATTTTTTTCACCCCAAGGCCCTTCTCAGGCTGCTGCCCCTCACAAGTGAAGTCGCGTCCCCACTGTGCAAAACAGTCCAGCAGGTATACAAAATATGCAAGAAATACAGAGTTGAACACAGACACTGAATAAGACAACGCACCAGGCAGTGGCCTGGTGCGTTACAGGCCTGGCCCCAGCCTCCCCTTACACCCAGCCTACACCACCAAGTAGTGCAACCAGGCCATTCCCCACAAGGGGTACTAGGCCATTCCTTCTGGGCCTTAGGACCCAATACCTAAGTGTACTCTATGCAGCCCTGCAACATGCATGATGGGTGGGGAGGCACGTGTCTAATAATACTCTGAGTTGATTCAGCCTGATATTTCCCTCTCTGCAGTTCAAACCTTCTCAAGCCCTACTAAAACAGTAGCTAGCTAGCCACACTGAAGGGGCAGGGAATGAGCTGAGCATCTCTCTGGAATCCACTCCCCTAGGACAGCTGCCAGACAGATCCACTCAGCTGTAGGGTCCGTAGAGCAGAAGCAAATCAAGCACCTTTGCCAGCCTTATCACTCCCTGAAGGACAAAGTGTTTGGTGAAGGAGGACATTCCAGGACCTTCAGTATGACCTTCAGAAATTGATTAGAAAACTTGTTATGAGACGATCAGAGATAGGGGGACACCTACAAGTGTCTCTTAAGAAGCCTGTCTCCACCAGGTTTAGGAGCTTGGGGTTTCTGCTCTAGCAGTGCAAACATCTGTGACCTTCACCTGCTCATGCCCCTCCTCTCAAATACCCTGGTCTGGAAGAAGATCAGTGGGGAACTAGCCCTCATACTCCACACTAGGGTTGCCACATTTTGTCATTTGACCCGAAGACTCCCATAGGCCAAATAGGAGTCTCAGGATCAGATTACAAAAGATGGCAACTAGGGTTGTCACCTACGCAAATGTTTAAGGAATGCTTATGAAAAATACATGTTTCAGGGCCTGCATTGTTGACTAAGGTGCAAATGCAGGTCCTCCAACAAGTATTTTTCATAAGTGTTCCTTAAATATTTGCATAGGTGGTAACCCTACCCCCACCCCCTTGGATATTGCCTATTCCTGCCCCAGGTTCCCTTGTTTTCCACTCCCCACCCCCAAGAGGACTCTGATTCCCTCCCCCAAATCCCACCATTTAAGGACACAAACACTCGTTCCCACACAGAGAGCAACCAGGGGAAACGGCGGTTGTTTCGTGGGTGCGGTTGAGTGGGGGGGGGGATGAGTAGGGATGCGTGTACAGCCATGTGCATGCCCTGCTTGCTTACTGGCGTGCCCATAGACACCCCCCCTCACCTGGCAGAGCCATGTAAAAATGGCCTGTGAGGAGCCACTCAAAGAAGAACAGAAGTTTGCTGCCTTGTAAATAAGGTTCTTCGAGATGGCTCCTAACATTCTCACAACACCCACCCTTCTAGCCCCACATGGAATTTTCTTATATTCCTATAAAGTTTGGAAGGAACTGTCATTCTGAGGGGACATTGCTTTTTATACTAAGGAGCTCAAGACCATCATTTATTTATTTATTTATTTATTTAATATATTTATATCCCGCCCCTCCTGGAAACAGCTCGGGGCGGCTAACAACTTTTAATTAAAACAATTTTAAAAATATTAAAACAATCATGTGGTCTATTATTTGAATATGGTGAGCATGCCATGCACAACTCAGTTGTGAGAATGTTGGGAGCCATCTCGAAGAACCTTCTTTACAAGGCAACAGTCTTCTCATCACTCACATGGGGAGCAGTTGTTTGTAAATAAACAGCTTTATCTCCCAGTCCAATTGGTGTCCTGCTGCAGCTACTAGCAGGCAGAGGCAGGTGAGGGATGGGACCGGAGCAGGGAGGGGAGGCAGAAGAACTTATTGGGGAGAAGCAGCCTGGGGGGGGGGCAAAGAGCAGGGCGGCTGGACGAGGGTGGTGTGGTGTGTTGCCGCTCCCTCCGCCCTCCAGAAAATGCTGCCTGAGGGCCTTTCCCTAAATCCATCCCTGACAGAGGTTGAAGGAAAATCTGTGCTGGTGATGGTTACAACACAACTGATGGTGAGTCTGACCCCAGCAGAATCTGTAACAGCCAGTGGGGTGGATAAGGGCAGGTTTTAGGAGGAAAATGAAGCTTCATGGAAGCTGATATAGAATGTTTCAATATTTTAGATTGCACCAGATGCTCAAAGTGTGATTTTATTTAATTTATTTATTTTCCAGTATTTCTATACCACCCTACTTGCTATGCAGTGATTCAGGGTGGTGTACAACATATAAAATACCAGAATAAAATAAAGATTAAAACTCAGATGGAACCCAACTTAAACCCTCCCTCCCGCATCCCCCTCCCCAAATGCTTGACGAAAAAGCCAGGTCTTACATTGTTTTCACAACATGGGGAGGTCCCGGAAGAGTCGGATCTCTGCTGGGAGGGAGTTCCAGAGTCACGGTGCAGCCACCGAGAATGCCCTTTCAAATGTGACCCCCCGGGAAACCCAGGGGACCTCCAACAGGGCACCCACGGAAGACCGCAGAGGCTGATTGAGAACACAGGGAGTGAGGTGTTCCTGCAGATAGACAGGTCCCAGGCCTTGTAGGGCTTTAAAGGTTAAAACCAACACCTTGAAGCGAACCCGGAAGACTATAGGCAACCAGTGCAGGAATCGGAGTACCTGATTGTTTAGGTTGCAGCACAAAGGAGAAGTAATATATATATATTCTCCCCCCACCCCCCCCACAGGAGGCACCCAGGAATAACCCCATATATATTAGCTTAGCAGGCAGACTAGGGGTGGGAAAGTGTGGGTGCAGGTGGTAGAGATTCTAATAAGGTGTCAGAGAACCCCTCACAAATGCAGGCAGACAGGGTCAGTGCTGCCATAAAGGCAGCAATCTGGCAGCAACACAGGCAGCTACCTAGGGTGGCAAGTAGAAGGAAGCAGCTCTCCTGCCCCGGATCCAGCTCAGCTGCTGCTGCCATCACCAATAAACTCTGTGCTAGTTCAGGGATGGGAGAGGCGTCCTGTTTAACTTGCCGTCTTAGGTGGCCCCACCCTCCTGCCATCCTTTGCATTCCCACTGCCCTCAATCCAGCCGTGGAGATTACCGGTGGTGTGCAGGAGAGGCACCACCAGCAGCTGGAGATGGGAGAGGCACATCCTTCAGCTTGCTCCCATAGGTGGCCCTGTCCACAATCCAATTGCCACTGCTGCCACCACTGATAAGCTCCATGGCTGGATCAAGGGTGATGGGGACATGGGGAATGGCAAAAATTCTTGTGCTGGTGCTGCAGGCAGAAAACAGAAAAATGATATATATGGCCCTCAACAGCAGGGCCCAGGACAAATAACCCCCAATCAATCAACTTGGAGATATATAAAGAATCGCTGTAGCAGGAGGCGGTTCCCCAGGGGTTAAGTCCCTGCAGGATCAGACCCCTGGGTAGTCACTCCCAGTGGGGAATCAGCACTTCACTCACTTCTTGTAGCAATCAGCTCAAACTCTTTATTATACATATGATATAGTCCACTGTATATTTGGACTGCCAGCTCCGTCGCCAACACCCTACAGGCCCAATTAGGTCTCTTCAGTTTACATGCAGCAACAACTCCCCAAAGTCCATACAAGCTAGGCCCGCCGCCCTCCCCCCCTCACATTAAGCCTTCCCCAAGCAAGAGGCTCCCACCTGGGCATAGTCTTCCCCAGTACCTGGGCCCACTCTCTTCCTTCATTAGTTCTTGACGCATTCAGTACCCTGGAGAGTGGAAGGTCCAATATCCAGGCTTCTTCCCAGCATAGGTCCAGGAGATGTTGCCTCTATGGTTCCCAGCCATAGACTGCCTTTTCTTCCAGTCTTGCCTCTCCTCTTATATAGGTACAGTGGGCGTGGACGTCACCGGGCTTCCCCTCCTGAGCCTTAAAGGGCCAGCGTCCTGCCCACGCTGTATTTCTGTCATAGGCTGATCTGTTGGCATGGTCTGGCTTCTCCACACCCATGGGCATGCACACATCCCACTGGCTGGCACACTCAGCCCCCTCTTAAAGGGACAACAACCTTACAGGACTGCTCCCTACTACAGTCACTGTAAGGAAACAAGATAAGTCTTTCTCGTAACTCTCAGAGAGCCTAACCTAAGTCTAGCTGTGCCCATCCATCCAGAGCAGAGAAGAATCGCTGGGCTACATCCAGGGCATCTGACTTTATACAGCCGAGATAAAGTTCTCCTTCCTCTCCAGTCCCATGTAATCTTAATTGACAGAGGGAGGGGCACTATGTCACCCAGAGGTTGGCTCATGCTCCCCTCTCCCTGCCTTTACCTTTCCCCCTGATGTTTCCTCTTTTCCTAACTGTTCTCTTTTTCAGCTACATGTTGTTTGAAATAACAGTTTTGGCACACAGTCAAAAGCTCAGAATACTGCAATGAGGTATTCGGATTCCAGTTCCGGACACCAGTTGCACCGCTGGCCCGTGCAGGCAGGCTCTGGCTGTGATCAGGTCCAAACTCCTGGTTCAAGAAGCGTTCTGCACCTGACTATGCTGCCTCCTCCTATCAGACATGACTAGGGTTATGGGCACTAAACATTAGCAGGCAGGAGTATGTTGCGAACCGATTTGCCTCCCACTGAAAGCTCATTACTCAAGAGGAGCAGACTAGCAAGCAAATTGACTGCCAGACTCTTTCTTTCCAGCATTCCCTTTCTGTATTTTTGTATCCTGGTTCCACTTATTTCAATTTAATTAACTAATGAACATAAAAAACTGCCAATACAAGGGCAAGCCAGTGATCCATCTAGCCCAGCTTTCTTGCCAGTGATGTTAGCCACTGAATGCTAAAGGAAAATGGACAAGTCGCTCCAGGGCAATTATGGAGTAAGCCATTCCCAGTCTGGCAGTCTCAGTGGTAGAAGACTGCTGAACAAATAGCTGTTGATGGTCCTATCATCCACCAACTTTTTAAAATCTAGGCATGCTGTTGACTTCACAATGTTCCATGCAAGGATTTTCCCTTGGGTCAATCATGTGTCGTGTGAAAAGGACTTTCTTTTGATTTGGTCATTGCCTTCTGAGTGGTATGGAGAGATTCTGTTATTTATGAGTACTAAAGCCTAAAGTAGATAATGGGATCATTTGCACAACCAGAAACTTAGAGTTACATATGCAAATATTCATACTAAAATTGCTTGCACACACGTCCATAAGGAAATGGAAGCAGTTCCAGGTGACTCATATGATCAATCACAAGTAGCTCTTTGGATAATTAATTGGATAATTAATATTGGATAACTGTTCATGACTGACTCTTGGAACTCTAAAACAAATTAAAAAGCTATTTGTTGACTAATGAATCAATATTTGGAAACCAAGACCAGAGTTTGATTTATCCATGAGCAGAAAGATGTGAGACTTTCAGATAAATGTTTTGTTCCTATGAGTGTTTTGGAGGGGCGTTTCTTGACTATTAGCTTTTCAGAACGTCTTTGCCCGTTTGACCAGCAGGAGGTCGAGACTCTCGCCCATGTCATATTTCAGTGTCGGTTATATGACCATATCCGCCACAAATTCCTCGCAGCCTTTCTTCAGAAATTTCCAGGGTGTACAGACCAAAACTTACTCATTCTGGCTCTGCTGGATGAGGTTCCATCCATTTCAGCAGTGGTAGCTCAGTTTCTGGTTGCTGCCTTAAATTTGCGCACATTATTCCTCCAGTTTAAATGTCCCCTGAGAAGGGAGTGAGGAGTTATGGCACATATCTGGTCAGGTAGTGGGCTTTGGGCATTTTGTTTTACTCTCTGTATTTGTTTAAGGGGGGGTTATTGGACCATGAGCCAGAATTTTGTTTTCTGTGGGCTCAGGAAGTTTTTATTAGATGTTGGTAATTTTGGATATATTTGCTTATTATTTATGTGTGACTTGTTTGTTTTCTGTATATTTTGGCCTCGGCCTCAATAAAAATATTATTATAATGTTTTGTTGCTAATTCATAAACATAGATCAGAATTTGAGAAATCCTAGTTATTTGACCTGCTGATAATTAGATCCTAAATTTATTTTATTTATTTATTTTTTATTTTATTAATAAACAATGAAACCAAAGCAGATTTGTAAAAGCTCTGGGTAGTTGCTTTCTTTAGTTTACGCTGTCCATCTTAGAACAGGGCTTGATGGACAAAGTTCTCTCTTTGAAAGACCCTAGAAGCCAAGTAATAATTCTTTGGCAAATTCGTAACTGGAAATGATAGAAATTGCTTCATGTCAGATCAATCAGACACGTGATATTTCTCAAGTGANGTCCCTGCAGGATCAGACCCCTGGGTAGTCACTCCCAGTGGGGAATCAGCACTTCACTCACTTCTTGTAGCAATCAGCTCAAACTCTTTATTATACATATGATATAGTCCACTGTATATTTGGACTGCCAGCTCCGTCGCCAACACCCTACAGGCCCAATTAGGTCTCTTCAGTTTACATGCAGCAACAACTCCCCAAAGTCCATACAAGCTAGGCCCGCCGCCCTCCCCCCCTCACATTAAGCCTTCCCCAAGCAAGAGGCTCCCACCTGGGCATAGTCTTCCCCAGTACCTGGGCCCACTCTCTTCCTTCATTAGTTCTTGACGCTTTCAGTACCCTGGAGAGTGGAAGGTCCAATATCCAGGCTTCTTCCCAGCATAGGTCCAGGAGATGTTGCCTCTATGGTTCCCAGCCATAGACTGCCTTTTCTTCCAGTCTTGCCTCTCCTCTTATATAGGTACAGTGGGCGTGGACGTCACTGGGCTTCCCCTCCTGAGCCTTAAAGGGCCAGCGTCCTGCCCACGCTGTATTTCTGTCACAGGCTGATCTGTTGGCATGGTCTGGCTTCTCCACACCCATGGGCATGCACACATCCCACTGGCTGGCACACTCAGCCCCCTCTTAAAGGGACAACAACCTTACAGGACTGCTCCCTACTAAAGTCACTGTAAGGAAACAAGATAAGTCTTTCTCGTAACTCTCAGAGAGCCTAACCTAAGTCTAGCTGTGCCCATCCATCCAGAGCAGAGAAGAATCGCTGGGCTACATCCAGGGCATCTGACTTTATACAGCCGAGATAAAGTTCTCCTTCCTCTCCAGTCCCATGTAATCTTAATTGACAGAGGGAGGGGCACTATGTCACCCAGAGGTTGGCTCATGCTCCTCTCTCCCTGCCTTTACCTTTCCCCCTAATGTTTCCTCTTTTCCTAACTGTTCTCTTTTTCAGCTACATGTTGTTTGAAATAACAGTTTTGGCACACAGTCAAAAGCTCAGAATACTGCAATGAGGTATTCGGATTCCAGTTCCGGACACCAGTTGCACCGCTGGCCCGTGCAGGCAGGCTCTGGCTGTGATCAGGTCCAAACTCCTGGTTCAAGAAGCGTTCTGCACCTGACTATGCTGCCTCCTCCTATCAAACATGACTAGGGTTATGGGCACTAAACATTAGCAGGCAGGAGTATGTTGCGAACCGATTTGCCTCCCACTGAAAGCTCATTACTCAAGAGGAGCAGACTAGCAAGCAAATTGACTGCCAGACTCTTTCTTTCCAGCATTCCCTTTCTGTATTTTTGTATCCTGGTTCCACTTATTTCAATTTAATTAACTAATGAACATAAAAAACTGCCAATACAAGGGCAAGCCAGTGATCCATCTAGCCCAGCTTTCTTGCCAGTGATGTTAGCCACTGAATGCTAAAGGAAAATGGACAAGTCGCTCCAGGGCAATTATGGAGTAAGCCATTCCCAGTCTGGCAGTCTCAGTGGTAGAAGACTGCTGAACAAATAGCTGTTGATGGTCCTATCATCCACCAACTTTTTAAAATCTAGGCATGCTGTTGACTTCACAATGTTCCATGCAAGGATTTTCCCTTGGGTCAATCATGTGTCGTGTGAAAAGGACTTTCTTTTGATTTGGTCATTGCCTTCTGAGTGGTATGGAGAGATTCTGTTATTTATGAGTACTAAAGCCTAAAGTAGATAATGGGATCATTTGCACAACCAGAAACTTAGAGTTACATATGCAAATATTCATACTAAAATTGCTTGCACACACGTCCATAAGGAAATGGAAGCAGTTCCAGGTGACTCATATGATCAATCACAAGTAGCTCTTTGGATAATTAATTGGATAATTAATATTGGATAACTGTTCATGACTGACTCTTGGAACTCTAAAACAAATTAAAAAGCTATTTGTTGACTAATGAATCAATATTTGGAAACCAAGACCAGAGTTTGATTTATCCATGAGCAGAAAGATGTGAGACTTTCAGATAAATGTTTTGTTCCTATGAGTGTTTTGGAGGGGCGTTTCTTGACTATTAGCTTTTCAGAACGTCTTTGCCCGTTTGACCAGCAGGAGGTCGAGACTCTCGCCCATGTCATATTTCAGTGTCGGTTATATGACCATATCCGCCACAAATTCCTCGCAGCCTTTCTTCAGAAATTTCCAGGGTGTACAGACCAAAACTTACTCATTCTGGCTCTGCTGGATGAGGTTCCATCCATTTCAGCAGTGGTAGCTCAGTTTCTGGTTGCTGCCTTAAATTTGCGCACATTATTCCTCCAGTTTAAATGTCCCCTGAGAAGGGAGTGAGGAGTTATGGCACATATCTGGTCAGGTAGTGGGCTTTGGGCATTTTGTTTTACTCTCTGTATTTGTTTAAGGGGGGGTTATTGGACCATGAGCCAGAATTTTGTTTTCTGTGGGCTCAGGAAGTTTTTATTAGATGTTGGTAATTTTGGATATATTTGCTTATTATTTATGTGTGACTTGTTTGTTTTCTGTATATTTTGGCCTCGGCCTCAATAAAAATATTATTATAATGTTTTGTTGCTAATTCATAAACATAGATCAGAATTTGAGAAATCCTAGTTATTTGACCTGCTGATAATTAGATCCTAAATTTATTTTATTTATTTATTTTTTATTTTATTAATAAACAATGAAACCAAAGCAGATTTGTAAAAGCTCTGGGTAGTTGCTTTCTTTAGTTTACGCTGTCCATCTTAGAACAGGGCTTGATGGACAAAGTTCTCTCTTTGAAAGACCCTAGAAGCCAAGTAATAATTCTTTGGCAAATTCGTAACTGGAAATGATAGAAATTGCTTCATGTCAGATCAATCAGACACGTGATATTTCTCAAGTGACCTTATGTGGATTAATAAACGGTGAGTTTTCAAAATGTGAAGATCTTAACAGACAGGCATTCTTTATTGTGTTTTTAGCATCTGTAGCAGGGAGCAGTCCTGTGGGGATGCTGCCCCTTTAAGAAGGGGGCTGCGTGGGCCAGTCAGAGAGCTGAGCATGCACAGGGGTGTGGCAGAGCCAGCCCCATAGCTGGGGATCAGTCTGTGAGGAAAACAGGCTGAGAAACCCTGTGACAGTGTGGGTAGGATACTGGCCCTTTAAGGCTGAGGAAAGGAAGCCTGGCCACACCCACTCTGCCTGTATATAAGGAGAGGCAAGGCAGCAAGAAGAGCAGTCTCTGCCCGGGAGCTGAAGGGACCAATGACTGAGCCAGCAGGTGCAAACTGATGTCCTAGGAACAATAGAAAACCAGCAGGGTGTAGGTGATTGAGCTGGCTGGGGGAAAACTGGCAATAGTGAGCTATGGGTAGGGATCCGAGTTGACTGCACAAAAAAACCTTAAATTCTGCAACCCGTGAAGCCAAATTCTGCAAATTCACCATGAGCATTAATATTTGCATAATTAACTTGATTTGCATAACTATGCATGCTGGGAAGCAAATTTGCAATAGATTTGACATAGAATCACAACTTTGCTAATCAAACACAACTCAAATCCTCTGGAATTTCAGCACCTCCCTCAAATATAGGGCCTTCAGACCCCACCCACCCACAATTCATCTCCCAGGGGCCTATTTAGTATTTACCCTCAGGTCATGGTCAGGATTGGCTGATTCTGCGAGGATTCTGTGCGGATTGGCTGATTCTGCGAGGATTGGCTGATTCTGCAACGCAGTCAACTTGGGTCCCTGGCTATGGGTGGTAGGGTGTAAGTGACAGAGCTGACCACCCAAGACAAATGAGAGTCCTGGGAGGGATCAAAATGTGCTTGCTTAGCACATGGCCAGAGTAGTCTGACTTTGAGGATCCCAGGGCTGGGAGGTCAGGAAGGAACATGTGGGCTGGCCTTCCACTCCAGAAGGGGTCTCGTGGGGAATATTGAAAAACCCCTGGAAACAGGGTTGGTGCAGTAATGCGAGTGGCTGTGCAAATCCCCTGAGTCTGTAAGTTGGGTGGAGGAATGCTCCCCAACAGGAAAAGTTAATTCCCTGAAGCATGTTGAGTGGAGGTGGCTCCCCAACAAATGTGGTAAAAGCCTGGTAGGGCTACATAGATTGTACAGGGCTTAAAGCCCTAGACCAGTGGAACAGGCCTGATTGCAAGGGGTGATGTGGAGGCCGGGAGGGCGTTAAAGCCCATTTTGGGGTGCTAGACCCTATGGTGAAAAGCTGCACCCTGCTAGATTTTGAAACCAGTCTTCTCTGGGAGAAGCCTGTCTCTTTGAAGGGGGAGGGGTGTAGCAGGAAGCACAATTCTGCGGGGCATCTGCCCCTTTAAGAAGGGGGCTGTGTGGGCCAGTCAGAGGGCTGAGCATGCACAGGGGCATGGCCAGGGCCCCGATTCTTCTGCAAATTTTTTTCCAAAATTCTGCGACCCCAAATTGAAAATTCTGCGACCCAATAAAGTTACAAAACAAGTCTAGCAAAATTGGTGATCCATTTCCTTGTACCAATGAATAAAAAAATCTGCTTATAATTTTTTCTGTGTATG
>QEPC01003557.1:1795461-1809857 GCA_003113815.1 Sphenodon punctatus
AGCCTCCTCCGGGAGGGTATTCCACAACCATGGCCCAGCCACCAAGAATGCCCTCTCCATTGTGACCCCCCAGTCTTACACGGGGGACCTCCAGAAAGGCGCCCCCGGTGGACTGAAGGAATCACTTTGAGGCACGGAGGGCGAGGCGGTCCCCGAGATATGAGGGGGCCAGACTGTGCAGGGCTTTGTAAATCAATACTAACACCTTGAAACTGGCTCGGTATACTATAGGCAGCCAGTGCAGAGCGCGGAGCACTGGTGTTATGTGCTCACGCTGTCCCGTCCCTGTCAGGAGATGGGCTGCCGCATTCTGCACTAGCTGCAGCCTCCGAACCAGAAACAAGGGAAGCCCCACGTAAAGCACATTGCAGTAGTCTAGCCTGGAGCTGATGAAGGCATGGACGAGAGTGGCCAGATCGGGCCCGGAGAGGTAGGGTCGAAGCCCCCGTACCAGATACAACTGGTGAAAGGCGGCTTTAGCCACTGCCTCCACATGCCGATCCAGATGGAGGCCCGAATCCAAAACCACCCCCAGACTCCGAACCTGAAGAGCAACAGGCGGGCGAGCACCCCCTATCAGGGGGGCCAGCACCTCCCCCGCCCTTTCCACCACCATCACCTCTGTCTTATCAGGATTAAGCTTCAGTCTGCTCTGCCGCATCCAATCCGCCACGGCCTCCAAACTTTGGGAGAGTAACGAGACAGCAGGACCTGGGTCAGTTGAAAACAAGAGGTACAGCTGAGTATCATCAGCATATTGGTGACATCGCACCCCGAACCCTCTCACGATCTCCCCCAGGGGCTGCATAGACTCATTGAACAACAGTGGAGACAGAATGGAACCCTGCGGAACGCCGCAGGTCAAGGCTTTATTGGGTGTCTACTATTTGCGGATGACCTGGTATTGCTTTCGCAAACTCGAATAGGTTTGAATCGACAGTTGGAGGCTTTCGCTAACTATTGCAGAACAAATAGTTTAGAGATTAATCATGCCAAATCTAAAGTAATGGTTTTTGCTAAGTCCTTAAGGAAGAATTGGTATAGCTGGAGTATAGATGGGGTTTCGGTCAAACAGGTCAAAGAATTTCGGTACCTGGGGATATTGTTTCATCACTCTGGGGGATGGAAACCCCACGTGGAGAGAGAATCCTTGGTAGCTAAGCATTCAGCGTCTGGGATAAAAAGGTTTTTCTTTCAATCAGGGAGGGGGGCTTATGGAATGGCCTTGCAAGCCTTTAATAGCAAATCCTCAGCACAGTTCCTGTTTGGAGCTGAGCTTTGGGCTCCGTATGGGCTACGCAATATAGACTATATTCAGTTGAATTTTCTTAGAACTTTACTTAGGGCCCCAGGTGGCACCCCAGGGGCAGCTATCCGCCTCGAGTTAGGGAAGCGGAGATGGTTCTATAAGGCGTGGGGAAGGCGCACAAATTATGGGTTAGAATAGCTTATCCTGACCCAAGGGGTCTCTTTCCTTTCCTTGCCCAGGACTCGTTTTGCAGTATATGGACCCGCCGAGTGAAGCTACACCTTAGCTCCATTGGGTTGTCTAGGGTTTATCTTTTGTCTAAAGATCCATGCTCCACTATGGGGGAGATTGATACGCATTGGCAAGACCTCGACCTGCAGAGTGAATGGGGAAAGGTGGGAGCCACGGCCCACCACAGGGGATATACGAACCTCTACAACAAGAACGATTCGCTGGCTTGGCACCTTGGTGCAGACTGTACCGCAAGGGGGAAATGGTTACTCAGTGCGACAAGGTTCAATGCCTTGCCGACACGCCTCCTGGAGGGTCGCTTTGCAGGAGTTCCTATCGTACAAAGATTATGCCCCTTTGACCTTCAGGAAATAGAGACCACTGACCATTTACTATTTCGTTGCCATCTTTATGACAACTTACGGGAAGATCTTCTTTTCCCTTATTTAGAGCAATACCAGGGCTGGTCTCATATAGCCCTGTGAGATAAATTTTTGTCCTCTAGGAACTTGCAACTGGTGCAGGCGGTGACTACGTTTCTAACTCTAGCCTTGGTGAAGCGTTGTCAGTTTCTGAACTTTCACTCGCCACTAGAGCCTTCAGTTAACTGATGAGTAAGTAGTGTTGGGATAACAATGCATTATGAATGGCCAGCTAAGGAGGGTCATGTTTATTTAGTAGCTGACTCCAGCTGTAAAATTCCTATCGCTTACTAATTACCATTGCCATTGCCAAGTAACGGACATGTAGGGTTGGTTCTAATAATGTACGTATGCTTAGTTATGGAAGTAATTGCTCTACCTAGCTGTTGATTCTAGGTTGATTTGATTTGTGTTGGTGACTTCCCCGACTATTTGTGAGCAGGGGAGGGTATGGGATTTTGTACTGATTTATTTGTTGGATCCTTGTGAATCCCTTACAATGTATATTTGTATTACTGTGTTTTATATGTATGCTGTATTCAAGGCCATAGCGGCTCAGCCTAAATAAATATTTACTACTACTACTAGAGCTGAAGGGCTTGGAAATAAGAGATACTCTCTAAAAATAAGTGACTGTGGGGTAGAGGAAGCCTAGGAACCAGGGCCAGTCTTAGAATTTCCAGGGCCAAGGGTGAAGATAAAAGGAGGGACCCCCTAAAGGTGGCTGTGTTTGGGTCCCTACACCCTTCCCTGATGAAAACAGGGGCCTCTACTGGGCCCGTGGAAAGAATGGGGCTTGGTAGGAAGTTTAGGAGAGGTCATCTCACTTTTCTGTCCTTCATGTTCCTCATCTGTAAAATGGAGCTAATTCCACTTGTCTTCCTTTGTAAAGTGTTGGAAACTCCTCTGATGAACATGCAGTTATCAATGAATTTGAATGTAACTTTGCAAAGAAATCTCATATAAGTCCCTGTCATTGCAAAAAATCTGCACAAAGCATATTTCATCTGCCTGGTTGTGCTTTGAAAAAATTAATTAAAAGCTAATTAGCTCTTTTGCTTGATACACTTTGTTAACTTGCTAATATAATTTTTGTTTATGTTTATTTTTTCCACATTGGAATTATGAAAACTAGGAACTAATTAGAGAGAAGATGAAATGGCTCTCATTAATAAGCAGCTGTTCGGCTAGTGTTCCAAAACATTCTGCAATGCCTTCACTACACTGAAATGTGGTTTTTGGAGGCTGTGGTCACTGACCCAGGGTTGGGTGCAAGGGCATAAAAATGTGGGGTGAAGTGAACATGTCTCCCCTCATTTGAGTTGAAGCATTTTCCCCTTTAATTTTTGACCCCCCCCCTTTTTTGTGACCACACTGCAGCAAAGGCTGCCACTGTGGGATGAGGTTGAAACAGGGGTTGCCAGATCAAGATTTCAAAATAAGGGACACCCTGGAGGTGAAGGATACTGAGATACGGGATGCCCACTATGTCCCCCATGGTAGTGTGGTGTTCAGAGTAAGGGCCGTTTGTTACATAAATAATGAACGATCCATTCTATCCTGTATTCAGAGCTGTAGGGTTATAAAATAAGGGATACTCTCTTAAAATAAGGGGCATCTGGCAACCGTAGTCCAAACTATGTTGGGTACTGTTCCCTGTGCCATTCTGCTCTCCTCTGGTATTTGATTTTCCTGACAGCCATCTTACCCAGAAGCTGGGAAAATTCAAAAGCTAACAGCAAGTACCAGAATAAGTGCTCATCATCAGGGCTGGCCTTAAGCAGGGCTAGTAGGGGTCATGGCCTGGCCCTCATGTTCAGAGGTGACCTTCCAGGAAGGCCCAGTCCTGGTGGCATCAGATCTAGCCCTCCTGAGACCCTGGGACAGGCTATCCCTAGGGGACCGTCTCCCTGATCACAACTCTCAGCCACTGAGGTGGTTGTTTCGTATGGACCCTGCCCCCGCCCTCTCATTGACGTTTCACTTAAAACAGATCGAATCAAATCTTTGAAAAATAACTAATTTTTATGTAGTTTCTTCCCTACGCCCTGTCCTAGTCCTTCTGTACGTCCCCAGGAATGAGCATGTCCCCAGGAATGAGCAAGTCTCATTGGGATTGTGTTTCATAGTGTTAATCATGTGTGCGTTATTCAAGGGCTCATCTGTTGAGCTGCCTAAAAGCACGGTCTTCCATTTTTTTTAGCACTATGCTTTTCCTTTGTGCTATTAGGCTGAAGGAGATTGACGTTGCTACTAAGGGTTAGCGCCAGCACTGAACAGCTGGAGGGTTGTGCTCCAGCTTGGCAACACAACATACGGGGTTATTTTCTCAAAGAGAAAACTGTAACAGCAATTGTAACAGCAAGTCTTGGTCTTGGAAGCAGTTTCTCAGCGGGCAAAGCTGCCGCACAACAAATATTTTAAAACTTCTCACATAATAATGTCCTTTGGACCTGAGTGACTAATGTTCTGTACAAACTCCTCTTGAAATCTGGCAGACTGTTCTCTTTAACATCCTATAGTAAATTGTGCAAGTAAAGCGCTATGTTCTCACATAGCTGGGGATCTATAAAGCCTTTATCGTGTGCTGCAGACTGTGATCTGCACCCTCCCTCTTCAGTTACAGTCTTTTCACAGACCACAACACATAGAACCTGAGGGTAGAATACTTATTAAGTGCTGCATAAAATTTGGAAGGCAATTCTTCTCTGCCAGGAGTTTATATCCCTGCTCAAAAAAACAAAACAAAAACAACGATAACAAAAACCTATTGAGCTCTAACAACTGCTTTGTTTTGACTTGACTAAGAAGTATTGGTTAGACCTGAAATAAATAGTCAAAGTGAATACCAAATTCAACACAATTAGTATATTCACATTCTTTTTAACAAATTGAATATGAAAATATGAATTAGATCTTTGGGGCCAATCCAAAGTATGCATGTGCAGCAAGTGCAGGATGTGTGCATGCCAAGTGCATTGATGTGCACACATCCTGCACATGCAATGCATGCTTGGTGTGTGTACACAACCTGCGCTTGGTGCGCGTACACTGGATTCGGCCCTATGTTTGCAGTTTCCATTCTTTCATTTTTGGAATTCCAGTTACATTGTTATTTTGCCACTAATCACTTTCTTAATTCACTACTTCAGTGTTTCAGTACTTTGTACACTTTGGCATTTTAGGATTTTGTGTTTGGTATTTTGTGTCTTTGGCGATACTGCTTGGTGGGCTTTTAAACATTCTTGAATGTTTAATGTGACTGGTCCAGCTGTGTTTCATAATGCATCAGGAAGACATGAGAGTGAGCGCACCAAATAATAAAGAACAAAGGAACTGAAGTATCGAAACATTGGAGTGACCAAGTAACTAAGATATACATTTCCTTAACAGAGATGAAGATGAATTAGGATATTCATGGGAACAAACCTGCAAATTATCTTTGCAAATAGATAAGCGGCAGCTGAAACAGGAAGGGTGGCAGTTAGAGCGACAGTGGTGCCAATCTTGTGCCGAAGCTGTTCGATTGCGGCATAGAGCCAGTTTACAGGCCTATGCTGTGGCTGTCAGGGGAGTTTTTTGCTACCTTATAGTGTCTGCAAAGTCTTGTTTAGCAGAGCTTTTCCGGGGGGTGAGGGGATTGATCAGTCCGGCCTCCCTCTGCCTGGAACTGGAGACTGTGTCCGCTGTGACATGTTTGTTGAGTACTTTGCAAATAAAATTGCTCGGATTCACCATTACTTTGACTTCGCGCTTATGACAATAGGCGAACCAGAGGTTATGGAGGCTCCATCTTATCTGGTTTTGTGGGATCTGTTTCAGTGAGTGATGCCCACCACTGTGGCGGATGTTCTGGGGGCTGCTAGGGCCACATTTTATGAACTAAACCCATTCCCATCCTGGCTGGTCAAGGTCAGCTGGGAGATGCTGGGGCCGTTGCTGGTGGGTGTTGTCAATGCCTCCCTGTGGGAGGGCAGGGCACCGGACTGCCTCAAAGAGACAGTGGTGTGGCCCCTCCTAAAAAACCCATCACTTGACATTGACTCTCCTGCCAGTTATCTGCCATTCTCTAACCTTCCCTTTTAGGAGCTATTCTAAGGTTCTTTTCCCTTTTAGGGAAGGTTATTGAGCGGGTGGTGGCTTAGCAGCTGCGGGAGCATCTGGACCACACCAGTTTTCTTGATCCCTTGAAGTCCGGATTTCATGGGTTATGGCACTGAGACTGCATTAGTGGCTTTGGTTGATTACTTTCACCGGGAACTGGACCAGGGTCATTCGACCCTGCTAATCCTATTAGATCTGTTGGCTGCATTTGCTACGGTTGATCATGAGATACTGGTGACTCTCCTGCGGAACTATGATGGGGTGGGCGGAATCGTTCTTGAATAGTTTCGCTCCTTCCTGGCTGGGAGAACTCAGCGGGTGTTGACTTGGGATTATTCATCTTCTCCCCGGGACCTCACATGTGGAGTTCCTCAAGGTTCTATTCTGTCCCCTCTCTTGTTCAACATGTACATGCAGCTGCTCAGTGAAGTTGCAAGATGGTATGGGGTGCGGTGTCGTCAGTATGCTGATGACACCCAACTCTACCTTTCTTTTTCATCCAACCCAGACCTGGCAGTCTCGATGCTTACCCGATGTCTGGTGGCTGTGGGGGATTGGATGAGGGTGAGCCATCTGAAACTAAATCTTGACAAGATGGAGGTGATGTTGGTGGGTGTGATGTCCCCCATCATTGATGGGGTTTGTCTCCCGCTGGTCTCTCAGGTTCAGAGCCTGGGGGTACTCCCGATCTGCATCTTCACCTGGATCTCCAGGTTGAGGCTGTGGTGAGGAGTGCTTTCTGCCAATTACATCTGGTGTGATGGCTTTGGCCGTATGTCTCAGACGCCGACCTGGCCACTGTCATCCATGCAACTAGACTATTGTAACATACTCTACATGGGGTTACCTTTGGTGATGGTCCAGAGACTGAAGCTGGTGCAGAATGCGATGGTCCGTCTTCTTACTGGGAGGGGTCACCGTGAGCACATTACACCAGTGCTCTGAGCTCTGCACTGACTTATGATAGTCTTCGGGGCCCAATTCAAAGGGTTGGTGCTTACCTATAAAGCCCTATATGGTCTGAGTCCCTCCTATCTGTGAGAGTGCCTCACTCTCCTTGTCCTGGATTGACCCCGTGGTCTGCCGGGAGCGCCCTTCTTAATGTTCCCTGAGTGGTGCAGGGGACTACAATGGAGAGGGCATTCTCAGTGGCGGCACCTAGGCTGTTGAACTCCCTTCTGGTGGACGCCCGGGTGGCCTTGGACCTTGCCTCATTTTGATGACTGTGCAAGACCTGGCTGTTCCACCAGGTCTTTGGTGATGGAGGTGGGTGAAGGGTGGGTAAGGGTGGGTGGGGAGCATGGGTTTTTTATTTTCTTATTTTTATTCTTTCCTTTTATGTGTATTTTATGTATATTTTCAAATGATGTTTTAATTTTTGTAAGCCGTCTCAAGCTGCCTAGGCAGAAGAGGCAGGGTATAAACGATGAAAGTAAATAAATAAATACGGGCATACTCATTTAAGACCTGGTACTGATTAGGGATGGGCGAACAGATTGTGGTATGGGTTCGTCCGTTCAGTTCGGCTGCGTTCGGTTCGTCCGTTCGGTTCGGCAGTTCGGCTAGTTCGCCGAGTTCGGGTTTGGCTGTTCGGTTTGGCCGTTCTGTTTGGCAGTTCGATTAGGCTGTTCGGCTGTTCCGTTCGGCTGTTCGGGAAATGTTGTTATGGGTGTTTTTTATATGGTTTTTTTTTTGTTTTTTATTGGGTTTTATATGGTTTTCTTTTGTTTTTTATTTGGTTTTTTTGTTTTTATATGGGATTTTTAAATTTATTTTTTAAATCTAATATTATATCTATCTATCTACACTAAATCTAACTGCTATTAACTATTCTAAATGCTATGAACTAAATGGATTATCTAATAAGTACACAGACCTACTCCTACAAACACTAAAACTAAATAACTAACGCTAAATAACTAATAAATAACTATCACTAAGCTAACTCCTACAACTCTCTACTATCTATCTATCTATCTATCTATCTATCTATCTATGGAGATATATATGGATATATGGAGATATATCCATATATATGGAGAGATATATGGATATATATGGATATATATACATCCCATATATATGGGATGGGGGGGAATCACAAACAGAAGAGGAGTCTGTAGTGAAATACATACATACTCAATGAGTCTGTACAGTGAAATGCATAACACAAGATTTCAGTTTATGGTTTAAGTTTCATTTCAGTACAAAACTGAAATGAAACTTAAAGCAATCTAAAAATCCTACTCAACGCCTGCTGTTCAGGAACAGTGACTAGCTCAGAAGGTGTTGGGAAGGGGGGAGGCAGATAATTAGTTTAGTTTCTTGCAAGCCTCTCCACCCCTGGTGCCTGGAAGTCTGCTCCTCAGTGACTGACTACACCTCCCTGTCATGTTTGACCTTCCAGTGAAACTTTTTTTGCCACCCGAGCTCACCCGAACGCGATCCAAACTGACCAAACTGTTTGGCCATTTTGCCGTTCGGTGTTCGGTTTGTTCGGTATGTTCGGGTTCGGGTTCGATTTCAGTCATCCAAACAGGCCGAGTTCGGGCCGAACTCCGAACTTCCGAACCGCATTCGCCCATCCCTAGTACTGATCATATTTTTCAAAATGCCAATGACTTTAACGTTTCAAATAATGCTCTAGGCAGTTATCTAAGGGAGTATTTAATGGCTTTTCTTCAAGTCCAGTTAAAACTAGTTATTTGAAGTAGCTAGTGGTATAATTGCCCCAATTTCCAGAAACTTGTTTTCTAGTGTACTTCCCGCTATAGCAAGAGAGGAAGGATGGCCTCCTGGTCAATATATTGAACTATGCTTCAGCAGCTCTGGGCTCTGTTTGTAGCTCTGCTAGATGCAACCTATCTAGATTAGAGCCCTCTTAGGCCATCACCTACCAGTGCTTCAGAAAAAGGGGCAAGAAGCCAGAGTAAATTGATGTAGAATAATCTGCCCCTAAGGACACATGCTAATCCCTGACAGAGGCTACCAAAATAAAACACCATTAAATAAATTAGGGCATTTTCACACAAGACACTCTTCACTCACTACCCATCCACGCACTATACGGGTTGTCCTATGGGTGCCCTGTAACATGTATAGGTGGGTGGTGGGTGGGTAGTGGGCGGAGAGTGTCTTGTGTGAAAATGCCCATGGTCTTGTCATCCAATTCTCTGTTAGATCTAGCTAAGGTTGTACAACCTGGGTAACTTTACGCAAGTCATTTCATTTCTGTACACCTCAATCGCCAATCTGTAAAGTAGGAATAACATTTCCTTTCTCTAACCCTTATCCTGTTTTGTCTATTAAGTTTGTAAATCCCTCAGGACAAGATTTCTCTCTTATCATTTTTCTCAAGTACTCATTTTTCGGCATGACAGGGTTCAAATAGTGCTTGTCTGTTGTCACTTACTAATGTGCTATTATTAGCAGGTTTTAATTTGTGAAACCAAACATCCCCCTTTCCACTAAAAATCAGAATTTATATTAAACTGTGCCCATGCTGAGGTTTAATTAAATACATTATTTCATTAAAAAGTGTTGTGCTTACAAATTCTGTTTATTGTTCTAGTTTATCTGTTTGATCTCTCATCCATAAAACAACTCAGTGGGTGCACTAAATCTTGGAGCCACTAAAAAGATGGAGGTTACATTGCCACATCTGCCATTGCTGGTGAGAGAGTGGGCCTGAACAGATTCTCTGGAATTCTCTGGGTTTTCATTATAGTGCTACTGTTTTAATCTTTGTTGCGGGAAAATAAACTTTCTGAATAAGTGGTATGGAAATTCACTGTCACCCACCCAAGGGCCACATTGTCAAACATATAAAACTCTCTCTCTCTGGACAATCCTACATTATTAAAGTCTTACACTGCTTCCAAAAGATGAGCAGGCTGAGTTAAGATGGATCAGCAAGGGAAGGGAGATGTTTTGGGCATTTTGACATTGATTTCAAAGGTAGGAATATTGCTCCTGGAGTTACCTAGTGTTTCCTATGGCAGAAACACAGTTGCCATTTTTAAACGGGCATGGCTGGGCGGGGTTAGGTCCATGTGTGTTGTGTGGGGTGCCCACACACGTCCGGTGAATGGGAGGGAATCAAACAGACCGGGATGGGTGTGCACTGGGTGTGTGCCCCTACCCATGCACCACCTACTCCTGTCCCCGCATAGAGCATCCCAGATTTCCCCCCAATGCTCCATGCGTGGACATGAGTGGGTGGTGCATGAGTCACGGAAGCAGGTGCCCACCCACACCGCTGTCAGAGAGGTGCTTGGGTGGGTGGGGGATGGGTGGACCTACATGGGTGTGCCCTGTTTAAAAAACAGCCAGTCTGTCAGTAAGAACATACTTCACAAATTAGCCCCTTTTAAAATGAACCGTGGNGGGTTAGGTCCATGTGTGTTGTGTGGGGTGCCCACATCTCCACACACCTCCACCCATGGAGCCTCCTCCAGTTTGCTGGATGGCTCCGTGGGTGGGTGGTGGGTGGAGATGGATGGAGGTGGGTGTTGCGCTGGAGCGCGCACGAACCCCTTTCCACCGCCCGTGCTTTTTGTATGGACGCGCACCCATCCCCCCACCCACCGCCATGGCATTTGCACAAACGCCCCTCCCCACCGCACTGCCTTAGTCAAATGTGTTTCCAGATAGATTAATACACAGTAACAAAGCATACTATGCAAAGAAGAGAGACTGAACTGGATCTAAAAGAAAAAAAAATGAAAGGAAGGAATAAGAAGCACAAATCATTTAGTTATTATTGTATCTATTTCCCCATTTCTTTTTAGAAGTAATCATTGTGGGACGTTGGGTTTGAGGATGAGATACAGGGAAAACTTCGAATATAAACTGCGAAGTACTGCCATTCTGGCTAAGTTTGACCACAGCCCCTATAAACTTACATGCGCTTTTTGGTGGACATACTGCTCCAGTCCAACCTCCTCATTGCCTTCCTCAGTCAGGAGATCATTCCCCCCCCCCACCCCCCTACTCTGTAACTTCAATGTTTCTTTGGGCTTACAACTAACATTAAGGATATGACTTAATCCCTGAAAAAGCTGAGTTTTAATTAAACAAGAATTACGCCTGAAACGCTGTATTGTCACTTTTAAAAGTCCCTTACGGTGACTAATTTATTACCACTCCCGCTTTGTGATCTCTTTGCTGAATAGTTAATTAACACTGCAATGGACTGAGGAACCTACCAAAGAACATGGTGGATTCTCTTTCAATCATCTTTGCAAAGGAAGTTCAGTGAAGTTGTAAGCCTGATGCAGGCATGACGGGGGGAAATTTAGTGGATGTCAGACTGAAAAATTATAATGGGACCTTTTGTCCTTAATCACTATGAATGATGAGTCAGAGTGTTGGTTTGATTTTGCAGCCCTGAGTTGATATGCTGGCTAGAGCTGAAACAAGTACCTGTCAAAATGGCTATACGCAATGAATTTCCAGTACCTGAATTGACCCAACAACATCGGCATTGATCAGTACCCAATTACAACCTGATTCAGGTACCCAATGTCCTGGATAAGTGACTTCTGGTCCTGATTTATTTTTTTTAATTTCTGTCCCACTTTTTTGGTTTTCAGAGCTGATATACCTATTGGTAATTGGAAAATCAAAATATCGGGACCAGAAGTTACCAACTTTTGTGGTACCTGATGTGGAACCTGAAAATGCAGGTACCCCCATGCAGGTACTAAATTAAGTACCCGTTTCCACTCTAATCTTGGCTTGAGTCGCTTTATCAGTCCTTCAACCACACTTTAGTCCATTTTTGTGGTTTATTCATTGCAGTACACTCTGACCTGCTGAGCTATTTAATGAAATGAGATGCTGGGACTCTTCCACATGAGCCAGATAAAATTTCAAAGATGTTAGCCATGGGCTATGCCCTGAATGGGGTTATGAATATAGGAATTGGTCTCAACTGGTGCTGAGTAGTTATAGATGTTCAGATGAGGACAAAATTGCAAAGTTGTGTCTGTGTCAGACAGACCTCATTTGGCGGGAATTATTTTTCCATACACAAAAAATTGTTGAAGAGCTTCCATTGTAGCAGAGTACGTGTTAGCCTGTTCTTGAGTTTCCAACTCAATACAGAGTTTCAGGCTTAATTTTTGTTTAATTAAAACTCAGGTTTTTCCAATCCAATCCAATTCAGTTTAATTTATACCCCACTCTCTCTCAGTAACGACTCGAGGCGGCTTACAACACAAAAAATATACCTTTCTGGGTTGTTATCCCACGCAGGAGACCCAGATTCAACACAACAATATATATACCTTTCTGGGTTTATATCCCACACAGGGGCCCAGATTCACACTTACAGTAAATCATCACATATAAGAAAAATCACAAACCCCCCACAACCCAGCTGATGTACCAATCCACCACCTCCCCCACAACAACGGGTTTGGTCCTACCATCAAACACTCCATCCCCTGCTGCCACCAGGGGAAATTAGCCCACTCCACTCTTCTCTCACCAGAGGGAGCCAGCCCCACCATTCTCTACATCAGCCAGCACAACTACCCCCAAGAATATACATGAACCCCCAAACATTGCCGCCTCCGCCTCATCGCCCAGCCGATGAGGCGGATTAATCTTTTTCAGGGATTAAGTCAGTTCCTTAAGTCAGTTCTAAGCCCAAAAAGTCATTGACGTTACTGATTGGAGGGGGTGGGGGAAGTTATCTCAGAAGGCAACATTCAGGTTGTTCTGGATTTGTATGTCCACCAAAAAGAGCAGCACGTTTGTAGGCGCTGTGGTAAAACTCATCCAGAATGGCAGTAATTTGCCAGTGACTATTTATTGTTTGTTTCATGGACTCATCTCCAGTGTTAAATGTGAAATATGTGCTGTCTACAAAAGACAACATAGCCCAGGGCTCTATGGTGGAATAGAGGCTATACTGATTAATTTTGCCACAGGCAGTTTTCTGTGCAAGCATGTGACACTGGTACAGCCCACACTGCGTCTAACATGAGGAAGAACCTCATCACAGTTTCTGAATGCGTCTGGGGTCAAAGACTGCCATCCCCCTTGTGCTTTGCCACACTCTCTTAGGTCAGCTGGTGTGTGTGTGTGTGTGTGTGTGTGGTCCGTGGCCCCTTGCAAGTTCCAACACTGCACACAGTCCAGACAAGACGGGTACTGTGGCAAAATGCCAGTAGGGGGTGCTATACAGCTGAGCCACCCACCTCACTGTGTTTCTCAAATCTCTGACCAGGGGTTCCCACAGCTGGCAACCCCCCCCCCCAACCCTTAGTATTCCACTGCCACCACTTGAGTGTAATTCAGAGGGCATTCACATCACTCAAGACATGTGAACCCCACAAGGTATAAACCCCACAGCTTCCCAAGAGCTCTCCTTGTTCCTGGCACTCTTTTCCCAGGGTTCCCTCCCTGCGTGGGAGGCCAACCCCCAGAGTCACCCTAGGAAGACTTCTCTTGGTTCCAAACCTGCTGGCTTCTAGCCAAATGGGGAGTTTCCCCCTCTCTTCATGCCTTAGTAGCAAGGCTTGGCCACCCGGCCCAAAGGAGGCATTTAATGCTCAGCCAATAACATACACACCCAGTAGAGTAAAAAGAAAACTTAGACTTTACTGATACATATAAAAAGGAATTAAAGCATAGAACTAAGGGGTGATAACCCTTTGAGCAATCAGAGTCAGTCCTGTGGACATAGTAGCCCATTTGGAAAGCGTCTTCCTACAACTTCCTCCAATCCAATCCACCCAGGTGAGCCCCACCCCCCTGGGAGGAGGGAACAGACACAGACAAAGGAGCCTGCCCGCCCGCCCCAGCGCTCAGAGCTGAGCCGAAAAGCCCACTGGGGGTTTGCCCTGCCCCCCCCCCAACAGCACAGCCCCACCTGACTGCTTCCTCCAATCCAATCCACCCAGGTGAGCACCATCCCCCTGGGAGGAGGGAACTGACACAGACACCGTTTTGTGGCCGTTGTGAGGTCGGTGCGAGGACAGCGAGGAGCCACCCCCCTGACGGCCCCCACGCCACACAGCCGCCTCTGACCATCGCCGCTGGACATCACGCACTCGCTCCCGTGACACCCTCAGGCCTGGTTTCCCTCAGATACCCAGACTGTTACCACCTATGATGCCTCCCCATACCTCCCTCGCCTCCTCACCCTCCATCTCCCCCCTCCTTCTCACCCTTCTCATGGCTCCCCTCCTTCTCCCTCTCCCGCCTCCAGTGGCCTTTCTCCAGCCAACCTTCCCCTTATTATCACCCATGCCCATCCCCCCTCATCCCCCCTTGCCCATTCCCTGTAGGCCCACCCCCACCCACCCCCACCTCCCCTCGCCCAAACCCTCCACACCCAGGTGCTCCGCAGACCATTGTGACCAATATGAGGCCAGTGC
>QEPC01003557.1:1817271-1835802 GCA_003113815.1 Sphenodon punctatus
TTCAAATACCTCCTCAAGACCCACCTTTTCCTTGCTGCCTTTCCCAATGCCTGCTAGTCTTTCCCCGTACACTTACTGTCGGCCCTCCTCTGCTGACTGCTGCTACCAACCTCTTTGTAACCACGCCAAGCATACGCACCTAAGACTTCGCATTCACTTGAATGTTTGTTTGTCTTCTCCCCTGTCTCTCCCACTGTCCCCTCTCCCTGTCTCCCCCCCTTTGTCTTTTAGATTGTAAACCACCGGCAAGGACCGCGTCTAATTCTATGTTCTGTACAGCACCAGGTCACATGACTGGCACTATATAAATGTTTATAATAAAATAACAATAATAATAATAATAAATAATTAATAACTGTAGCTGAGGTAGCTAGCAAGTACTCACACTAGTTCTGATCAGGTCTCCACAGGGGATGGTTTTCCTATGGGGTCCAAGTTCTTCTTCTGGCAAGGCCAGAGTTACTGTTAAGCCATATAGTCAAGGAGTGCCTCCAGGCAGGGAGGTCACCAGCCTAGCAGCGTCTGCTAGAGATCTCAGTCAGTGAGTCCAGAGAGAGAATCAAAATGTCTGTGCTGGTCCTTTTAAGGCATCCTTGACCTTCGTTCTGATTTGTCCAGGAGGGTCAGCTGGCTGTGGTCCAGCAGCCCCTCTCCTTCTATGATTCGATCATCCCATGTCACCTATCTTAGGTGTAGAGTTCCCCCCCCCCTTAGGAATTTCAGGAATGAGGAAGTCCTGAACAGGTGCTTGTTGAGGCCGCCAGATCCGCAGTTTCAGCGAAGGAGGGTGGGAGGGGGTCTTTGTCAGGACCAGGGAATTTTGTCACATGGTACACAGAGAGGTGCTCTCGGTGGCTGCCCCACCATTTTGCAACTCCCTTTCCCTGGAGGTTTGCCAAAGCTTGCGCTTCAGAATTCAGGCAATGCAAGATCTGCTTATTTCGTTGGGCTTTTTGCAGGCAGCAATAGGACTTGGCAAGTGGGGGTGAGAGTAATTTTAATCAGAATTTTATAGGGTAAATTTTTTATTGTTTTTTTTAATTTTTGCATGCTTACATGCCCTCCTGAGTCTGTGGGAAAGGGTGGGATATATAAATCCAAACAAATAAATACAATTCCTGCAGGGCTTCACAATTCCTGAGGATGCTGTTGCTGATGGATCAGTCAATCTTGACACATTGTGAAAAGGTATTTAGCATCAGGGACATTTCATTCACATCATGTCCCATTTAATTGTTAAATATGGATACTGTCAAAGTATTGATTTTGTTGCATGAGTCAGTTATTATCCCCCAAGCCTGGGTCAGAAGATTGTGTCCTACCAGGATGTTGGCTGCTAGCATGAAAGGGGAGTTTGTGTTTGTCTGTGATCCGAGCTAACCACAGTGAAATGAGACTTTGAAATGAGTTTCTTTCTTCTCTGCTTCTCTTTGGGAGCTCTGGCTGATCAATTATAGTTTATTTATTGTATTTATTTAAAATTTATACCCCACCCTTCCTACTAAGGATTAGGGTGGCTTACAATATAAAACATATAAACACATCTGAAAAAAATCACCTTGGAACCTCCCCCCCGCACAACCCTATCCTTGCTTGCCAAACACCTGGCCAAACAAAAACATCTTACACCACTTCCAGAAGATGAGCAGGTTTGGGTTAAGATGGATCTCCAAGGGAAGGGAGATGTTTTGTAGCTGTGTGGCAGCCACCAAGCTCCTGTGCCACTTTGAATAAGTATGGGATAACGTGGCTTTCTGGCCAACATTTGCCCTCATATAGGCCCTTTTTACACAGACACTCTAACACTGATGAAATGGGTGGTACATTTTATTATACATGGTACAGGGCAACACTGCAGTCCTGCAACATGGGCCCTTTTTACATGAGATGCCTCCACCTAGTTTCGCTGGGTGGAGATGAGTGGAGGTGTCTGTGTAAACACCACGGGTGGTGGGTGTAGGTGCGTGCATGCTCCCGCGCAACACCCATCTCCACCCACCACCCACCCACCGAGCAAGATTGGTGTTTACACAGACGCCTCCACCCATCTCCACCCAGCAAAATGTACCCCACCCACCGCAAGTGGTGTTACACAGACGACGCCACCCACCTCCACCCAGCGAAACTGGGCGGAGGAGGCATCTCGTGTGAAAAAGGCCCATGTTGCAGGGCTGCAGTGTTGCGCTGTACCATGTATAATAAAATGTAACACCCATTTTATTGGTGTTAGCGTGTCTGTGTAAAAAGGGCTGTAGTAAAACTAGTTCTAATGTCTATTTGCCTAGTCCTGCAAGCATTTATTGCTGGGTTCCTTTCTTGAAGACATATAGTAGCCATCACTACAACTGCCGGTAACTGTTTGCAGAATTAGGCCTTAATGTGATCTTCCAAAGTGCATCCACAGTTACCAGAGGCATAGCTAGTTTGCAATGCCTCCCACCCTGCCTCGGGGCATGGGGAGCAGGTGTCGCTGGGGAAAGCGGGCTGGAGAGGCAGAGGCTGCTGTGGCATTGGGAGTTGGGAATAGGCCTTACCAATCTACGACCCTTTTCACACAGACACTCTAACATTGATAAAATGGGTGTTACATTTTATGATCCATGTTGCAGGGCACCCATAGAGCACACCTGCAGCCCTGAAACATGGATAATAAAATGTAACACCCATTTTATCAGTGTTAGAGTGTCTGTGTGAAAAGGGCCTAAGTTGGGCAGGACCTTGCTCTGTGGGTGGACGGAGATAGAGATGGAGATGAATGCCCCTTTTGGTCTGCCGGGCCCCAACCTTTGCACTCAGGGATACCCTGCTTCCCCCCCTCCCCCAGGTAGGCCCTGCCCCATGTAAAATCTGGGCACTCGCCTGCTTCTGGGACTGGGTGAGCAGCTTTAAATATATTTTGAAATCAAAATTGTAGCTTATGGCACTTAGTCAACCTCAGTTTAAAAAATATGTTATGTCACCTAGAAGGCTGCAGAGAGGTAATTAGGGCTATTCTGATGGAAGCAAGAGGCGCATCGGACACCAGATGTTTTGCAACAGTTGCCCTGATGATCCCCAAATGAAATGTGTATTCATCATATCATAACGAGAAACTAATTTACACCCCCTTTTCATTACATAATAAAGCTGAAATAGCATTCCAACTTAATTGCTCGCTCCTCCATGTACACTCTGGCCACCCACAGTGAGATAAACCAGGTTTCTTTTGCAAAACGTTGGACTCTTGCCTGATTTTCTACACCAGAAATATACTTCATTTGCGTTGCTGAATATTTCTTTCTTGAGGAAAAAATGCACAGTGTTTCTCTCCAAATTAATGCTATCTCTTTTGTACTTAAAAGACAAACAACTTCAGGTGCAAGGGGTCATCCAATGAAGTTACTATTCCATTAGAGAAATAAATTGAGGAAGTCTATTATGAAAAATAATTCATGTGCAATAATTCCTCTCCAAAAATGGTAACAAAAATATAAGCATAGGGCTCATCAAGAAATGTAATTCATAATCTGAATTCCAGTTTTTAACCCCATGCATTGTTAAGTAAATCATTAAATGTAGAGAAAGTCCCATTCACTTAAACTGGACATCCACTCCTGTTAAAGCATTAGTACTGGGAGTATCAACTTTTTGGATACTTTGTAAAATAATATTGACTCACAGTAAGCATCAAACATAAATAGAACTGTGTATTTATTTGGTAAAATACAAAACATTGATATATCTATGCCTGTAGTTTCCAAAACTTCACATGTGACCCCCTTTTGAGACTTAGGTATAATCTTGTGACCTCGGACAGCAACAAAGTCATGCAAGGTATAGCAAAAACAAACAAAAAAAATCAATCAGGATTGGGACCCCCATCGGCAGGTGACATGACCCCACTTGGGAACCTCTTGCCTATTCGTATTGAGTCACATATCTATTGAATAGTAAACACTGCCCGGCATTTTCCTTCATTTAGAAGAGCTCTGCACAGTGTGTCTGTTTGACAGCTGTGGAAATATTCTATTTTTCTGATCAAGCAGGTGTAGTGTTTTAGTTGCTCATGGCTAGGTTTCTGCTTGTTTGCTTGACATAAGTAAAGAAATGCTAATGCAGAGAGTGAAATAGGGAAGCTGCTAGGCCTTGCAATTTCTCTCACTTGGAATTATGCCTATAAAGAGGGAGAAATGGAGATGAAAATCCATGTTGCCGGTCAAAATAAGAAAAGGGAAACAAGATGATGAGTTTGGCCAGTTTTAGATGGACCTGCCTAGAGGACGGGTCAGTGTGTGCCGCTGTGCACTTCCAGCACGTGGTGGGGTGTGTGTGTGAGTCACACGGTGGTGGATGAGTATGCGATTGGTGCACCCACACACTGCCCATTCATGCCCCTACACAGAGCAACCAGGAAAAACCTGGGTTGCTCTGTGTGGGGATATGGGTGGGCAGTGTGTGGGTCCTCAGCGTGTGTGGACCACACTGCCTTCAGATGGGTGCTCAGATCTGTGGGAGAAGGGTAGACACCCCCCATGGGCATGTCCCATCTAAAAATGTCCTTTGATTGGATGGAGCAGAATATTACCATATTTAGCTATAAATTATAATTATCCTGCTAAGTTTGATGAATAATCATAGGGTTACCATATTCGCTATTCCAGTAATGGAATGGTCTATAAAAGTTGATCCTAATTGCCAGTTCACTAGCTGTGTCGCTCACTACTCACCACCCCTGGGCCTTTGTCTATGGGCCATTTGGATGTCAGCAGAGGCCCCATCGAGGAAAGCTCACCACTTCTTCACTTCATCTTGCTTGTCGTCTTCTAGAGGGTAAGGTTTGCCAATTCAGGGGGACCGGCCATCTCCTTGGAAAGGTGTTCTTTAATATAGAACTCTTTTTAGGATTTCTAGATATCATTTGCTTTATATTTCTTATTCTTCTCTTCTTGAGATGATTTATAGACTGTGATTTCTAAATAGTAGGTAGGTACATTTTTTATTGTGTCAGCAATGCCATCACAATTTAAAACCAAACCAAACAACCATATAAACATACAGTTTGTATAAACAAATCATACCATACATAATACAACCTGATTCCACAGAGATACAGAAACCACCACTGAGGCCGTTTTCAGACGAGCGTGGCGGCGCCCGCGCTTGTTTCTTAAAAAAGCCGGCAGCCCGTTCTACACGAGAAGCTGCCGCCGAATACGCGCATGCGCGGCCGACGCGCATCCATTTCCGGCCGCGTATGACCAGCCTCGATCAACGAAACAGAAAAAACGCGGCCGGAAATGGATGCGCGTCGGCCGCGCATGCGCGTATTCGGCGGCAGCGTCTCGTGTGGAACGGGCTCCGGCTTTTTTGAAAACAAGCGCGGGTGCCGCCGCGCTCGTCTGAAAACGGCCTAAGACTTAATCAGTTTTCCCAACGAAACCTTCCTTATTTTATATATCACATGGCAGTATCTTGCTATCACTAAGGAGGTTTCATGGTTTAGATATGCAAACAAATAACTGATCGGGTCAGTCATATAGGCAACTACCTCAGAATTTATCACTGAATTAAAAATTTTAAATCAGGAATTCTCATACAAAATACATTGGAAAAACATATGAGTAAGCGACTCCACAGAGTTATCAGCACAAAACAGGCAATAACTTTGGTTAATAGGGATCTTAGCAAATCTGTCATCCATTATAGAAGAGGGGAGTACAGCTAAATGAACAAGCAAGAAAGCAGTCTGGTGGAACCACGGCATTTGGGAGAACAGATAGTCAGCACCACCTGCAGGGAGTATAAACCTAGGATAGCACAATGAAATTTGCTGGTCCCCAATTGCCGCTTTACATATCTGGAGTTCCTGGTCCACAAGGCGGCATCCTAAGATGCTCCATGCATGATCAAATTGCATAGATAAGAAATAATGTTCTGTAAAACCCAATGAAGCCAAAAGAACTCTTACTGAATCCTCCCAAGGGCCATTTATCAATACAGAATATTTCTAAATGCATTATTGGGCCTGGATTTTTGTTCAAATCCAGAAATACCAAATTTGCATCAAATAACATTCTCCCTTTTTGTCTTGTGTTTTAATAAATTACTACTTTACTTTCAGTAAACATCTTGTCTGAGTGGTCAGTTCCTGAATGAGGAGTGGGACACCCACAGAAAAACCTAGAATTTAACCTACGTATCTGGCATACTAGCCACCAGCATCATATTTGGCGAGCCATCAGGCTCTGTTGGCATCCCTCACTCCTTGGGTTTGTCCTCTCATTTCAAGGTGCAGGGGGTGGGGGTCTGCTCTGGACCTGCACTCTCTTCATTTTCTTGGCCAAATTTTCTCTCTTTGTTGCTTATTCTTAGCTCTGTGCTTTCAGTTCATAGTTATTTATTTATTTATTTCAACACATTTATATCCCGCCCCTCCTGCAAAGCAGCCCGGAAACATTTAACCCACATATCTGCCATACCAGTTAGCTGCACAGGACAAAGGCTATATGGGGCTGCATTCATCCGCGGACCACTGATGTGTTGGATTGTGCAACAATCACAAGTGAAAGCCCATTGCAAGCCCTACAAGCTTAATATGAGGCTTGTCCAGTAGGGGGAGGGTCAGGGGATGAAACAGGGTTTTTTCTCTCCTTGTCCCCTCTCTCCGTCCTCCGTCTTGTCCCATGCAGTCTGTACAGTACGGGAGCATGTTTTCTGAGCTCTTAGTAAAGTTCTGTTTTGAAGAAACTTCTGCTGTGTGTTATTCAACAGAAAGCTAACTCTACAACATGATGTTCTTCTGTCTCCTGTAGAGGGCAAGGACATAGCTATAGCAGGGTCAGGAACTGGTGCTGCACTGGGGCCCCTGAGCCTGGGAGACCCACACTCCTTGGCGCAGCTGTGAAGGGGGGTAATGGGGTGGGATTCCATCTTCTGCAGCAGGGTGTGAGGTCCGGGGATGGATCGCGGAAAGGGGGAGGAGCCGGAAGGGGTCCAAACACACACACACATATCCAGAGCAGCGAGGTTATGCCTGAAAACAAACCCCCAGGATTGTATAGGGCTTCTAGGATTAATAAAACACAGCCTGGATCATCACGGGGTAACGGGGAAAAGCGCACACCTCTGGGCTGCCAACACAACCATGCACTCAGGGTGACGGGAAGGAATGGGCCGTTCAGGTAGTGAGGGGGGAGCAAGAGTCCCAAATCCCGGGAGGAGGGAAGTGGGATAGGGCACTCACACACTGGAGGGGTCCAGGAATAAGTGCAACAAGGGTTCAACAAGGGATGGTCCACACTTACCTGTGCACTCACTCACCTCAAGCACTTGTCCCACTCGCCCTCCTCAGCCACACGACACATGCAACACGCACGCACTAAGTCTCTGGGAAAGGATCAAGGGTACACTGTCACAGCAAGGGGCCAGTCTCACAAGTGGTAAAACACTGATCACCAGCAGTGGTCTGACGGCTGGGAGCCGCCTTTATTCCCGCAGCAAGGCGATGGCGCAGATGCTCTGAGTGCCGCGGGGCTGGGAATGAGGCTGGGGGCGTGGCTTCCGCCCGCAGCAGCAGCGTCTCTGTGGCCACGCCCTTGGGAGCTGCGTGCAGGCACGGGGGCATGCCCTGCCTCCCCGGTGCACTTCCCTCCGGGTCCTGTAGTTGAGCCGCTGATGGCGGCGGCGGTGGTACTCCTATGTCCGTGAGCATAATGGGGGAGGGGTGGGTGGGCGGTGGAATCAGCATCGAGTGTCCCCCCCTGGGCTGGTGGTATCTCGGACCCACCCCGACGGTTGCGGACCCCACGGCCCTCAGGTAGGGATCTGACACAGGGCAACATAGCTACACTCTTGTAGAGAGATCCACCATCTTGGAATAAACTCTAGTGGTGTCTTCACCTCAGGAGCAATAGAAAGAGAGCCCAGAAGCCAGTTGTTTTTATATATTATTATTATTATAATATTTTTATTTTATTAGCATTTATATAGTGCAGCAATGTACCTGATGCTTTACAGATAATAAGATAGACACGGTCCCTGCCCAAGAGCTTACAAACTAAAGACAGGGGGCGGGGAGACAGGGAAGGGGGAACAGAGGGAGAGACAAGGGATGCAACAATCATGAGGATGTGAGAAATGAGGTACATGTTCTTGGCTTGGTTGCAGTACATTGGGAGTTTGCAGATAACAGGTGGGGGATAATCCTGGGTAGGGATGATTAGCAGGAGTTAGGAAGGGCAGAGTGGAAGAGGTGGGTTTTGAGGAGGGACTTGAAGGTACAAAGGGAGGGGGCAAGGCGGATGTGGGCAGGGAGGGAGTTCCAGGCGTGCGGGGCAGTGAGGGAGAAGGGACGAAGGCGGTTGGGGGAACAGGGGAGGCGTGGGAGGGTGACGGAGGGGATGGAAGAGGAGAGGAGTGCTCAAACAGGGGTTTGGAGGGTATCAGGGCAGAGAGGTAGGGGGGAGCAAGGTTGTAAAGGGCTTTGTAGGTGAAGACAAGGAGCTTGTGCAGAATATGCTCAGGAAGGGGGAGCCAGTGGAGAGAGGAGAGGAGCAGCTGCACATGGTCAAAACGACGGGCTAGGTGGATGATCCTGGCAGCACAGTTTTGAATAGAGATGAGGGAAGAAAGGTGAGAGCAGGGAAGGCCAGCAACGAGGAGATTACAATAGTCGAGGCATGAGATGACTAGGGCATGGATGAGAGTTTTGGCAGAGGTGACAGACAGAAAAGGACGGATCTTAGCAATGTTGTGGAGGGAGAAGCGGCAGGATTTGGCCATGGAGTCAATGTAGGGTTTGAAGGTAAGGTGTGAGTTGACAGGGAGGATGGAGACCCCGTCCATGGCAATTGACAGGGAAGAGGCAGAGGAAGGATTGGGAGGGAAGATAAGGAGTTCAGTTTTTGCCATGTTCAGTTTGAGTTGGCGTTGAGACATCCAGGTGAGATATCAGAGAGACAGTTGGTGAGATGAGCTTGAACAGAGGGGGAGAGGGAAGGAGTGGAGAGAGAGAGAGAGAGAGATGAGTGTCGTCAGCGTATAGGTGGTATTGAAAACTGTGGGAGGCAATGAGTTTGCCTAGGGAATGGGTGTAGATAGAGAAGAGGAGAGGGCCAAGGATAGAGCCTTGGTGAACCCCGACCGAGAGAGGCAGGGAGGAGGAGGGGGAGGAGTTAGGAAGAGATACATTGAAGGAGCGTTCAGAAAGGTAGGAGGAGAACAAGTCGAGGACAGAGTCCCGGAATCCCTGGGAGTGAAGCGATTCAAGCAGGAGCAAGTGGTCAACAGTGTCAAAAGCAGAGAGATCAAGGAAGACAAGAATAGAGTAAAGGCAGTGGGATTTAGCCACAAGATCGTTGGTGATACTAGCTAGAGCGGTTTCAGTGGAGTGAAGCCAGATTGGAGGGGGTCAAGGGAGGAGTTGGCAGAGAGGAGGTCGAGCCATTATTATGTAATAATTATGTAATTATTATTATTAGTATTGCAGAATCAGCTATCAGTCGAAGCTGAGATCATTCTAGAGACACACAGAAAGTCTCTAGTCCCTTCCCTGATGAGTTATCATGTATATAGATAACAGAAAGGGAAATAGAAGCAAAAAACCTTGCTCAAGGTTACACAGCAGGTCAGGGGCGGGGACAAACATCGGCGGCACGCACGTATGAACACCCAGAAATTTGAGTGTTCATACGTGAGTGCCAGCCATGTAAATCCTGCGGGGGTGGTCATGTACCCTCCCGTACACATGCATGCACACCGATCCCCATGCACAGAGGCACCGGCAAAAACGGAGGTGCCTCGATTCATGGGAATGCATGGGGATACGTGGGGGTGGGGGGTGCCCGTGTGCCGTCCATGCTGTGGCGCGCACACATACACCCCACGCAGTCATGGCAGATGTAAAAAAGGCCACAGATACAATTCCCAGAACAGTGACCTAACCATTGGACAACACTGGCCCTTTTTACATAAGCCGTGCCTGTGTGGGGGTGGAGGTGTGCGCTGCAGCATGGGGGGCACATGGGTGCACCCCCACCCCCCACATATCGCCACACATCCCCACACACATATCGCTGCCCCCCCCACATATCGCACCCCCACGGGATTTACACGGGTGGCACCCATGCATGAACACCCAGATTTCTGTGTTGGTGCCGCCTGTGTAAAAAGGGCCACTGTTGCTTGCATTAACTTTAGCTCCATAGATACCAATGAAACAGGGTTGTGCTGAATGAGAATTATCTCGATTGCCCTGACAACACCCCTTCTCCTCCTGCGCAGTGTTTTCCAATATGAGAGCTACGCCTAGGGGAAGCAGCAACTCCACCTACCTCCACCGTCGGAACCTCCTCCGGTTTGCCGGATGGCTTCGTGGGTGGGTGATGGGTGGAGGTGGGTGTGCATCGGGAGCGCGCACACACGCACGCATGTGTGTTCGCACGGACAAACACCCATCCCCCCACACACCACTGCGGCATTTACATGGACACCCCCACCCCCCGCATCGAACACCCTCCCGTACACACAGCATGGGGGGGGGGCATTGGTGTAAAAATGGCCTTTATTTTCAGCTAGTGTTGGATTTCATTGCTTTTATACTCCACTCTTTCTTTAATCAGATTTTTACTCCCAGGATTTCTATTGCCAATATTATATTTAGAGGTGGAGACCCGGGTGGCCCTGGACCTTGCTTCATTTCAACAACAGTGCAAGACTTGTCCAGGCTGTTCCGCCAGGCCTTTGGTGAGGGAGGTGGGTGAAGGGTGGGGGGGATGGGATTTTTTATTCTTATTCTTTTATGCTTCCCTTTTATGTATTTTATGTATATTTTAAAATATTTTAACTTTTGTAAGCTGCCTTGAGCTGCCTAGGCAGGAGAGGCAGGGTATAAATAATGAACAAATAAACACAGCAGTGCAGTGCTTCCCAACACATTACCCCACCACTACCACCACCAAAAAAAAGAATATGTAAAATGTACAAGTATAAAAAGTATTTATCATTTTCAAATGAGGGAGGGTGGGAAAGAGAGAAGGATAGTTAGATAAGATTAGATGGGATGGGATCGTGCAAGCTTATAGAATGTAATAACTTTCCCCCCTGGCTTGTTTTGCTTGTTGCCCAGAGGTCCACATCAAGATAAAATGGCCAACAGCTTTTATGACCATTTTTGAACAGCCAGCAAGGGAAAAGAATAAACTTCATATGCCTATCCTTTTTGCTAAGGAGATTCTATTGTTGATAATAGAGTTGGCATAAGATGCTGTTGTGAACCCGAACCAGTTCTACTACACCGTCCTGCATAAATACAAGCACCCATCTTCTGGTTTGTCAGGATCTCATCCTGCGTCTTCCATGCACCCCACCACTAATGGCTGCATGAAGAATGCAGGTTTAGGACCACTCTTTTTACATTTTATTTTCAAGTCATCTTAGACTCCAAGACTAATAGGGGGGAAAGCTGGTGGTAGAAAAAGAGTTGCTGCTTCCCCTAGGCGTAGCTCTCATATTGGAAAACACTGCGCAGGAGGAGAAGGGGTGTTGTCAGACTGACCCTGGGTGTGTCGGCGACTAGCCCAGGCTGTTACTCGACAAAGTGCCAAAGTCACAGCCGAGGCTACTCCCCCTCCTTTACCCACTGGGGTCAGTCTGGGGCAAAGCAGGTCATAGAATGTATATTCTGACCCACCATCGCCCATCCTGGATAGCCCATCCGCGCTCGTGGAAACTGAAACTCAGTTTTTCAATTCTTGCTTTTCTCAATGAGAATCAGGGTTCTTGGCTCATTCTTGCAAATGAAAACAAGTTGAGAATAGCGTGGATTCTCACGAAGAAAAGAAAGAACCTCGTGAACAGCCCTCCCACACAAAAAAACAGAGAAGGGCTTTCGGCCTTTTGCAAACCCTAGCTAGGTTTGCAAAAGGCCCTGTACGCCATGTGCTCACTGGGACTGCTCCAGCTGCTGGGTCTCTCTCTCTCTGCTCGGCTTCTTCATGCCGAGCGGGGAACAGGGTGAAGAAAGGAAAGTGGGGGAAAAAATCACGTGTGCAGACCAGCTGCCTTTTTCCAAAATGTGCCTTCTTAGAAAAGGGCCGTGAATGTGCAGAATGGCTGCGGTGGGCATTTTGCACATGCACAGAGCATTTGAATTTATTTTTATTTTTTTTAGAATCTCGCAATATTTCAAACCGTTAGTGAGAACTTCTTGAGATCTTGCTGCCAGTTCTTGATTCTTGCGAGATTCTTGCAAGAATAATTTTGATTCTCGTTTCAGCCCTAATCGGGTGGGCCTGATCCCCAGCCTGCCAGATGGAGGGCAAACACAGCCGCCACACTTTGAACTGGTGGGGAGAGCAGTGAAAATGATCCGACCCCTTGCGGGCCAACCAGGTGGGCAGCTACTGCCACAAGCCCTGCCATACCCCGGGGCAGATCGAGGAGCCGGTCACACATGCAGGCTCCTGCCCCCACCCCACTGCATCGCCCCGCACCTGGCCTGCTCACTATCCCACCCTTGGCAGTAACACAGATGCACAGGAATGGCAAATGTGCCCGAAGCTCAATGGTGCTGGTGGACCTCATCATTGGACAGGACAGAATGGGGACTAGGCACATGAAAGGCGGCCAGTTATCCCACTTTGGGTAATGTTAACATGCAATGCATCGCCAGCCTTCTCCAGCGGATGCCTGAGAATGTCCTGGGGCGGGGCTGGTTGTACACCTGTCTGGTGTTGAACAACTCTGGCTGCTGATCATACGACTGGCTACATTGCATGTGCTGGTAACGCTGCCCAAAGTGGGATAATGTCTCATGTGGTCTTTTCCTATCAGTCAGAAGACAATGGGTAAAACCAGAAGTGACAGCAGCGCAGTGGTAACCCTGGCTGGGTCGGGTCACCACTGCACCGTTCACATCACTGAGGCCATGTGACCCGGGTCAGCAAGCAGTTGCACGCTCACCCCCATGGTGTGCACAGTGATCCTGTCCCCCTTTCATGACAGGCAGCTATGCCGGCCAATCACAGACCCTATCCAGGATGGGTCATGGCGGCCCCTATCCAGGATGGGCGATGGTGGGTCAGAATATACATTCTGTGACCTGCTTTGCCCCAGACTGACCCCAGTGGGTAAAGGAGGGGGAGTAGCCTCGGCTGTGACTTTGGCACTTTGTCAAGTAACAGCCTGGGCTAGTCGCCGACACACCCAGGGTCAGTCTTGGGCAAACATCTGGGGGCCTAAGCTCAACCATGACAGTGACCCATAGGTCACAAAAGGACTAAGTGGGCAGGAGTGGGTTAATGCTGTTAATCTCTATGGCTAAAATCCTTAAGCAAAACTACCATTGAATTTAATGGGTAAGATTGTCCCCTATATCACAGTTCCTCTAGCTTTAAAACTGGGAGTATAATGTTTGCACACACCATCTATAGGATTCACAGTATTACCATTCCATAAAGGGGCACATACACGCCATGTGGGTTAGCCTCAAACAAGAAAATAAAATTGCCTTATTTAAAGTTTACTCAGACACTTCCGGGTAAAAGAGCCTTTGATGAATCTTTAAATGTGTATGTCATCACAGTGAATGTTGGCAACTGTAACTGTGTATTCTTAAGATTAGAACCAGCAATTGGCAGTAATTAAAGGGAAAGAAACCAGAGACAAAAATCAACTTGTGCAACTTCATGAGTATTTTCTTGGAGTTTATGGTCCTTGCTTTGACCCAATACGAACAGCGTTTTGTTAAGATTTATCATCTGTTTAAAAAAAGCCTTCAAGCTGGCTGTTAGTGTTTTGAAATATGCATTTTCTCTTAAGGCGTTTGATCTCAGTTCAGGAAAATGTTTGAGGGACTCAGCTTAAAAAAAAACATCCCACAAGTTCACTTGTAAATTAAACAGGAAGTTTAAACTTTTCCTTCCAGAGCAGCCATTCAGCAGCACTGAAATAGGTAGTTACGTGAGGTTCTCTACTATGCTCAGTTGAACTGACCATCCGATAAGGACTGCTGGGGGGAGGACTTTGTGGCCTTCTTTTAAATTTTCACCTTTATGGCTGCTCTACAGCAGAAAGAATGCGGAAGTTCTAGTGACCGAAGCAGACTGCTATGGCTCACTTGCCAATGCCATGTTACAAACCCCTTCATGCACCTTGTGCCAAATTTGGCTTTGAAATGTGGGCAACATTCCATGGCAAAGGCTTGGTGGAACATCAAGGGGTAGTGGAAGCCAGGGGCAGATGAAGCTCGTTCACTCATCAGTTAAAGACCAATGCAGGGCTCACCTTAGGGTGAACAATCAAGAAGACCTTCTATAGCATCATGGACTAGGGTGATGGTTGGAATAAAAGGTTCATTATTTACTAATCTTCTGGTGCTTGCTGTGTGGAATTGATGGAGACAAATGTTGGCAAGTTCATACAGGCTTGACCTGTCAGTGGGACCTGGGGTGGGGAAGGTAGACTGGCCCCTCTGTAACCCCTTCAATGGAGGGGGCCAAGTTCAACATAGAGGCCAAACAAGGGAAAGTAGTTGCAAGGGCACAGGAGGGGTAGAGAACAGGGCAGAAAGGGTACAAGAGTGTCTGGGTTTAGGCGAAGGGGAAGGGAAAGGAGGGGAATCACTCACTCCTGTACGACTCAGACACGTCGTAAGACACTTCTCCCTCAGGGTCTTATAAAGGCAATGGAGGGCACCTCCTAGCCAAATATCATCACAGGGAGGTGGTGATACGCCGAGCGCACAAGCAGTCACCCACCTTATGCTACCAGGGACGGGGAGTTGTGCAGGAGTGTGTGGAAAGAAGGGAAAGGTACCGGGTCCCATGGGGTCAAGAGAAGAGGGGACGAGGGACAGGGCACAAAAACAGGGAGACTTCTGGGATAGGGATAAGGATAAGGCTGACTCAGACACTGCTACCACGCCCATACCAACTGCAATCATACTTGGGGCGCTTTTAAACGATACAAAAACCGCAACTGATCCTTTAATCAGCCGCCTTTCTTTGTGATTGTTTAAATGTTTGGCCCGGTTTGATGCCGTATCTTTCCCGCATCAAACCGGCCGAGGATTCCTGCTCCTTCACTTGCGTCCCTGGGAACCGCCGTGTTCCCTGGTTTGCAAGCAGGGGGAGGGGGGGAGGCGGGGGAAAGCCAGCGAAAACTGCCTCCTCCAGGCAGCGCTGACAAATCCCCTCCCCCCTTCCCCCTCTAAAGCCCCCAGTCAGTGACTAAATTTAATCACTGGTTGGGGCAGAGAAGACGGCTTCTCCCAAACGCGGCTTTCTCCCAAACCCGCTTTGGAGCCATCTTCTCCAAAACGCGCTTGGGAGAGCGCACATTTAAAAACGCCCTTGTACTCTCGCCCCACCATACTCACCCCACGACCACTCAGACCAACTCACAGCACAGTTAGGAATCACAATAGGGGCCAGTCTCACAGTGGTAACCTGCACAGCCAGCAGCCATTTACGTGTTGCCCAGACACTGGCGCAGTGCTCTGAGCGTCTGGGCAGGACTGGACCCAAGGCGATGTCTCCCTGCACCTGAGAGTTCTGGTACATGCACTCAGCGCATTTTGCTGGGCCCGTGTCTGGAGCGGCTCCCTCTGTTGGGCCCTGCCTCAGACGTCCGCTCTCAGTGTGTGGGGGTGGGGCCAGGCGCCCTTCTTCCTCAGGTCTGGGGTAAGTTCCTACCTGCCTCTTCCCTGCGACAATGTCTGGAGTCCCTCTCCGCTGTGCGCAGTGCAGGGGATGCCCCCTCACCTGCTCTCATGGACATGCTCCTCGCTCGCCACCCTCCTCCTCTCCCTTGCAGGTGCCTGACAAAGAGGGGCTTGTGGGAAGCAGGAGAGGCCAAGGACTGTAGCATGGAGTGACTCAAGGTGGGGAAAAGCAGAGCTAGAGATGGAGCAGAAAGAGGGGGTGGGAGTGCAGAAAGAAGGGGATGCAAGGACATGCAGAAAAGGAAAGGGACCTGCACTATACCACACTTAGAGGGAGCAACTAGGGCTAAGAACAGAGAGGGGCATAGAGGCAAGCACCACGGAAGGCACGGTTGCATAAAGGGAGAAGGTAAATGTTTGAGTCCTAAGAGCGGGAAAGACCCTGACATGACCAAGGTCTAGCCCTTCATGTTCTGCAATGCAAGAAGGAGGGCAAGGAAACACACAAAAGGATGAATTGCCAGACACCAAGCAGAGCTGCAAAAGGAACCGAAAGGCTGAAGCATGTTGGGAAGCCAGGCCTCAGCACTGCTCTGCCTGGTATGGCTTCCTCTCTTCCTGCCATATACCTCTTATTCAGCCAGTAGCCAATCAGTGCATGGTGGGCAGGGACTAGGAGACTCATAAGACAGGCACGGTGCTGGAGCAGAGCCTAGTAATGAGCTAGAGCAAGGTCATAAGCAGAGTATGTGGGTGGCACTGTGGAGCTGGTCACTTTCTCCAGAACCCTAAGGGTGTCAGTTCAAGTCCTGACTACTGACAGAAATAGACCACAGCCTTGTTTATTTAATAGTAAACAAGATAGCCTGGCATAAAGTACTCCAGTGCAGCTCCCTCCCCAAGATCCCTTTGCTACTTGCAGGGCTAACTGAGTCACGAAGCATCACTTGCTGTGGGAAAGCTATCATCTTGTCCACCAACGGGTGTCCCCGACTGTCATTGGGATCCAGCACCATTCACCACCACTAATGACAGCCCATACCTGAGGCATGAAGTAGAATTCTAGAACGTAGACTTTGGCTGCTTTTATACGAGCAGGTCGCAGTTGCGCAACCTGCTTGCGTGATTTTTCAAAATTCTGCAAGGCGTGATTATACGTGACGGTGGACGCGACCGTGCGCATTCAAGGCGGCCGCGCGTTGTTTGCCGACCGTGAACGAAATACTTCGATGCGTGAGGTATGAAAGCAGAAGGGGTTTCATGTAGTCCAACCCCCTGCTGTGAGACAGGTTACTTTATAGAATCATTAAACTGTAGCGTGGAAAGTCTCAAGTGAGAATGGGTAATGTCACTCCATTCGTGTGACCCCATTTCAGCGGCCATGCCAGTACCCCACATCTCCTATAGAGGTGCGCTCACGGTACAGGGCACACCAAAGGAGAGAAACGTGGGGGAGATTCCAGGGGAGTGGAAGCTGGGGCCCGTCAGGAATAGTTCCATGCAAGAATTTTAACCATTAGCCACCAATCAAACTCTTCCCTGCCTCAGCGCAGTGTTTCACCATGCTTTTCTCAGTCCCTTGGGAAATGAGCCAGTCTCCAGGTGATGTCCAACTCAAGAGTAGTAGGGTTTTCTTTAGAGCTAATCGAAACCACACAGAAGGGGGAGGGGAACATTATTCAGGTCCAGTAAGGGCTGAGTAAGAGATCTTTGTTTCAGAGATTTCCAATCCGCAGTCCAAAGCTTTCGTTGCAGTTATGTGGATTAAGGTAAAGCTTGACTTCCATTCTTCCTTTTCCAGACTACTCCAAGAAACCCAAACCATCTTAACCTTTTAAAATCAATAAACCTTCTAGAGTTAATAAGAATCTTAAATGGTTAGGGACTGGGTGGTTATTTCATCTTTGAGTGCATAGGCTTTGCCTTTCCCCATTACCAGGCAATACGATCCAAGCCTCTGACATGTAAACATCCCTGTGGGAGACCAACTGGCTTTTTGATACTAAGGGCTACCAGAAAGACCACCTCTTTTCCTTTGCTTCACCAATGGGAATGTGAAGTATTTAGGCTCTGACATATTTGGAAGCTGAAATAAAATCCAAACTTTCTGGCAGCATAGGCTGTTCTATACTGTATATCTTGGCAGGGAACTTATGGGAACATAACCTGGCTTGTTACCAGTGTGGAAAACACCATAGATTTTAATAAAACAACTTTATCTTTCACTGTTTGCAATCATTGGCATCACTGCAAAAACTTCTTGGAAACAGCATATTCTACCTTGGTACCATGCAAACATGGTCCCCCCTCATCTTCCCCATCTCTACGCCCTTTCTGTGACCTGCAGGCCATTAACACCATGGACTTTGCCTCCTTTCTCTCCCCCCTTCTCCCCTCAGTCTTCTTCTCCTTTCCTGACTCTGCCATTTCTGCTTTCAATGCCTCTCTCCTCTCCACCCTTGACTCCCATGCCCCCCTCTCCTCCCGCCCTGCTTGCTCCCACAACCCCCATCCTTGGCTCACCCCCAGTATCCACCATGTCTGCTCCTGCATCCATGCTGCTGAACACCTCTGGCGCAAATCCCACTCTCATGCTGACTTCCTTCATGTCAAATTCTGTCTCTCGTCCCTTACTTCTGCTATCTCCCTCGCTGGACAGCATTACTATGCCTCCCGCATTGAGTCCTGTTCTCGGGACCCTCGCCGCCTGTTCTCCACCTTTGACTCCCTTCTCAAGCCCCCCTGTCCTCCTCCCTCTTCCCTTTCTGCTCAGGATCTTGCTTCCTTCTTCACCTCCAAGATAGACAAGATCTGCCTCGACATCGCTTCCCACTCCTCTCCTCTTCCTACTCCCTCCCCTCTCCCTCCTCCCCCTCCTTCTCTCCTGTCCT
>QEPC01003557.1:1836639-1857675 GCA_003113815.1 Sphenodon punctatus
CACCCCCCCCAGGGATCGGGTCATACTTACCGGCGGCTGCGGGGACGCCGCGGCCGCTGGTGCTGGGGGGTGGGCTCGCCTCTGAGTCTTTTTTTAAACAAAAATCCAGGCTGGGCAGGGTGGGTGGGGGGTGTCCCCCCTTCCACCCGCGCAGCCTGGACTCGGGGAGGGTTTGTTTTTTTAAACTTTTTTGGTGGGGCTTTAAGTTTTTACATTGCAGCCATTTTTAAATGCCTGCAATGTAAAAAAATCCGGTACCCGGAATCCGGTAACTGGACCGGATTTACCGGGTCGAATCCGATAATGCCGGTACGCCCGGTACCGGCATTATCGGATTCCGGATTTACCGGTTTTCCTGCCCCTACTGTTGACCACTCACTCTTGCTGGACACACTTCACTCCCTTGGCTTGGGCTTCTGTGGCTCCATCCTTGACTGGTTCTCCTCCTAACTCTCTGACCACTGCTTCAATGTGTCTCTTGCCAACTCCACCTCCTTCTCCCTTCCCCTCTGTGTTGGTGTTCTCCAAGGCTCTGTCCTTGGCCCTCTCCTCTTCTCTCTATACCCTGTCCCTAGGCAAACTCATTGCCTCCCATGGCTTTCAATATCACCTCTACGCTGATGACACTCAACTCTCTCTGTCTCTCTCTGTCTCTCTCTCCTACCTCTCTCACTCCATCTATCCAAGCTCGCCTCACCAGCTGTCTCTCTGACATCACTACCTGGATGTCTCAATGTCTTGTCAACTCAAACTCAACATGGCTAAAACTGAACTCCTTATCTTCCCCTCTCATCCTTCCTCTCCTTCTTCCCTGTCGATCCTCATCGACGGGGTCACCATCCTTCCCGTCCCCCAAGCCCATAGCTTAGGCTTCATCTTTGACTCACCCTTTTCTTTTAAACCCTACATTGACTCTGTTGCCAAATCCTGTTGCTTCTCCCTCCATAACATTGCTAAGATTTTTCCTTTTCTCTCTGTCTCCTCTGCCAAAACCCTTGTTTATGCCCATGTCATCTCTCGCCTTGATTACTGTAAACTCCTTCTCACTGGCCTCCCCCGCTCTCCCCTTTCTCCCCTTATCTGTCCAAAACTCTGCTGCCAGGGTCATCGAACTCGCCCGTCGCTTCACCCACATGCAGCCCCTCCTCTCTCTTCACTGGCTCCCCCTTCCTGAACGAATCCTGCACAAGCTCCTAGTCTTTACCTATAAAGCTCTTCACAACCTTGCTCCCCTCTTCCTCTCTGTGCTAATTTCCCTCTGTACTCCAGTCCGTGAATGCCGCTCCTCCTCTGTCCCCTCTCTCTCCCTCCCTCACCTCCCCTGCTCCCCTAACTGCCTTTGTCCCTTCTCCCTAGCTGCTCCCCATGCCTGGAACTTCCTCCCTCCCTACATCTGCCTCTCCCCCTCCCTTTGTACCTTCAAATCCCTCCTCAGGACCCACCTCTTCCGCTCTGCCCGCCCCGACTCCTTGCTCCTCTCACCTAACTCCTGCTGATACCTGCCATCCAGTACAATCTGTTACCTGAGGTCTGTGTACTCATATCTTCACCACATGGACCAACTAGCCACCATTCTTGATCTGACCAAGCCAAACGCGTGCACCTGGGACCTTGCATCTTCGTGAATGTTACACTCCTTGTCTCTCCCTCTGTTCCCCTTCCTTCCTCTCCCCCCTGTCCTCCGTCTCTCAGATGGTAAGCCCTAGGGGCAGGGACCATGTCTGTTCAATTAATTTGTAAAGCGCCAGGTACATTGCTGGCGCTATATAAATGTTTGATAATAATAATAATAATTAATAATAAAAACTGTGGGTACCCAGTACATGCAAACTCCTCAATTTCATAACTGAAACTCTAGGCAACCCCTTTCCTCCCCATACTCATCAACCTGAAGGAATGATAAATCCAGACAACGTGACTGCCTCTCCTAGAGCTTTTCATTTGTTTCTAAAAGACCATCCACTTTGGAGCTACTGCTGTTTGGAGTCCCACTGCCCCATGCACTTGTTCTCTGCTGTTCCTTGGCAGCTGATGTGGACTCTCTTGGGCCCCACAGCAGACTTTTTAACTCACACCCATGCTCTCTCTCATGTATACAATGCTCTGCCCTAGTCCACACTTCTATTTTTTTCTCACACTTCCACTGCCTTGCTCTTACTTCTTGCCTTCATCTGCTTTGCAGCTCTGGACTTGGCCTCCTGACCTAGGATCTCCTCCCAGGGCTGGCTTTAGAGTTTGCAGGGCCCAAAGTCCCCTCAGGGCACTTTCCATGGGTCCGTAGAGGTGGTCATGTTTGGAGCCCACTGGGAGGGAGTGGGGCCCTTGCACCCTGTCCTGGTGCAAACTGAGGTCACGACGAGGCCCCCAGAAGTAGAGAAAATTGCAGGGCCCTGAGCGGTTTCCCCATGGTAAGGCCAGCCGTCTACTCCTATTCCGACCTCTCATAAGTACATAAGTAGTGCCGTACTCAGACAAACAGTTCATCAGGCCCAGCATCCTGTCTCCAACAGTGGCCAATCTCTTTCTCTTGGGAGACATACCCAACAGGTCACAATGGGCAACCCATTCCCTGTTGTTCCAGCCTCCAACAGTAAGAGATTATGTCCGCCAAACCTACTTGGCTAATAGACATTAATGGATCTATCCTCCAAGAACGTATCCAATCCCTTTTTAAAACTAGCTACACTACTGGCCTTGGTCACTTCCTCTGGCAGTAAATTCCACAAGTTAATTGTGAACTGAGTGAAAAAATACTTCCTCTTATTTGTTTTAATAAACAAAACAAACTGTTTTAATAAATAAACAGTTTTAATAAATAAAACTGCCAGGTTAATAAATAAAACTGCCAGTTACTTTCATGGAGTGTCCCCTTGTTCTAGTACTGTTAGAGAGTGTAAATAACTGCTCCCTATTTACATGTTCCACACCACTGTTGATTTTATAAACTTCTATCTCAGTCATCTCTTATCCAAGCTGAAGAGCCCCAACCTATCAAACCTTTCTTCATACAGGAGCCATTCCAGACCTCTTATCATTTTTGTTGCCCTTTTCTGTACCGTTTCTAGTTCTACTATGTCTTTTTTGAGATGGGGTGACTAGAACTGGACTCATTATTCCAGGTATGGTCACACCACAGATTTATAAAGAGGCATTGCGATAGTTTCATTTTTATTTTCTATCCCTTTCAGAATAATTCCGAACATTCTGTTTGCTTTTTTGACTGCCGCCACATAAGGAGCTGAAGATTTCAACTCATTGTCCACAATGACCCCAGGAGGATCCTTTTCCTGAGTGGTAACTAACTCCTAATTTATTTATTATTTTTATTTATTTATTTAAAACTTGTATCCCAGCATTGTAGACATAGTGGGTGTTTTTATACAACGCACCTGATTTCTTCCAGACTTCAAAGTCCGGTTTCAGTGAATTCGCACATGGGGAGTTTAGACGCTCCCCCCCCTCCTGGAAGTCAGTCAGGCGCCATTGTAAACAACAGACCCCGGTGACTTCCGCATGTTTCATGACCTGGACTTATACATCCTCTGCTACTGGGGACTTACAAGTCTGGGACATAAAACATGCAGAAGTCGCTGGGCACTGATGTTTACAACAGTGCCTGGCCAACTTCCAGATGGGGTAGGGGAGCATCTAAAATCCCGTGCAGGAGTTCACTGAACCCAGGCTTTGAAGCCTGGGAAACATCAGATAATTGTAAAAATGCTCATAGGTTGGGTTATTTTTCCCTATGTGCATCACTTTACACTTGTCCACATTAAATTTAATCTGCAATTTAGATGCCCAGTTACCCAGTCTCACAAGATCCTCCTGCAATTCTTCACAGTCATCTTGGGTTTTAACTACCTTGAATGACTACCTCACTCTTTGATTACCTCACGCTTGACTCCCTTCTCCAAATCATTAATGAATATATTAAACAACACCAGTCCCAGTACAGATCCCCAGGGCACTCCACTATCACTTCTGTCCACTGTGAAAACTGACCATTTAGTCCTACCCTTTGCTTCCTATCTTGCCAATCCATGATAGGACACTGCCTCATCCCTTGACTCTTTAATTTCCTCAAGTCTCTCTCATGAGGGACCTTATCAACCACTTTCTGAATGCACTCTCCCTGTACTCGTCCCTCACAATTCTACTTCTGCTGCCATCTCCAGTCCTGGCTGTTCTGTCGCCTCCTCTCCCTGACAAAGACACTGTTTTTCTTTCCCAGAATTGCTTTGCTGCTGCTGTTCTGCTCTCTCCCTACCAACTGCCATGTCTGCTATCCCGGTATTTTCACCACTGCTGCTCCCATTGCTCTGTCCATGGTGTTCAAGACAATCTGCCTGCAGCTTTTTGGCTGTGCTGTGTAACAGCTTTGGTTGTTTTTTACCTGAGACTTCCATTTTGGCCTATGGGAGTGCCAGGTAAAAAACCACCACAGGTGGCAACCATATAGAATTCTTCTGAGAATTCCTGAAGAATTGTACTCTCCCACCCTCTAAGTGTACTACAGTAGTGCAAGCTGCCCAGGCAAGACAGGCAAATATGTTACTGTGAGGTTTGAGGAGAATAGGAGTAGGGGAGAAGGGTAGGATGGGTCCAAGTTCTCCAGACACTTGGAACAGCAAGGTTATGCTCGGAAACAAACCCTCAGGATCATATACGGCTTCTACAATCCTAGATCATCACGGGGTATCTGGGGTGAACGCCAACCAGCTGCTGTTAATACTACCATGCATTCAAGGCGAAAGGAAGGGACGGGAAGTGAAGAGGGTGAGTGTGGAACCCCAATGTGGAACCCCAGGAAGGGGGGAAAGGGGATAGGGCTCACTCACTTCCGAAGGGCCCAAGGATTGTGCCACAATGAAACAACAACAGGATCCACACTTACTGGGTTGAAGGAAGGGCACTCGCCACAGACACTCACCACACACTCACTGCAATCACACTCCACATGCACACCCCACACAAGAACTCAGGAACGAAGGAACAAGCACAAGGCACAGCAAGGGGGTGGGGGCGGTCTCACAGGGGTTAGCTCTGATCACAGCAATGCTATGTTGATTGAGGGTTGCCTTTATTTCCTTTCTGGAAGCGGTGTTGGAGGCGCAGTGAACACGTCCCTGGGGACAAGGCTGGGGTGTGGTCACTGCTCCCTGTGGCTGCGCCTCTAAGGTCATGCCCCCCGGCGCTGCGTGAGGCCGTGTGTGTGTGTGTGTGTCTCCTCCATTGCACCGGTAGTGGGATCCTGCAGCTATAATGTCGACGGCTCTGGTTGTGGCCCCGGCGGCGGCCCTACATCCGGAGGAGAGAAGACCAGGTCAGACCAGGCAGGGGATGATCTGCCATGGGGGTCCTGTGGTTCCCCTGCTCCTTGATGACCATGATCTCCCTGATCCCTTCACTGGATCCTGACAGCAACCCCCCTCCAAGGTCTGCGGAAGACCTGAGGCCGGGGTTTCAGTGGATATTGTGTATGGAAGAAGCAGAACAACTGGGGGGCGTGGACATCGATGGCCTTCTCCCAGGAATGTTCTTCAGGGCCGTAACCCTTCCAGTCAATAAGATAGCAGAGTTGGCCATGCCAATAATGGGAGTCCAGGATCTGCTGTACTTTATACTCCCCTGTAGGGGTAGCAGGGTTCAAGTCCATGGCGGGTCTGTGGACAGGAGTGTGAGCCGGTTTAAGGAGTGAAACGTGGAACAAGGGATGGATGTGGTAGTGATGGGGTAGCTGAACCAAATAGGTTACCTCATTGATCCATCAAAGAATAGGGAGGGCCCCATGTACCAATAATCTAATTTGGCTGAAGGTCGGTTTGAGGGGTAGTGGCGACGATCCACCCAAACCCAATTCCCTGGCAGATATTCCGGGGCGGATCGACGATGTCGGTCCGCGTGAGACTTATATTGTTGCTGAGTGCCTATAAGTATATCCTTAGCAGTGGCTTGAGCCCTCTAGATCTGTTTGACCAGAGCTCCAGCCGTGGGGACCTGTAATGGAGAGCCCTCAGGAATACAGATGCGGGGGTGGGATCCATAGTTCACAAAAAACGGAGACGTCCCTATTGATGTGTTTAAGGTATTATTGTAAACAAATTCTGCTGGGGGTAGGAGATCACACCAATCGTCCTGGAGATAGTTAGTATAACACCGAATGTATTGTTCTAAGGTTTGATTAATACGTTCTACCTGCCCGTTGGCCTGTGGGTGGTAGGCGCTGGTCAGGCCGATTTTTATTTGGAGGCTGGCAAGGAGAGCTTTCCATAGTCGCGAAGTGAATTGAGTTCCTCTGTCAGAGTGGATTTCTAATGGAGTTCCATGTAACCTTATCATGTTGTGTAATAAGAGTGTTGCCATTTATGCTGCTGTAGGGAGGCCTGAACAAACTATGAAATGGGCCATTTTTGTAAAGTGGTCAATAACTACAAGGACTGTGGTGCAGGCATGTGAGAGAAGTAGTTCAACGATAAAATCCACCCCTACCCATTGTCATGGTCCTTGGGGGAGCGGGGTCAATTGCAGGAGTCCTTGTGGTCATTGCCTGGGGATCTTGGTTCGTGCACAGAGAGCACACTTGTCTACATAATGTCATATGTCTGCCTTAATAGTTGGCCACCAAAACCTACATTGCAGGAGGTTAAGTGTTCGTTTGCTTCCGGGATGACCGGCCAAAGGGACATCATGGGGCTTCTGAGAAGCTGTTGTCAGGCTGGGGACAGAACCACGATCTTTTCATGAAGGTAATAAAGCCCATCTGGGGGATTGTATCTCACTGGTGGAGTTGGGGCCGGGGCCAATTGAGTATATTCCTTCAGTTGTGCAGCGGTGATGAGTGTGGCCGCAAAGACTTTCTGTTGTAGGAGTAGATCTCCTTGGTTACTTGGGGGGGTCTCCAGCCTCTGTACATCTAGACAAGGCATCAGCCAAAATGTTCTGCTGTCTGGGGTGGTAACAAATTTGAAAATTAAAGTGGGAAAAGAACAGGGCCCAACATCCATGGTGCACATTAGCAATGAGCTTGTTTGCAGGTACGTGAGGTTACGATGGTCTGTGATTATGGTGATAGGGTACTTGGCCCCTTCGAGGTAATGTCTCCACGTGGCAAATGCTGCCTTGATAACTAATAACTCTCTATCCAGGATTGTGTAGTTCTTCCCTGTGCTTGTTAGCTGGCAGGAGCAGTAAGCGCAGGGCCCTGCTTCTTCAAGGGGTAGCTGAACCAAATAGGTTACCTCATTGATCCATCAAAGAATAGGGAGGGCCCCATGTACCAATAAGCTAATTTGGCTGAAGGTCGGTTTGAGGGGTAGTGGCGACGATCCACCCAAACCCAATCCCCTGGCAGATATTCCGGGGCAGATCGACGATGTCGGTCCGCATGAGACTTATATTGTTGCTGAGTGCCCATAAATATGGCAACGCTAGATGCATCTGTTTCAACAGTAAATGGCTTTTCAAAGTCAGGGTAGTGCAAGAGCAGGTCTTGCGTGAAGGTCCTTTTTAAGGTCTCAAAGGCTTCCTGTTGGGTTTGGATCCACGTGTAAGGCACCCCTTTTCGTAACAGTTGAGTCAGGGTTCGGTTAACCTGGCATAGTTCAGGATGTATTGCCGGTAATAACTGGTGGTTCCCAGAAATCATTGGAGGGCTTTTACTGGGGGTGGGGGTACCCATGCCAAGATGGCAGTGGTATTTTTTGTATCCATTTCTACTCCTTGTGGAGATATGACAAACCCTAAAAACTCGATGGTCGTCTTGTGGAAAGCGCACTTTTCGAGTTTAGAAAAGAGGCGGTTCTGCATCAACCGCTGTAGTACCGTGTGCACATGCTGAACATGTTCTAACATCATTGTAGAAAAAATGAGAATGTCATTGAGGAAAGCTATTACATAGGTATCGAGCATATCACAAAGTACGTCGTTAATCAGGTGTTGAAATGTGGCTGGTGCATTGGCCAGGCCAAAGGGCATCATTCATAATGTCCATACCTGGTCCAGAAGGTGGTATTCCATTCATCACCTGGTTGAACACGTAACAAATTGTACGCGCCACGAAGATCCAACTTGGTGAACAGCTTTGCTCCGTGTAGCCTATCTAGTAGTTCAGGGATTAAGGGGAGCAGGTAACGATTTTTAATCATGATGGCGTTTAATCCCCGATAATCAATACATGGGCGTAGCCCCCTGTCCTTTTGGGGAACAAAGAATAGAGGAGCTCTGGCAGGGGAGGTGGAATGTCTGATAAATCCGCACTGCAAGTTGTCATCAATACACTCCTTGAGGTTTGCAAGTTCCGGGCCTGAAAGGGCATAAATCCTTCCATAAGGGGGTTCTGTGCCAGGGAACAATTCGATGGGGCAGTCATACAGCTGGTGGGGAGGAAGGATCACTGCTTCTTTCTTGTCGAACACATCCTTGAGATCTTGGTACTGAGGGGGAAGCATTGGGACCAGACTTCGTTCCACTGTGGCCATCCCATGTTGTGGCATGACCAGGGTGCATGAAGTACGACAAATGGTTGACAAGAAGGACACAGTTCATTTGACCCAGTTGATAGCGGGATTGTGCTGACACAACCAGGGTAGACCCAACACCACCGAGAACATGGGGGTTGCCACGATATCGAACTGTAATTGCTCCGTATGCCGCCCAATGGTCACTTGTAACATCATGGTTTGTGAAGTGATGGGTCCAGACACCAGCAGGGACCCATCAATGGAATACACTTGTTTGGGCGGGAACCGCCAGATACATGGTATAAGATAATGGTGTGCGAAGTCCTGGTCCATGAAGTTTCTGGAAGCCCCGGAATCTATTAAAACCCACACAATGGTCCTCCAGACCAAGTCGATTCCTAGCATGGCGGGAATGCGTACGTGCTCAGGATTTAGTGGGCTCGTGACAAGGATGGGAGGACGGTTTAGTAGGGGCTCTTCTTGGCCATCCGGAAGCCCCCCTATAGCTCCTGGGGTTTGGTGTTTCCCGGCTCCCACCTCATGGCGAGAAGAGAAGGGCAATTCCAGGCAAAGTGGGATGGTTCTCCACAATAAAAAGAAAGACGCAGGGTCTGTCGATTTGCTTGTTTGGCTGCCGTAAGCGGGCCATGTGAGGTGCCGAGTTGCATCGGTTACCCTTCGTCCCCTTTACTAGGTTCTCCTTTACTGGTGATGGGGGGCAACGGCCTGATCCCAGACAACCTGAAGGCATCGTGGTATCTTTCTTGTCTCTGGTCCATCAAGCGTTCATCTATCTGTAATGCTAAGGTGACAAGCTCCCCCCACATGGCAGGGAGTGCAATGAAGGATAACTGATCCTTCAAGTCATCATTTAAGCCCCTTCGGAACATGACCTGCAAGACCTGATCGGGCCAATTCAAGTCAATCGCTAACTGCTGAAACTTTGTAACATAATCCAGCAGGGGGCCTCTCCCTTGTTTTAGCCCCATTATGGTGCTCTCCGTATCTTTAGCACAATGCGGATAGTCAAAAAGAAATGAAAATTTGCGGATAAATCTTTTATAATCTGTTAAGAAGGTGCTTTTCTGAGTCAGTAAGGGTGTGGCCCACGCTAGAGCCACCCCATCTAACAGGCCAATAATAAAGGCCACCTTTAGGGCATCTGTGTTGTAAGTTTTTGGTTGCACTGTAAAGGTCAGCTCGCAAAGTGCCAAGAAGCCTTTAAAGGGGTGGCGATCCCCAGAAAAGTTTGTTACTGTCGGGCCTTTTGGTTCCTAGGGAATGCATGCAGCAGCCCCCTCAGGCACCACGGGTGGGACAGCAGGCAGAGGCGGAGACGTGGTTCATCTATACGATGAACCACGTCAGAAGCTTTTGCGACCCATTATTGAAAAGTACCTAAGGCATACCAACCATGCCCTTTTGGCTTTATTTCTTGATAGTAAGGACTCAGAGGTCATTAGGAGTGTTGCAACATTCTTGCTGCAGGCTGTTCAGTTCAGGAATCTTTTTTTAAAATATATTCCCCCACCTTTGTCAGAAGTGAATGACTGACTGGTAGTGGATTCGTACTTAAATTATTATTATTTTTTTTTGGTACTACGAGGCTTAAAGAAACTTTCTTGTATTCTTGCTGTAATAATAATTATGCTCTTTGTAGGCTATAACTGTTTGTAATAATTATGTTGTTGCGATGGTCTTTGACCACACAAATAAAGAATTTTATTTGGAGACGGAAGAGGCGGGGGAGGCACCCCCACTCTACCCTGCTGCTCTTTAATGTCCTTGACTTCCATGGCCAATGCTTGCATTGCCCTCGTTAATTTCTGCACTTCCACCGCTAATTGCTCCATTGCAGGGTGCGGAGCGAGCAACAAGGCCAAGGGGGTAAGAGGGATAAGTTAAGCTGTGAGGTCCGAGGAGAATGGGAGTAGGGGAGGAAGGGTATGATGGGTCCAAGATCTCCAGATATTCGGAACAGCAAGGTTATGCTCAGAAACAAACCCTCAGGATCGTATATGGCTTCTAAGATATATAAATCAACAGCCTGGATCATCACGGGGTATCTGAGGTGAACGCCAACCAGTTGCTGTTAATACTACCACACATTCAAGGCAAAAGGAAGGGATGGGAAGTGAAGAGGGTGAGGGTGAAACCCCAATGTGGAACCCCGGAAGGGGGGGAAAGGGGATAGGGTTCACGCACTTCTGAAGGGCCCAAGGATTGTGACACAATGAAACAACAACAGGATCCACACTTACTGGGTTGAAGGAAGGGCACTCGCCACAGACACTCACCACACGCTCACTGCAATCACACTCCATGTGCCCCCCACACAAGAACTCAGGAATGAAGGAACAAGCACAAGGTACAGCAAGGGGGGGCCGCCTCCTTCCTGGAGGTGGCGCCGCAGGCACAGTGAATGCCGCAGCCCTGGGGACGAGGCTGGGGGTGTGGTCGCCGGTCCTTGTGGCTGCGCCTCTAAGGCCACGCCCCCTGGTGCCACATGAGGCTGTGGGGGTGTGTGTGGCTCCTCCGTTGCTTCGGTGGCAGGATCCTGTAGCTGTACTGTCGTCATCGACGGCTCTGGCTGCAGCCCCGGCGGTGGCCCTACGTCCAGAGGAGGGAAGGCCAGGTCAGACCAGGCAGGGGATGATCCGCTATGGGGGTCCTGCGGTTCCCCTGCTCCTTGATAACCATGACCCCCCTAACCCCTTCACTGGATCCTGACAGCTACCAACTTAAACTGTTTCCCACACACATTTTGTATCAGTTTTTCACACGCATGTAACATAATATCCCGGGCTGGTTGTCAGCAAGAGGTTTGAACTAGGGATTTCTCACTCTATCTGTATTAGACCTGAAATGGGTAACTACCCAGGGGCATTTACTACCCAGGGGCAATACCTGAATGTTCGAGTACTGTACCAGGTACCCAAATGGGTACCCAATTATCAACCAGGTAGCTGAAAATGCTGGGTACTTCCATTTCTGAGTTACCAATTTACCATTTTCCAGTCAGAAATTGGGACAGAAACTCAGAAAAATCAGGATGGTAATCATAAATTCAGTACCAGAAATTGGAAATTTGGTACCAGACTCTGTGAAATACTGAACTGAAACTGAGGGAGACTGGAGAGGCAGCCAGGGAACTCCGTTGTTTACTGTAAACAAAAGCACATGGTGACCATGTGAGTAGGCCCGATGGAGTCTCCTAACCTGGCTTGGAGTTCAGAGGGGCCACTCTGAGCATGCTCGGGGGAGGGAGGGGTGGCAGATGCCTGGGTCCGGTGTGGTTGATGGTGCTTAAATACTCTGGGCTTGGGAGAGATCGGGTTCAGACCCTGGGACAAAGGAAGCTGCAGGAGGAAGTGGCTGAGTGCGGGGACCTGAGCTGAGGACTTGGAACTGCAGCTTGGAGAGAACTGGGTCTGGGTCCCTCTTTCCAGGCTAGATGGGGAGCACCGCAAAGGAGGAACTACTAAACAGAATGTGAGATGGTTGCCATTTTACTGTACACTTGCAGATACTGTCTGTGTGCTATACTGTACCTAGCCTCTCAGCCTATCTTCACTGTTAGTAAAGTGATGTGTTAAGCAGACTCCTGTGTTAGTCTGATCATTGCTCCAGGTAGATACCTCTAGGGGAGAGGGAATCTCTCTCTCAGCCTTCGTCTGCACCCCTAGGGCAGCGGACTTCCCCATTCAGCCTTAACCCCCAGGAACCTGCCTAGCAAGGTGATTGCTGTCTGGCTGCAGGACAGGTGCGGGCCTGTCTGAGCACCAGGATACAGGGGGCTAGGGGCTCTTGAGGCAAGTGGGGAATCCGTGACACAGACATTGGGAAATTGGGCCAAAAAATGGTTTTTCAACTGATTGGGTACCTAATTGGGTATTCATTGGATTTCTAGTAGAATTCAAAATGAATGGGTTGAATCGAGTACCCCAATTTCAACAGGTTTTTGCTGGTACTTGTTTTCACACACATGTAACCTGAAACTCTGGTTATATGAGCCTATACCCTCTAAAAGACCCTGGGTCTGTTCCCTCTGAAGAGTAACAGGTTAATCACAAACCTGTGTGTAGTTTGCCACCAGCAGTCACCACTAGAAGGGGCCTCCGGGAGCTACTCACAATTTCAGATGTTCCCAGATTCCACTGAATCCAGACTAGAAGTAACAAAGGCATGCATAATCTTGGAACAGGGTTGGGTAGTCCCCTAACGGCGGGTGGATAGCCACCCCCCCCCCCCAAGCTCAACCCCCCACAAATTCACTCTACAGCTCACTGCTCCATGCAGCTGCTAGCAGCAAGCCTCTGTGAAGATTGGGATTTTTTGCATATGCTCAGTAATGTGGGTGCCATCTTGGTTGTCTGGGGCTGCTGGGAAATGTAGTCCAGCAGCAGCCAGAGAGCCAAGATGGTTGCTGTATGATCTCAGGAGCTGAGCCCAGCCTTCTGCATGGGCAGAAGGGGGGGGGGATGGATGGGGAAGCATTAGGACCGTCAGCTCCAGGTGCTGACCCATAGAGCAGTGCAGTGGTGCTCTCTGGGACAACTGGGGTGAGAATAGGAGGGTTCCCTGGTTGAGCTCCATAAAGGAACTCAGCCATTAGGCAAGGGTTTGAGGTGTGTTTTGGGCACTAATTCATGTTGCCCATGGCATTCTGGCAGGGAGAGTGAACTCGGGGGAGTGGGCAGGAGCGGAGTGGGAGGGGAGAGTTGTTGGGACTTACTCAGAGTGCTGCTGAGGATCAGAGGCTGGTTGAGTGAGCATAGCGTGGAAGGGAGCCACAAATCATCTTGGGGCTATGGATGCCCCGTCCTTTCCTGTTTTGTGGGATTGGTTTCAGATGGTATTACCTGCCGATGTGGAGTCCTTGTTGGGATCTGTTCATGCCACTACTTGTGAACAAGATCATTGCCCGTCCTTGCTGGTGAAAGCCAGCCAGGAGACGCTATAGCCATTCCTGGCTGGGGTGGTTAGTGCCTCCCTTTGGGAGGGCAGGGTGCTTGAATGCCTGAAGGAGGCTGTCGTTAGGCCCCTCCTCAAGAAACCATCTCTTGATGCTGATGCTCCTGCCAGTTATCGGCCGGTCTCTAACCTTCCCTTTTTAGGGAAGGTTATTGAATGGGCTGTGGCATGGCAACTGCAAGAACACCTGGACCTCACTGGTTTCCTTGACCCCTCTCAGTCTGGGTTTCGGCCTGGGTATGGTAAGGAGCCTGCATTGGTGGCCTTGGTTGACAATCTCTGTCTGGCATTGGACCAGGGTTGTCAGACCTTACTGGTCCTGCTAGACCTTTCGGCTACGTTCGACAGTCGATCATGAGGTGTTGGTGACTTGCTTGCGGGACCATGCTGGAATTGGCAGAACGGTCTTGGACTGGTTTAGTTCATTCCTGGCTGGGAGAACTCACCGGGTGGTCTTGGGGGAGTGTACGTCTTCCCCCCGGGACCTCACGTGTGGAGTCTCACAGGGTGCCATTCTGTCCCCCCTCTTGTTTAACATCTATATGCAGCCATTAGGGAAGATCGTGAGGGGGTTTCAGGGCAGCTCTACCTCTCTTTTTCCATCGACCCAGGCCATGCAATCTCTTTATTTTCCCAGTGCCTGTCAGCTGTGGGGGCTTGGATGAGGTTGAGCCATCTGCAGCTAAATCCTGACAAGACGGAGGTGATGTTGGTGGGTGAGGGCCTGGGGGTGGGGCCTGGGAGTGGTTGAATATCCTCTTGTGTGTGTGGGGGGGGGTTTCGCCCTCCCATGGTCTCGCAGGTACGGAGTCTGCATGTGCTCCTTGATTCATGGCTCAGCCTGGAATCTCAGGTTGCGGCCGTGGGGGGGAGTGCATTTCGGCAGTTACATCTTGTCTGGCGGCTTTGGCCGTATCTCTCAGACTCTGACCTCGCCACTGTCATCCGTGCCTTCATCACATAGAGGCTGGATTACTGCAACGCACTCTATGTGGGGCTGCCCAAGAAGCTGGTCTGGAGGCTGCAGCTGGTGCAGAATGCCGTGGCCTGTCTCCTTACTGGGGCGGGCCTCAGGGAGCACATGACACCTGTGCTCCGGGCTCTGCACTGGCTGCCTATAAAGCACCGGGCTAGGTTCAAGGTGCTGGAATTTCACCTTTAAAGCCATTCACGGCCTGGGCCCTGCCTATCTGCGGGATCGCCTCACTCCCCATGTGCCCGTGCGACCCCTGAGATTGTCTGTGGGGGCCTTTTTGGAGGTTCCCTGGGTGAGACGGGTGGCCACTGATGTGAGATCTTTTTCGGTGGCTGCCCCCGTGCTGTGGAATTCACTCCCGGAGGAGGCTCGGTTGGCCCCCACCCTCCTGTCGTTTTGACTTTTGTGTAAGACCTGGCTGTTCCACCAGGCTTTTGGCGAGGGGTGGGGGTAGGGTTTAGGAGGAAGGGTGAGTTTTATGATTTGTTTTAAAATTTGTTGATTTGTTTTTAAATGCTTTATTGTTAAATCTTTTGTGTTGTTTGCCGCCCCGAGCTGCCTTTGGGCAGGAGGGGTGGGATACAAGTTTAAAATAAATAAATAAAATAAAAAATTAGCAGGCTGCATGTGCCTTCCTGACTGCCCAGCATCTGGTAAGGGTAAAACAATCCCCTTACCCTTGGGCCCTGCCCCCTTTCGTCCTTGTGGGAACATGTGCGTGGTTTGGGATAACATCCCCAGCTTGAACTGGGGACCCTCTTTTTGATTCTGGTTCTGCTGGAATTTTCTGGGATGCTTTTTTGGGAGTGGGGGCTTTCTTGTTTTGTTTGTTTTGGGGGACAATCCTGGTTTGGGATTAAACAATCCTGAGATTATGGGGGAGGCCTTTTTACTTGATTTCTCATGGTTTTATCCCTTTAACAGTTCATTATAAATTGCTTGGAGGCAATCCTGCCTTGGGATTAAATCCTGAGATGGGGTGGGGGGAAAGGAAATTGTTTTGTGGAGAAATCTAGGGTTTGGGATTTAATCTCCAGGGTGAGGAGGGTCTGTTCCTGCTTAATTTTTCTTCACTTTGCTACAGTTACACAAAGTTTGATTTTTGTTGTGCTTTGAATGTTTAAATCGGTTGGGATGTTTTGAGGGGTTTTCCTGCATTTTCCATGGATTATGGTGTGTGTTTCTGTTCTGTGAGTGCCACTGCTGCTGCTTCCAAGTCTTCCGGTGGTAGTTCTCTTCCAAACTTTGCATGGCTTTCCTCCCTCACCCTGGCCTGTGAAAAGCCTCCTGCAACTTGGATAATATGTGTGATGGTAATAATGATTTATGGTTTGTTTATGGGGTTTCCCCCTGCATTTCCCATGGGCTGTGCCTTTCTGTTCTGTGAGTGCCACATGCTGGTATTGGCTGTTGTGTGCTGGTAATGATTTATGATTTTGTGACCATGATTTGGGTTTTTCCCCACCTGCATTTCCCATGGGCTTTCGTGTGTCTTTATGTTTTGTGAGTGCCACGTTGCAGGTCTGGTTGGGTGCACTGCTGCTGCCTCTAATGATCCTCTCCTAAACTCTACGCGGCTGCCCTCTCTCACCCTAGCTTGTGAAATGGGTTAGGTTTGGTTGTGGTTTGAGGGTGTGTTTGATTACAGTTTAATAAAACCTCCTTGAGTCCAAGATCTGTATTCAGTGTGGGGTTTTTATGAATTGGTATTCCATAGCAATGTCAAAATTAGGCCTGCCTACCATTGGTCCCACCTACCATTGGTTCTGCCTACCATCCCACCAAACTTAGAACCCACCAGCCGCCACTGCCTTGGAAACATTGGCCTGACTCTTGCCTCATCAAGAGGAGATGATTAGTTAGAGATGTCCATGCCTCACAAAGACAGAATAATGAACACCCTACACACACACACACACACACACACACTACCATTTTCGTCTCATACACACAAAAATGAGGACTACTGATGTTGACCAGCCTCTGCCTTCAGGACCAGGGAGAAACTGACAAGAGGTTGGTTTTTTTAAATGTCAAAAGGAAGACAACTTCTTGAGCAAGGGCCTACCAAGCTAGTTGAATATGAGCACTAGGAAAATTGTAGTGTGTGTCTTTTGGCAGGAGTTGGATGATGATGATGATGATGATGAGCATTGGTATAGCGCCAGTTATGTACCTGGCGCTTTACGGGACAATAAGATAGATGTGGTCCCTGCCTAGTCGGTTTACAATCTAATAGACACTGAGGGGGGAGACAAACAGAAGGGATATAGGGAGAGACACGGGATAAATAACTCCAGAGCAGAGTCTGCTGCAGAGACATGTCGGGTGTTTCAGTAGTGCTAGTCTTTTGCCTTGTTGGTTGTTTTTAATTAGTAGAAAAGCAAGACGGCTTTAGGATTTGCAGCCTCTTAAAAATATTGGAGCAATGTTAATGTTTATTGTCAGTATCTGTATTTTAAAAGACAAGCTGGTTAACTCTGCTTTGCTTTATGTGGGCTGCAGGTGCCAAAGGCCACGGTGAATTTAATGAGGTACACGATGAATGAGCATCAGCAGTTCTTTCCTGAAAAAGTTTCAAGGCCCTGTGGCTGCACAAATAACAAGGAGAGAATCATGACTGGTTTTGGTGGTTAGGTTATAGGGGTGGAAGGTACCTTAAAAGGTCATCTAACTCCTCCATCTGCCCTTTAGCAGGAGCAGTTCTATCTAAACCATCCCTGACAGATGGCCACCTAACCCAATTTTAAACACTTCCAATGATGTGGACTCCACAACCTACTTTGGTAATTTGTCCAATTGCCTAGTTATAAACAGGGACCCATGCTCACTGTGTTTTCCCAGTGGTGGCAATGGGGACAATTCAGTGATGATGGGTCCCTGGTTATAGATTATCAGGAAGAACTTTAACTCTTTCCTTCTTCCATTAAGTCCACTACCTCTTGTCCTACCTTAATGGCCACAGAGAACAACTGGTTACCATCCTCTTTCTAGTGACCTATAGATATTTGGAAACTATGTTACCTTTCGGCTTTCTGATCCCTAGGCTATTCCATGCCCAGTTCCTTCAGAACTTCCCTCATTCTTCTTGCATGCCTAATACTTAGGGTGTTAAGTAGACATGATGGTGGGCCGCTTTAGCCTGCTCTGTCATGCTTTGGCCCAGATTGGGTCCACCATGGCCGGCCGCCATGGCAGCTGTCATAGCAGTCATGGCTGCCTATCATCACAGGGGTGGGGCACTGGCCACAGTGTGGGGGTGGGGCCAGCTGCACGTTTATGAGTTTTCCCCTCTCCCCAGGCCCTGGTCATGTGAAAATTTGTTCCGTGACCCAATCTGGTCTGGACCATATCTGTGGCGGCTTACTGACCTGAAATGGGCTGGGTTGCCTTGCCACCATGCTGTGGTCATGTTTGCTTTCACCCTTTTGTCATCTTTATTGCTCTTCCCTGAACCTTCTTCAGTTCACTAATATTCTTCTCAAGGTGTAGAATGTCCCAAACCTGAACACAGCATTCCAGCTGATGCCTGACCAGACCTGTGTAGACTGCAACAGTTACTCCCCAAGACTTGAATACAATGCTTCTGCTAAAGCAGTGGTTCCCAACATTTTTGCCTCTGACCTCATTTTAAGTCTAAATATAATGCCACAACCCCAGACAGCAACAAAGACATGCCTAGCGTGTCAAATAGCAATTAGGATGGTATGACCCCAGTCAGGGTCCTAATCTATCGTTTGAGAACATCTTTGCTAAAGCAACCCAAAAAGCCATTTGTCTTTTTTGCAGCATCATCTCCTGTTGGCTCATATTTAGTTGGTGACTGACTATAACCTTAGATCCCTGCCAGCAGCACTAGTGCCATGCCAGTTATCTCACTTTGTATATGTGCATTTGACCTTCACCCCTATATAATACACATTGTGTATTGACTTTCCCCCCTACGTAATACACATTATGTATGTCATTTGTAATTTCAGTGATGTAATTACTAATTTGAAATGTTGTAATTTTCCATGTGAAGTTTGACTTTATTGAATTTCATCATCTCGTTTTCAGCAACAATTTCCCAAGATCATTTTGAGATCTAACTCTGTCTTCCAAGGTGTTTGCAATCTCTCCAAACACTGTGACCTCTGCCGACTATGACCTTTTGACAGGAGTGACCTTACCACAGGGCAACCTGAGGCAACTTCCTTGGGGCCTGCTGTTTTTCCCACAGTGGCCCCCATTTTCACCAGTGCAGGGCCCCACCCCCTTCCAGCAGGACCACAAGCATGACCATATCTTGTGCCTTATGGTGGGTGCCCCTGGTTTAACAGGGCCCTGGGGAAATTACTGGGCCCCGGAGCAAGTAGGAGGGAAAGGTGGGAGTCAGGACATGGAGGAGGAGGTGGGGAAGGCAATGAGGCACTGAAGTAGGAGAGGGAAAGCAAGACTCTATCCCCTCCAGCATAGATGGCTCTGGCAGCACATTTTGATGTCCTGATGAGGCTGGTCCTAGGGCTTCCCTGAAATCCTGGACCCTGGGGCAGTGGTCCCACTTGCCCTACCTGTACCTACACCCTGAGGTGTCCCCAAGGGGGTGCAGGCCTGGCTATGTGAGGAGGGGACAAGGCCACTAGGTGCCCCATATTTTCTCTTTCCCTTGGAGCCCCTCAAATTCCCAGGCTGTTTTTGCCCTTTGACCAGTTGTGTACAGGGATGGGAAAATTGGGATCGGCTTAATCCAATTCACCCAATTTACATTGGGATCAGATTAATTCTCAGGTGCACTCTCACTCATTCCCATCCCTCTGCTTTTGCAATTTGCTAGACTCTTCTTTGGCCCATTCATAATTCTAGGATTGTGTCTTAGAATGATGAATGGCCCATTGAACTGAATAAGCTTTTGGTTTTCCATTGACTTCAATGGAAAATTTTCCTACTGAAGTCAATGGGGGAAAAATATGATCCGATTCGAATTTTGATCCGATTCAAATACAATTCCGTTGAATCTGATTCTGATTTTCATCCCGATTTCCCATCCCTAGCTGTGTACCCACCTAATAGCAGTTCAATCTGGATCACATTCTGTAGCTTGCTTATGAAACTATGACTGCTTACCGCTGTTCAGGAAGGGGCGGGAACTGCTGCAAGTTTAATTCATGTTCACACAGTCATGTGTAATCCTTGGTCATGTGCACGGGGGTGGGGGGTAGCGTTATTTTCCCATTCTTCCATTAAATTCAAATAATGCGATACATGGCTGGATTTTGAGCCCTGTATCGCATTATTGAATTTAACGCAAGAATGGAAAATTAACATTAAAGCCCCATGCACACGCCCAGAGATTTTATGAGACTGCACTAATGTGAGTTAAACTCACTGTAGTCCTCGCCCCTCCCTGAATGTCGGCAAGCAGCCTGTCATGTGGAATTGTATCAAATGCCTTCCCAAAGGTGTATGTTACACTATGTGGTTCTACACAGTATGTTAAACACAGGGAAATCAACCCTATGTGGTACACTGCACAAGTCCGCATGACAGTGAACAGGTTTGCTTGCTTCCAAGTTGTCTGAGTTTCATATCCCCAGTAACTGGCTAATTGCAGACTAATCAAAACATATGATAGGGACATAAACAGGTAGCCCAAAGTAACTTGTTTCTGTTTCCCTTGCCTTTTATCATGCATTTTAAGTGCTTTTGTGCAAAAAGAAAAAGCTGTATAAAAAGGACACAGATTTAATGGGGGGAAGGGGGATTATGTGTGTCTACTGCATGAATAATTTTGAATCTAGAGAAATTGATTAAAAATGGAGAGAAGGATGACATATTTTCCATAGCTTATAATGTAAATTGAAATAATCATGGCTGTATCATTAAATGATTACCTTGGAGAGTATTTAAGATTTTAAATCGTTTAAACATGCACAAAAACTATGGATAGTGGATGTGTCTTTTAACTCTATAATCTGATTTTTTCCTAATCTGGTCTATGTTCCTTCCCCCTTTGTACTATTTATTGTGTCAAGCAGTTAGTCACAATTTACTGTTTTATTGAAGACTAATGCAAAATAAGCATTAAGCATTTCAGTCTTCTTACTATAACTGTTACTAGCTTGCTTGCTTTGCTAGCGAGCCTACACTTACTTACTTTTCTCTTTCTTTAAACATAATTAAAGACCCCTTTCTTGTTTTTTGCTTGCTAATTGACATACATTCTTTGTTTTTGTGATCCCTTTCTTGGTAGTCTTGCTGAGAGAAATGGAGCATTCCATAGATGTGGAAGATGAGATAACTGGTTGACGCTAAAAATGTATAATTTAAGTTGGGGCTCATGCAAGGTGGTGCAATAGAAGCAATATGGCATACTTCCCGAGCGTCCGTATTTATTATTTAAGGGTGAAGTCCCTGTTTGAGTGTTGAATCTCACTGTTCCCTTGAGGTGTCAAATTTCCTCTTTTAGGAGAGAGTCATGGGGGGAGGCATTTTAAACAGGCGCCGGTGCATGGGGGAATTGGTGGGTGATGCGTTGGGTGGGCGGTATGTGGGGATGCAGTTCCACAGATCCCCACCCATCTCCATGCATGGAGCATCCGGCATTAGTACCCATTGCTCCATGTGTGGGTGATGGGTGGAACGTGG
>QEPC01003557.1:1866391-1879409 GCA_003113815.1 Sphenodon punctatus
GCCTGGGGATGATTTCCTTTGATCCCGGGCGGCGGCTGGCATCCAGATGTGACTTTTGGTTGATCACGGGTGGGGATATCGTTCACCACGCATCCATGGGAATTGGTTTGGCTAGCCCGGGAAGCGTGGTTGAAATTGGCCCGCGCGGGTGTTCAGCATGGTGAACATCTGGCGGCTGCCGAACAGACGTTCAGGGCGCCTTGGCCCCGCCGCGGGGTTCACCGTGGTTCACTGTGGTTCAGCGTGATCTCGTCACGTCTGAAATCACCCTATGTTGTCTGAAAAAAGGTTGGTGCATTAAGCTTGTGAGAGAAAATATAGGGCTTGTTATGACGCAGAGCCAAGCTGAGACCTGCCCCACCTGCAAACGAATCTCTCTTTCCATGAGGTTTCTAAAGTGGGTTGTCTAGAATGGAACACGTTCCATGGAAGATATGGCAGTGTTTTTCTTTTGCTAATATTTTCTATATTTTTATACTACCTACTAATCACTCTCCCTTTCTGCTATGCAATGATTTCCCCCTGGCTGTTCACAATGACAGCACTTTTCTCTTCCTGTGTGATAAATTAGTTAACTTAGAATCCAGTAAAATGTAGGAATAGTTCAAAGTATCTTTGCAATGTGCTATTCTTTGGTTTCGTCCGCAGTGATTTTTATCTGTCATTGTGTTGCCCATTCATTTAGTTTTTGTAAGCTTCTCTTGAAGTTCCCCACATGTTTCTGTGGTGCTGACTAAGTTAAATAATCTTGTACCATCTTGCAAAAATTATCTTTTTTATCACAAGAACTTCACAGCCTTGTAACGATAGCTCTTTCTTGCTAACCCTTCTTATGTATGTTGGGAAAATTCAGCTGGAACCTGTAGAAACCATTTGAAGCTTTAAATGGCCACTCTTTGTTGGGTGCAGCCACATGAGATGTAACTTTGGTCTGGACAGCCTTACGCCATATTAAGGAACCTTATTGCGCAATGCAGTGCATCATCTGCCCAGTGGCCACCAGATGTTCACCTTGCAGCCGGGTGGGGTGGGCAGCTGGCTGCTACAGTCTGCATCCTCAGAAAGAGGCCAAAGTGGGTACGCCTGTCCAACACACGATAGCGCACCACTGTGCGTGGGACTGGTCCTTGCCTGTCCCGCCACATGGTAAGGTCAGCCACAGGGCTTTGAGTGACGGGCACTGCCTCCATTCCCATGTGCCTGCATCATGGTCAAAACGACCCAACAGCATCCCAGTTTCCATTGGCATCTCAGGTTAGGAGCTATACGGTTAACGTATTTGCCAGAAGTTAACTGGATACTGGATATTGGCAGATAACATAGTATCCATCCAATTGGATAGTAGTGGATACTCATTTCAGCTCTAGTCTGAAGTTTCAGATGAGCAACTGAAGAAGACCAGAGAGTAATAATGGCAATTCTGGAAGGAAAATGTTTCCATAGTACTTTAGTTTCTGAAGGCAGGTCCAGTTTCCTTTGTCATTCAGTTCCATACCACTGTTCTAGCTATGGGTCTGAAACATGCACAATGAGGATTAGTGAAAGGACTTTTTGTCATTATTTTTGCTGGATTTAATGAAATTCAATTTTACTTACTGTTCTCATCACCACAGGAAGACATGTTTGGTCACTGCTCATCAAGCATGAGTTTCTGCTTCAGACGTGACTGTGGGATGAGGCCTATGTATTTATGCCATTTATAAACAATCAAGCAGATTCTAAAGGTTTATTGAACACATTTCATGGTCTAGTTTAAAAAAAAAAAAAAATCTAAATTTTATCTGAGCACCAAGGGGCAGTAGGTATATTTTAGCTGAGTTTAGCAAGTCTATTGTCTATCTGCATAGCATGCTAAGGACTGATATGATCCAATTCATTTAGGAAAGCTGGCTGTCTGCCATGCCATTGGAAATGCTACTGCTATTTTTCAAAATGCATTATGTTTATGTCATTAGGCGTATTCACAAGAGAGGCAAACAAATTCAATTATGGAATGAAACATTATGTAATATAATTACTGTTCTGTCTAATGATGGATCAATAGAGGGACAGTATTTCTTGTTCTCATGACTGTCATAACACAAAAGCTTTCAGTTTCTGTTGAGATACACCTTGACTATAGGCTGAACGAATGCAGGACAGGTGTGTATATAGAGAGGCGGGAGGGGAGAGGAAGAGACACACGCCTTGACTATAGGCTCCATTCAAGTCCCTTAGAGAGGTCTCTCTTTTTTCCTTGACCATTAAGGTCTCTTTTCTTCTAGCAGTTACCTGGCTGGAGAATCTTGGAGCTGGGAACACCCTCAATGGATCCATCCTTATGTATCTTTTTAAAAAGACACCGTAGTCCTTAAAATGGATCCTTCCTTTATGCCTAAAGTCAATTCAGTTTTTCACAGGCAAGAGGAGATTGTGCTCCCCTCTTTCTGCCCACATCTTTCTCAAGCCCTGGAGAAGCACTAGCATACACTAGACGTGAGGAGAGCACTAAAACATTTTCTGCACAGGTTGGCTAGTTATAGGAAATCCTATGTCCTCTTGGTAGTTTTTCCCTGAGAAAGAGAGGATTAAAGGCCCTAGAACCTCCATCGGCCGATGGATCTCAACGTGTATTACTGAAGCTTACAAAGCCTCTGATTTGGTTCCCCCTCAGGGTGTGGTCCCCCGTTCTACAAGGGGTACAGCAACATCCTGGGACTTTAGAGCTTGGGCCCCTTATGCTGAAATTTGTAGGGCAGCTACTTGTGCCAGTCTACATTCCTTCACTAGGCACTATAAAATTGATATCCTCAACTCTGCAGACACAGCCTTTGGCTGTAGGGTTCTGCAGGGAGTGTTAGAGTAGTGGCTATGACTCACTCTTGTATTGGTCCAGTTTCTCTCCAACCCACTTTGGGATCTTGGGACATACTGCTCTGGAAAATCCCTACGAGTTCCTGTTCTGCACATCCTAGGTGAAAGGGCAATTGATTCACTTACCTGTGAATTACTGAATTGCCCTTCTAGTGGGGTGTGTAGAACTGGAATTCGGCCCTCCCTCTGGTTATGTTCTTGGTGGAGTGATATAGATATAGAAATATATCACCAACAGAAATAAGAATTTCTGTTTTATTTCTATAACCAAGCCAAGAACGTGTACCTGAGCTCTTGAATCCTCATGAATGTTGCAACCATTGTCTCTCCCTCTGTTCCCCCTTCCCTGTCTCCCCTCCCCCTGTCTTTAGATTGTAAGCTCTCGGGCAGGGACCGTGTCTATCTTATTCTTTGTAAAGCACCAGGTACATCGCTAGTGCTATACAAATGCTAATAATAATAATAAATTAATAATATAGGCTGAATAAATGCAGGACAGGTGTGTGTGTGTGTGTATCTAACAAAAAACCTTCCAGTTTACAACAAATAGTTAAGGCAGATTCTTCCTACTTAAACAAACCCTCCAAACTAAGGAAATTAGAATTACCAAAGCCCAGCAACCAAAGACAGAATTAAAAAACACAAAAAAATACCCACAAAAAAGTGCCCTGTTGTCATCTCCAAAACTCCCATCACACCCACCTTAACGACTATGCAATTGAAACTGAAAGCCAAATCCACTAAGCGCATAAGTAAGTTTGGGCCAGTTTGTCTACATCAGAATATTTTTTGTCCATTTACACAGTTTGGGAAACAAAGTGTGTGTAAATAGACAGTGAGTGAAAACAGACATGCACATAACTCGGCATGTTGCAGGGCTTTTATTGGCAGCCCTGAAACATGCATAAGAAGTGTTACAAAGCTTGGGAACAGTTTGGGTAACAAAGACAGTTTCAGGACAACAGAAACAAGGAAGGGGGTTGGTTTTATTTTATTTTTTATTTTAAAAATCCATCCTCCGGACAAGTCTGCTTGTAGTTCTGCTTCAAGGAAATAGCTGATCGTAGCAAAATCGTTCTAAAGATATGGATCTACATAAAGATGTGAACACTATAGATGTATTTACAGCCTGGTAAATATGCTCCCTTCCCCAAACACCAAGGCCATGAGACTGAGAAAAGGCAACCAATACAACATACACAAAATGTATAATCATTAAGGCAGGTGTGATGGGAGTTTTTGAGTTTTTTTGTGGGTTTTGATTTTGTCTTTGGTTGCTGGGCTTAGGGATTTCTAATTTCCTTGTTTTGTGGAGGGGGGGGGTTGTTTAAGTAGGAAGAACCCACCTTAACTATTTGTTGTAAACCGGAGGGTTTTTTGTTAGATAATATCTTTAGTTTTGGGTCAAGTAATGGTAGTTGACAGAGACTCTGCAGCACATGCTTTTATGTGTGCATGTCTGGTTGGGAGAGAAGTATGTGTGTGTTTGTGTGTGTGTGTATGGCTGGGACAGGACTCTGTGTGTGTGTGTGTGTGTGTGTGTGTGTGTGTGCGCGTGCGCGCGCGGAGGGAGGGAGGAGTGACAATGTGGGGTGGAGGAAGGGGGAGTAGTGTGTGTGTGTGTTTTATCCACATTCCCCTCTTCCACACTGTTACATCAAATGTTCAAGTTACATTTGTAACATTCCACACTGTTACATCAAATGTTCAAGTTACATTTGTAAACATTATAAGTCTGGGTGACATGACTCCTATTTCAGTGTACTCAGTGTTTCACATGGATTAAACTTGTACTGACTACGACTGTTCTCCATACATTTTGATTTTACAGGGATTAAATGAGAAACCAGTATGACTGCCTAAATTTTAAAAAACAGTCTTCCTTCTTCCTACTTAATTTTGGAATCTTGTCTGCCTAGGGAGATTGCTTAAAACTGAGTTCCAATAAGTAAAACTTTTATAATCTTGGGAAATGAAAAGGGGAACTGTAGGCAAAAATTGTCTTTTCATTATTAGCAAAAGCTACCGACATTCCTTCTCAAATTCCATTTTGTGGAATGAGCAGAATTTATTCCCTGCATCAGTTTGCTGTACATATGATCTCTTTATCCTAGGGGCTTATCAGCAAATATATTTAATGAACAGGAAAGAAACCTACCTTGAAATGACTACTAAGCAAATCCTCAAGCGGAATATCCTCACATTAGCATAAGGGTTGGATAGCATAAGGAACTACCAAGTGGAATTTTACAGCCCTGAACTAGACAGTTGTGAGGTTAAGGTTTCTAAGTAGCATACTTCCAGCTCAAGCAGCCATTTTTAAGTTATGTAATCTTATTGCATGCAATAAGCGTGCATTATGATAGCTTTTAATTTACTCAATTGTTCACTGAACAACTTTCTATGGGGCAACTTGCTCTAGTTTAAAAAAGTAGCATTATGTCCTCTAGCAAGTAGCAATAGGATATTTACCAGCACCTCTCTGAAGCTGTACTTATGTCCTTCAGAATCTCACCTTTCATATAAATTAAGCCTCTAGCTGTCATAGTTGCAACACTAAAACGTCTAACTGTTAGGGATGAGTGAACAGAACTGAGTTTGGAAATTTGGTTCGGTTCAGAAATTCAGTTCGGTTCAGAAGTTCGGTTCGGTTGACCGAACTATTTGAGTTCGGTCCGAACGCCGAACTTCCAACAAAGTTCGGAAATTCAAACCCCATTGAACTAAATGGAATATTATCTTTTAGGGATGAGTGAACAGAGCCGAGTTCGGAAATTCGGTTCGGTTTGAAAATAGAGTTCAGTTGGATGTTCGGTTCGGTTGACCGAAATAGTCGAGTTTGGTCCGAACTCCGAACTTCCGAACCATGTTCACTCATTCTACTAACTGTTAGGTGTTAACCTGAATGTAGCCAATGCAGAGAGATCTATTTGAGTCTTCAGAGGTTTTGGATCTGCACCACTGAAAGGTTTGAATTGCACCATTCATATTCATACACATGCACTATGTTTAATGTGAGTTAGTCTTCCATTGCGCAGGCCACAATAGAAGACAATCTGGCTGCCCCAAAACTACAAACCGGATGTTCTGACTGCACTAGGTAACTTTTGGCTGCTATGGAAAAGATCAGGAAGAAGAAGGGGCTTGATACTTGATGCTTAATGAATGATATATTGCTATTATTCTGTGCTAATGTTTTCTGCAATGTTGATGAAGTTACTGTGGATTAATGTCTATACTGACTGTAAAAAATGGCAAGTCTTCTTTATGTTTGATAAATTATGGTTTTTGCTTTTTATATATGATTACTGTTGATTTGGCTGTAAATAAACTGAACTGAGTTAAAGTCCCTACTCCCATGTCTCTTTGCATTTACAAACACCAGCAGTACTAGAAATGGAAGGCGTTTTCTTCTCCCATCCCCATTCCTCTCAATGCAGCTTGAACTTATACAAGCGAAAAAACCCTCTCAATACTTAACTCCAGCTCACAGAAAACATCCTCACTGAAAAGGTGAACTAATGGTATTAACTCATCTTTTCTGCATGGATCATGTAGCCTGAATCTGTTGTTGTTTTTAAAGAAAAAAAATGGAGTGTTGGTGAGATAGGGGACTGTAGGTCAGCTTAATGAAGAAGGGAGCTAGGATGAAGGCAGAGACTTTTCAGTCTTCCTTGGCACATTTCTAGTTTTGATATTTGAGTATGGGAGAAGAGAAGGGACAAGTAACCTTAGCTCTGTCTTTCCTACCTTCTGTGTTTTTGATCCTGAAGCAAAGGCTGCTGCAGAGGCAACCTGGGGGTTAGTTACCTGACCCACTGCCAGCAATCCTGCGGGCCTCTCTTCTCCCTACAGCCAGCTCAGGAGGCAATGGGCTGGTGGCGGCCAGCAGCTGCATATACACAGTTTTAGAATGCTCGTCATTACGCCACTCTCTATAGGGGAAAGTGGCATTTTTACGGACAGATATCTAAAAAAACCACTCACTAAAGTGGCTGAAAATCCAGCACACTCTAGAGGTCCCCTCACTTTAATATTTTATCTTGATACATGCTCCCAAAAAAGAGCACAACTCAACAAAAGAAACCTCACCAACCCGAAAGTAAGTAGTCTCAAAAATCCCATGCAAGTGAATGGAGACACTTGCATTGAAACGCCTACCTACCTTAACTAATAGAGCCACTCGTGCGGCTCTATAATACGAAAGCAATAATTAGTTCTGACTTTTTAAATGCCTGAGGAAGGGCCCTGTGTGGCCTGGAAGTTTGCACATGTTCACCAACAGCTGTTGGTCCAATAAAAGATATCATCTGAACTACTTTGTCTCTATCTCTTACTGTTATAATTTAGGGAATTAGCTCTCTTTGGATCGGGGGACCCACACACCCTGGTCTGCACATATGAGAGATTCACATAGAAGGGATCTTTGTCACCCCCACACCACAAATTAGACGTTTTTAATTGGGTACAACACTGTTTTATTATCCTGCTCACACAATCAGGTACAGCATGAACCCAATGCAACAGTTCTTAGATAGATCCTAGCCTGGCCTGCCTAGCACATAAAATATGTTTCTTACGTGTCCTGCAGATCACAGTGGCGAGCGTTGGTTTGGAGAGGTTGATACAGGTGGGGGCCCGGGGGTCCGTACCCGGGAAAGGTGCCCCTTGTTGTGTTGCAGAACTCCCTATGGAGGAGCTCCAGAAAGGGTCATCAGCCCACGGACACCAAGTTAGATGCCAAGCGCTGAGACAAGGACCTGGAGTATTGCTTGGCTTTTTATACTGTTCTGGGTGGGGACATGTTGTCAAAATACTGAGTGCAGGGTTCGACTGACCTTTCAGGCAGGAGGTGTATCAGCATATTTGGGAACAAAGCCTTTTGTAATCTTTTGATGGTTTGGGGCTTACCCAGTTGATATGCTTATTTATTTTCCCCCAATCTATTTCCAGAGCATTCAGACCCCAACCCTCCAGTCCGGGCCAAACCTTCTGTAATTTAGATTGGGGTATTACTCATGCCCCTCCTGGCATCTCCAAGGCTACTTTTCTCGTTGACACCCAGTCACTCTGCATCAAAGTACTAAAAAGGCCCCTTTGTCTGGTTAGGTGTTGCCGCCTATCTCCTGTTTTGCAGTACTTATAGCTTTGTTTATAGCAACATTCCTTTCTCCTCTCCTTTGTGCATGGCTCTCAACTTCGTATCACTGTGACCTGAGGATTTTGGTTTGAGGTTTAGCTGGCTAGTAGGTTCTTTAGCTTGTACCCATCATGCTCTATAATATGAACCAGTGTTTTTCCCACTTGGGCTAACATATATTCAATACTATTTATATTTAATCTACTAATGCTACAAACAGGTGTTATATAGTTACTAAAGTCATCTAAACGCAGGTTTACAATCATGTGATATGGGGAGAATACAATCAAAATGCAGCACAAGTCAGTGTACACAGTTACTAAGATAAAAACAGGTTTACATGGCCAGGTGAGATTACAATAAAAATGCAACATTACAGTTTGGGACCAACATGGAAACCACACTTTCTCTAGACACCAGGCAGTAACTAAACCCCTGAGTATAAGCAGTTAGACAACTGTCCTTTCCCCCAGAAACTAATCCTGGCACAGAATTACCTGTGGGTAAACCTTCCCCAAGTTAGGGATGTTTCACAGGAACAAAATTGCTACTTGCTATGGGCCTAACTGGCTTTAGGAACTGAGGGCATCTTGCAGCCAGGTTTCTAGCCCATGGTCACCAAATGAATTAACATCCTTTCCCTATTCCTCTTAGTTTTAAGGACATACATTAACATTGGAGAACATTCTGCGAAATAAGATAAGCAACAGAGAATGAAGAATTCAGAGACAGACACCGAGAGAGCGAGCACAAAGCTAAAGAAGCCAGAGTTTTGTTAACTTATCCCTTGCATCTCGAAGTTCCTGGCACAGCTTACTGCACAGTAGTCTCTGGTACAATGCTGAACCTATTTGTCATAATAACATAATATTTCCTTGTCCAGACTGTTACATTGAAAATGATTATTCCTTTCTGCACTGTGCAATAAATTCATTTAAATAAAGTGGAGAGAAGCACATTTTGTATGGTTAACATATGCTTTATTGCCATGCCTGCAAGGAGCTATATTATACGTTCTATCCCCATAATTCTTTTCTCCAACAAAGCAATTGTTCCTTATGAATAAGACATATACTGCAAGGACTCCTATTACCATTCCTGGGGAGTAGCGACCACAAACTATGCTGAGACACGACCAGTAGGGATGTGAGAACACTTTGAATCAGGCCCGGAAGACTATTAGCAGACAGTGCAGAGAGCAAAGCACAGGTGTAATGTACTCCCTGCAGCCCAGCCCCACCAAGAGCCAGGCCGCCGCATTCTGCACCAGCTGCAGTTTCCAAGCCGTTACCATAGGTAGCCCCACGTAGAGTACGTTGCAGTAGTCTAACCGAGAGGTAATAAAAGCATGGATGATCGTGGGCCGTGGCCACGTCCAGAACCGAAACCAGCAGTCGAAGCCGCCGCACCAGATGAAGCTGGCGGAAGATGCTCCTCACCACAGCCTCCACCTGGAGATCCAGGCAGAGCTGCGCATCAATAAGCACCCCCAGGTTCTGCACCTGGGATGTCAGTGGAGGGCACACTCCATCAATCGATGGAGCTGTTAACTCCACTGACCTACCCACTAAGATCACCTCTGTCTTGTCAGGATTCAGCCACAGTTGGTTAACCCTCATCCAGTCCCCCACAGCTGCCATATAGGGCTGTAGTGGAATGTTGCAGTGTTTTTGCAATTAGTGGTATGGCATGGCAGAGACTTTCATTCCGCTGGTTTCATTCTGTTACTTCTGCAGTTCCGCTAATTTCATTCCGCTACTTCCACAGGCTTCGCAACATAGTGGAAACATGACATTTCCGCTACTTCCACCATTCCGCCAGCCCCACAAAATAGCGGAACAGCGGTTTTTGGACAGTTTCCGATAATTCCACAATTTTTCCGATAGTTTCTGAATTTGCAGAATGCCAGTGGAATTAGCGGAATGTCAGCAGAAAAGCCGCAGTGTGGTGCAGGCAATTCCAAAATGGCGGAATGGAATCGCGGCGCGGTAACAGTTGCTGCCACATCAGCCCTACTGTCAGACACTGGGTAAGCACCGAGACAGCCGGGCCTGGATTGGTCAAAAATGAGAGATACAGTTGGGTGTCATCCGTATACTGATGACATCTCACCCCAAACTCTCTGATCACCTCGACGAGCAGCTGCTATACACATTGAACAGGAGAGGGGTCAGAACTGAACCCTGCGGGACCCCACACGGGAGGTCTTGGTAAGATGAAAACTAATCACCGAGTACCACCCACTGAGTTCTTCTGGTCAGGAATGAGCGGAACCATTCAAGAACAATCCCACCCACCCCCACACTGTCCCACAGGCACGTCACCAACGTCTCGTGGTCAACGGTATCAAATGCTGCTGAAAGATCTAAAAGGACCAATAGGGTCAATCAACCACGGTCCTTTTCTTGGCGAAGGTCATCCATCAAGGCCACAAGTGCTGTCTCAGTGCCATGCCCAGGATGAAAGCCAGACTGGGAGGGATCCAGATAACTGGGTCCAGATAACTTCGTCCCTTCTCACTTACTGCCCCCCATGCCTGGAACTCCCTCCCTGTTCACATCCGCCTTGCACCCTCCCTTCATACCTTCAAATCTCTCCTTAAAACTCACCTCTTTCGCTCTGCTCTGTCTGACTCTTTATCCTGCTGAGCCACTATTCCTATACCTACGGTCTGTTTACTCTTATCCTTGAAACATGGACCTGTCTGCTGTCATTCTCATCGTAACCAAGCCACGTAAGTGCACTTGAGACCTCGCATCTTCATGAATGTTAGACCCCTTGTCTCTCCCTCTGTTCCCCTTCCTAAGTCTCTCCCCTAACTCCTGTCTCTCAGATTGTAAGCCCTAGGGGCAGGGACCGTGTCTATTTTATTACTTTGTAGAGTGCCAGGTACACTGCTGGTGCTATATAAATGTTTGTTAATAATAATAATAATAACAACTAACATGGTCAAGATGCTCCTGAAGCTGTTGAGTCACAACCCGCTCAATAACCTTCCCTAAAAAGGGAAGGTTAGAGACAGGCCGGTATCTGGCAGGGGAGTCAGCATCAAGCAATGGTTTCTTGAGCAGAGGCCTCACCACCACCAGGAGGCATTCCAATCCCAGCTATCCTCCCCCACCCACAGCACTTGGTGGTTAGAAGTAACCTTTTGGTATGCACAAGACTTGTATTAGCTGAAAATTTAGCTGATCATAGTACAAACACCTCTTACTGACAGCTAGCATACATTTGTAAAGACAGAGCTTGTGATACAAAAGACAAGATGCTGCATGTTCCCCGGGCCGTTAATGAGCTAACGATGGCCCATTAAGTTCAAGGGAATATAGGCCCATCAGTCCCTTATTAATGGATATTTAAACAATACAATCAAAAACCTGGCATACATTTCCCCTATGCATCCTCTGGCAGCATTTGGAAGCTGGAAGTTACCTTTTCCTATGCACCCAATTAGTTTATGGAGAAAACTGCATACTTTATTGATCACCTGTAGTGAACACTGAAGGGGAAAGTAAAAATTCAAAGTGAAAGCAATCATTCAGTCTTTGCATGTTGTCACCACCCAGTTTCTGGCTCACAGTAAAGTATGGGTAGCAGGGCTAGTACAAGGATTTTTGCTGGATCCCAAATGACGGGGCTTCTTACAGCAGCCCATGACCCCGCACATCTGGAGGAGCCCATAAAATGCAGGGCTCTATGAGGTTTCGGGAGGGAAGATGAAGAAAGAAATAGGGAAAAGGACACACCAACGGCTCCCTCTCACACTGGGTAATAAGGCATTGCCTATAAACAAACCCTCAGGATCGTAGTTGGCTTCTAGGGTTAGAAACCCACAGCCTAGATCATCACCGGGTATTGGAGAGGAGCACAAGCCTTCTGGTTGCCCCAGCACACGCACATGCACACGCACACGCACACGAGTACGGAAGGGGAGTGGGGGCATGTAGATGGGTGAAGGGGAGCAAGGGGTGTCAATCTCCAGGGTCCGGGAAGAGGATAGGGCATGCACTCAGGGGGGGACCAGGCAACGTGGAGATAAGAATAAAGGATCAGGGTTTCCACACTTATACTGTAACAACCGCAATTACTCATCCAACACACGCTCATGAGATTCACACCACAGACAGCTTCTCTTCCACACAACTCTCAGGTCTCTCAGGCAAAAAGGGAGGGGGCCAGTCTCACAGGTACGAGGGCACTGATCACCAGCAAAGGCAGGAAGGCAGGAAGCTACTTTTATCCCCTGCAGCTTATACGTTGTGCAAGCGCCCTGAGCACCGCAGCAGTGAGGCTGGGGGCGTGGCTTCCGCTGGTGATGGCAGCGCATCTGATGCCACACCCCCAGAGTCCAACGCTTGACGTGGTGGGGTTCCCTGACTATTAGGAACTTCCCCCACCGCGTCCTGCTGCCGAGGAGATTGTGCCTGTGGCAGCGCTGTGGAGCACGGGGATGGAGTAAGTCCCGCATGTCGGCCCCCGTCCCCTGTTGCGATATCCCTACAGGGGAGACAGGCCCTTCCTACCCTCCCATGGCCCCCTATCCTATACCTGAGACTCCTATACAGGGGTCTGACCAGCTCCTAGCACCAAGTGCAGAGAGCTGGGGAGGAAAAGAGTAGAGCTGAGGTAGTGCCCTGAGAATCTCCCCTCTTAGCCCAAGGCAGCTTCCTCTCCCAGCACAGAGCCAGTCGGGGTAGGCAGATCCTGTTCTTGGGAAAGAACCTGGCAGTGACAGTCCTGTAGCAAGGCAACAAGGAAAGCCATTAATTCAGACTCCCATTTTCCTGCCCTGGTGTTTCAGCTCTTGCATGCCCTTCCCACCTGATCTAATGGCTGCCCTTCCTGACCAAGCGGGAATGGTGCTTCTCCCATCCTTCTCCCCATGAGTCTGCGGTCCCATCTCTTCCCCCCACCCCCCGCACACACACACTTCCTTGCTTACTGTTTGCATCCATTGGTGCTGTATGGGGAGCAGCTTGGGAGCATCAAGCACTTTCCTGACCACCTGTGAACACAGTAAAAAAA
>QEPC01003557.1:1888155-1901195 GCA_003113815.1 Sphenodon punctatus
GGTACAGGCTGTTTTAATTTGTTTCGACATATGCTGCATTTTGGTTACCCACTGTTGTACTGTAGATCATGGTGAAGATGCAATATTGCTTCTCTTTCTGCTCTTAGAAGCTAGATGATCTGTTTTATGTACAAGAAGAGTGGCACTATCTACCTATTTAGATGCAGCTCTCTTGTGTGTGAAACTTCCCAAGGCAACAGACAAATCTTTGAAAAATGGCACTGTGATCCAGTCTAAGAGCCTTAGTGACCTGCCATTGTGATTTATTATTTTTAAAATTCATAGTGGCATCTAGACACATCATATTTAAGAACAAACACCAATAAATCACCAGAAAATGAAGATGAGTAATAAACAGCTAATGGTTTGCTGAGGCAACTAAAGGTCACAAAAAGGAGTCATGCACTGAAAGACAGTGAGTTGGGTTTTTTTGGACCACCAGAAGGTATAAGTTCCCAATTTAGGGACTTCTTCCCTGTCATTGCCTAACCTTCAGCTTCTTAGTTTAGTTAGTATATTGTGCTTGAGAGAGAGGTGCCAGACAACCTATACAAAACTGACTTAGTGCTAAGAATATGTTTTCTTTAAATTGTTTATAACATTTGCCAAAAATGTAACCTGAATTATAGGGTTTGGGTAGGTTTGACACTTTCAGCAGCTTTCAGACCAGTTGATTCCCGCTCATATCCTGGCTGTGCATTCCTCCCTGCAGCCAGAATGTGCGTGGGGGGATGGACATACCTGAAAGTGACCTAAGCTGGCATAATCTCATTAACTACAGTGATGGATGAAGCAAATCATGACCATTGTGATAGTTAGGGCTGCAAGGATCTTAGACTCCTGAACCCTGCAAAGTGCTGAATATAACAAAAGAAAACAATAGCTGCAACTTAGTGATATTACCATAAAAACATGAATGACAAACTCTAGGCGACTTGCCTGCACACTGCCTGCTGAAACGTGGAACTAAACCGCTCGAAAGATCTTTCATTTAACAAGTACTTACGAGCCAGCTGCGTTCCTCTTGAGCAGCCTGCGTGAAAGGAATGCAGTATTACATTTGCTGGCGAGAGACACAGCAAACAGCAGATAGCCAAACTATATCACACTAATAACTTGTATTCTCCAGCCAAACTGCCCAGCATAAGTTCCTTCCACACTCTGGGGCCTATCCAAGCGGTGCGCGCACACCAAGCACACACATGCAGTCTGTGTATGCAACCAAGGGAAAACTCAATGCAGTAGGTGTACATGTCATTCTGTGCATAGTATGCATGCAGTGTCCGTGGTGCGTAACCAGGGCATGCATGTCCTGTGCTTGGTATGCATTTGGTGCGTGCTTGGTGTGCGCATTCAATCTGCGTATGGTGCATGCATGCATCTTGGATTGGGTCCTCTGGCCACAGTCCTCAAAACACTCTAGACTCGTCCTGTTGACTTCAATAGGATGCTTGAAATAAGTGATAGGAGGATTGCAAGCAGTCAGCGGGTAAATACAATCTCCTTCTGACTTAGGGCAGTAATAAGAACCATTTTTTTTCTCACAAAAATATCGTACTGTTAGCTGCCCCGAGATGCCATGGGCATGAGAGGGCGGCATAAAATGCTACTAAATAAATAAATAAATAAATAAATAAAACCCTATACGGTCTAGGCCCCACTTACCTGTGAGACCACCTCACCCTCCGCATTCTGGAGCGGCCCCCGCGGTCCACCAGGGGTGCCCTCCTTGAGGTCCCCCATGTTTCTCTTACGAAGGTCATAGAAAAGGCGTTCTCAGTTACTGTCCCGAAGCTGTGGAACTCCCTCCCAGTGGAGGCCAATTTGTCCCCGAATCTCCCCTCCTTCTGCCACTGATGTAAAACCTGGCTGTTCTGCCAGGCATTTGGCGGGAGAGAGGGGTAGTGGAAGGGAGGGGGTTCAGTGGGTTTGAGTCTTTTAGCCAGAAAGGCATCAATCTCCGGCCAAATTCTGTACTCGTATGATAATGTTATCGACTTCCAGTTATCAATGCTTTAAAATCTTGAGAAGCCTGGGGGACCTTTTTCAAGGAGAAATTGGAATTCACATGCAAGTTGTTTCTAATGAAAATATATATATATATATAAGGTTGTACTAATATCAAGAGCAAATGTCTTAATGTTATCAGACTGAACCTATAAGAATTGTAAGTTTCTTTTTTCCACTTCAATTTATAGTATGAATCACACTCAATATTAGAACACCAGGTTTTAATCTCTAGAAGACAGCTACGCAGTTCAGCAAGCTACCTCCACTCCACTTAAAGTGACACAGTCTCCATTGCCTTGTTGCTAAACTCTTTCCCAGGGAAGACACTGCAATGTAATAAGAATCAGCACAACATTGATTTTGTCTCTGTGTAAAATGCCAAGAGACAGAAAGGTTGCCTATGAAAGACACTCTGCTGAAGGCTGGGGAAAACTTTAAGGACAACCAATTAAATTGAATCACTCCAAGGGCTGCATTGATTTTATTTATTATTGATTTACATTTCTATCCTGCCCATCCCTAAAAAAAGGCTCAGGCTGTCTCACAACATAGATCACACACATAAAAAACAGTCCATAAAAACAATAATATACAGAACCCCCAAAACCCCAACCTCCTAAACAATCCCCCCCAAACCCACCCAATACCACTTCCCCAGTTCCCACATCGAGCCCCCCTCACAACCCTACCCCAAACCCACCCACCCAATCCCTGTTCGCCAAATGCCTTTACAAACAGAAAGGTCTTAGGGGGGATTCAGACGTTCTGATTTGTGCGATTTTAAAAAAAACACGAATGTTTCATGCCTGTCTGAACACTTAAATTCGATTAAATGGAGTCAATATCGCACTAAAGCAATGCGTGTTGAAAAGCTACTCAAACCTACCTTTTTGCTGTCCGTTTTCAATAAATCCGCACTTAACAGCAGTGTGAAAGCAACATCGTACTGGTTTTAACTAGTGTGTAATCTTTTCTGATGTGAATGCAACCGTGCTTCCAAGTGCGCTGTTTTACTCCTGCCCCTACCGGAAGCAGTGAGACCAGCTGGGGCCCCGCACTTGCCTCGCTGGGGGCAGGCTGCAGCCAGCTTCTCCCCCCCGAAAGTTATTCTGCCTCCCCTCCATGCTTCCCGTCCCCTTCCATCCTCTGCCTCTGCCTCCTAGTAGCGCTGCAGCAGTAGCAGCAGCGGGACACCGGCACTCCGATTGGACTGTGAGATAAAGCAGAAGGTTGCTGCCTTGTAAACAACATTCTTTGAGTTGGCTCCAAATATTCTCACAACTGGGTTGTGCATGTTCACCCTATTCAAATAATAGACCACGTGATGGTCTCAAGCTTCTCTAGTATAAAAAGCACTCTACCCTTCAGAATGACCGTTCCTTCCAACCCTTTCTAGACATACAAGAAAAAAAAATCCATGCGGACTGGAAGGTTGTGTGTTGTGAGACTGTCTCAAGGAATGTTGTTTACAAGGCAGCAACCTTCTGGCTCCCCACAGGCCACTTCCTGTAATTGAACTGCGCTGAGCAGCCGGGTAAGCACGTGCTACAAGAAGGTCTGAATGCGTTATTTCGCTGTAGTTAAAACCGGTATGGCATGCATGTGAATGCAACAAGACTTGTTAACAGCAAACTATTGAGAACCGAATTTTTTAAAATCCAGATAATTGCTGCACGTGTGAATTCACCCACAGGGTAACCCACAGGGAGGCACTCCCGGCCAATTGCAGGAACCACAATGGGACATGAAAGGACAGATGGTCTCTCAGATATGTGGGGCCCAGACCATTTAGGGATTTAAAGGTCAAAACCAGCACCTTGAATTGTGCCTGAAAATCTATAGGGAGTCAGTGCAGACTACGACGCATCGGTGTAATGTACTCCCAGTGTCGTACCCCTGTAAGGAGGCGAGCCGCTGCATTCTGCACCAGCTGCACCTTCCAAACAGTTATAAGAGGAAGCCCCGCATAGAGCACATTGCAGTAATCTAGCCTCAAGCTGATGAAAGCATGGATGACAGTGGCCAGATCCGAATCAGAAAGAGAAGGTCGCAGCCTCCTCGCCAGATGGAGTTTGTGAAAAGAGCTCCTGGCCACTGCTGCAAGTTGATAACCTAGGTGCGGCAAGGGGTCCAGAAGCACTGCAAGGCTGCAAACCTGATTGACCAGAAGGGACCAGGCTCCATCAGTAAGAGGAGTCCTAATTCCCTCCAGGCTGCAAGGCCGGCCAACCATCATCACCTCTGTCTTGTCTGGATTCAGCTTCAATCAGCTCACCCTCATCCAGCCCCACCAGCAGCCAGGCAACAAGTAAGCACTGAAACTGCAGGGCCTGGGTCAGATCGAAAAGAGGTAGAGCTGGGTGTTATCAGCATACTGAGGACACTTCACCCCAAACCTCTGAATGGCCTCACCCAGCGGTCAAAAGGGAAGCAAGGTCATTTCTTGACATTGGGTAAAAACAGATGTGACTTTGACTTGCTGTAGCCCGGGACCCATCTGTATGTGTGTGCAGATGCCACCAGATGTTGGCCTGGGATTGCCACAGGCTGTGTTGGTGGCTAGCCCAGGCTGCGACCTCAGCAAATCTCTGAGGTCACAGCCCAGGCTATGACCCGCCTGCCCAGGCCACAGCGGGTTAGCACGTCTGTTCCCATTCAGGATACTCACCCTGAGTTAGGGGCTGGCATGGCCAGCTGCCATAGCTGTGCCTCATTGGCCGCTATGGCTGTCTATCATGGCAGGACATGGGGCGCTGGGGGTATGGCATGGGCGGGTCAGTTGCTTGCAGGTTTGTTGTCCTACCCGGCCCGTGAGGGTGGGGAATGACTCCCTGGTCACAGGCATGTCAGTTCAGTGCCTTTTTACAAGGCATCTGAATCCCATCACACACATCTCTCGTAATGTTCAAAGGGAGCCTTAATAGCTGCATGAGGGGATAGAGGTGATTCCATCCTCAGGAGATGAGTCCCTCACTGCCTTGCTGACAATGCATTGTTGTCAAGAAAAACAACAAAAATGCATAATGATGGGATACCTATTAGTGGCCAAAGCAGGAACTTTTGAAGTGGCGTAGGGAACATAGGAAGAGTTCGAACGTGCGCATGCAAATTCCTGCAACAAAAAGTATAGGTGGGACAAGAGGCTCCGTGACTGCAGCCTTGGTTCCAAACACACTACTCTGCAAGGCTGACCCCTCATTACTGTTGTTTTTTTCTCAATTAGGGACATGACATTTTGGGTTCTTCTCCTGGATTGTCTTTTATTCCTTGTGAGTTACTTTTACAACCCTTCTTCACTGATTCAAACTTAGGGGGGTGCAGAAGGCACATCATTCATTTTTGTTTCCCAAAACCGCTTCATTTGGAGGGGCGGTGTTTCATAAAGGACTAGACTGATTTTGTTTATTTTTTCATTTAATTTTATTTTAAATAATTCTTTTTAAAATCACTGCCAGTGCCATTTTGAAAGAGGACGCACATGCAAAGAATGGCCCTGGTAGCAGTTTTGCGCATGTACAGTGATTTTTTAAAAAATTTTTTCTAATAAAATAAAACAAAAAATAAAATAAAAAACAAATGGAATCAAACAAACATTTTTTTGCTTATTCATTCGTTTTCATTACCTTTGTTATTGCAAACCCCTAGTAAAATGGTATTACAGCTGCCAGCCCCAGAATGATCTGCATTAGTGAAAACTGATTTTGCTGCTCTTAGGACCTAGATGATTAATTCGGTCTTTTCAATTTTGAATTTGGCAGTTTGAGAGTAAAGTGCAGATTGCTTGATGGAGCGCAGAATCCAATTTCTTTCTGCCTTGATAATAGCTGTCAAGTCAGGTTGTACGTCCGATATGCCTCCATTATTAAAATGTAAATGTTATCATTTTCATTTGAAGCGCTTTTTATGTCATGCTTTGTTAGTCAAGAGTTGCTTCCTAATGCACCTTCCTTTGGAAGTAGCGATGAGTGAATCACAATAGGCTCACCGTAAATGAGGCCGCATTCTCATCGGTGGTGGCGGTGGCAGCAGAGAAAGCGGCAAGGGAAGACACAACAGCGGGGAGGAGCCGGATGACAGAAAAGAGCCAGTGTGAATGGGGATCTGCTGTGGCTTCTCTCGCACATGTCAGGGCAGGATTTTGCACTCTGACATGCGCGAGAGAAGCTGCGGCAGATCCCCATTCACACCGGCTCTTTTTCTGTCATCCGGCTCCTCCCCGCTGCCGCATCTTCCCTCGCCGTTCTCTCTGCTGCTGCTGCTACTGCTACCGCAGATGTGAATGCAGCCTGAGGCTCGTGTGTTTTAAAGCTCCTTTTTCTGTTAAAGTCTTACAGTTCTCTTTCATTGTGGGAACAGGCGTCTGGGAATACCCAATCACTGAGCTGTTTGAGCCAAGACTCATTATTCTGAAAGGATAAACAGCTGGGCATAATTATTCACTATACTTAGTGTCATTCAAGTCCTCACACCACTCCTTGCCATCTCGTGGCTTACTCTTACACTCCACTACGTAGCTGACAGAGCACTCATTTCCAAGTTGTTGGCATCTTAGAAGTTGTTGCATAGTGTGTAGCTTGCTGCCACAATCATAGGGTTTCTCTGTATCAGGGTTGGGCAACCTTTCCCCTCCCAGGAGCTACTTTAAAAATAAGTACAAGCTCCGAGAGGCACATAGAAGTTGGAGGCATAGGTGTGTAAGAAGTGCACTTAAGAAATGGAGGGTCCCAATCGTGGATCTGTCCTCTGTCCTTGAGCACATGCCCTCATCTCTTCTCTCTTACCCTGAGCTCAGTTTTTCAAGTGTTTGGGTGTCGGAACAGGTCTTAGGAGCCAGATCCAGGTACTGGAGAGGGGCCACGTAAAAACCTGCTGTGAGCCACGTTTAGCCCCACCCTTGCTCTACATGTTATGGACAAATTTGCCTCCGATGATTACTTCTCAAGGCAGAGCAGCTTGAACATGTGTTTTTGCTGCCATCCTATGAGTATGTTGCCACCCTGTGGACTATGTCCAGTGGGGGAGCCCATTGGATGGCAGCATGAATAGTCCACAAGCCCTTCCAAATAGCCCACAAGACCCGCTAGTGAACTTGACAAGCGCAAAGTGAACTTAGGCACATCCATGAATCATCATGGAGACCAGAACTAGGGTGATGTCTCAAAGTTTCTATGTCTCTATTGTAAGGGATCAGAGTTTGGGGTGTGAGTGAGTGATCAAGTCAGGTCAGGTCTGATCAGAGGTGTTTGGGGCGGTGGGTCAGAGCAAGTCGGATCAGGCAGTGGAGCAAGTCAAAACACAGACAGGAAGAACAAGGTAAGGATAGATGATCAGTGAGGATAGATGATGTTTGACAGCTAAGCAGAGGTGTGGTAAGGCCTGGGATAGACAGGACGAGGGGTGTAGCCAGATCAGAAAGCCCCCCCCCCAATCGCCCCATTGGAAATGGCTGGGCCTTGGGCTAAGTGAAGGAATGGCACTGCAAGTCCAGTCACTGCTCTAGACTCAAGGGTTCAAGACCTGGATTCTGACAGCTGTGGTATTCTGGCTGACCAATGTAGAGTAGTGCCTCGGACCAGGTGTTTATGGTTTTTGACTGCTCTTGGGTCTGCTGAAGAGTTTCAACTTCCCAGGATATGTTCTGGGTGGCAAACTCCTGAAAACTTGCGTTCACTCTGTGATAGCGCCTGGGTTTGAGTGAACAAGCATAACACTTGCTCGCGTGTTAGGTGGCTGGAAGTGGCGGCAAGCGTTACTTGGAGACCCACAGATACAACCAGAGGTGAAAACCCTATTCTTCATTGTACCTCTTTACCTGATTATAGCAATGCTTTTGTGGCAGGTCCTGTCTGTTCCATAAGCTACAATTCCTGCTAAACACCTTCATTGTTACTCACAATGCTCCCAAAGAAAGGGAGAAGTCAGTGTATTGCCAAGTGGGTCTTTTAGGCATCAACATCCTGAGCAGCTGCCTAGTCTGCTCAACCTTATGGTAGTTTCTCTCTACTTCACTGCCTGAGTTTCAGTTCTGGTAGTATACTTGATTTGTTATAACTTCATTGCATAGTCTGGGATGCTACTGGCAGCAAGAAATGGGAGAGTGTTGTGTTTCATCATTGCATCTTCACAATCTGGTCATTATCATCCCAAACCAGATTTTGCTTTGGTGTGACTCCACCAAACTGGGAACTCTCTTACGCTGGAAATTTTCACACTTGCTTGAGGAAGAGCTTTATCTAGCTCAAAAGCTTGCCCACACGCACACAGATAAATCCCAACAGAAACTGGTCCAAACAGAAGATATGGTAGCAAATTTGTCTCTTGTCTTTCTGCTGGAATCAGCAGCATTATGCATATGATAGCACAATATGGTTCTGTTGTGCTAATATCAATTAACTGGCTGATTAATCAGTTAAGAGCAATACAGTTAATCAGCTAATATTTTTGATCAGTTGATGGCCATCGTTTTTATAAAAAGTTGTATATTTTAAATTCACACAATATTGGGCACAGCCCTTTAGCTGTTTGGTTCTATATGTCCTTTTGTGGTGGAACTAAAAATTAGTGTTTCTTTACAAACTGCTAAACACAAATCCTCCAATTCTGTACAAATCTGCCCATTAGATGTTTGGCTTTGGATGGGGAGGATGGGGAGGGTGGGGGGAATGGGTTAGAGTGGTTAGGGATGTTTGAATTCCTCCTTGTCTTGAGAAGGTTAAGTGTTTAAAAACGTTTTATTGTTGACTGTAAGCTGCCCAGAGCTGCCTGTGGCAGGATGGGCAGAGTAAAAATTTCTAAAATATATATAATAAATAATGGGAATGTGGGGGAAGTATTTGCTTCATGCTCCACATGGCATGGTCAGGAAGTGTTGGGCTAAGCAGCTGCTGTTTAGTTTATTTACAGGTAACAAGTCTTTAAATATTTACAGCTAACAAGCCAAGACAAAGAAACGTATCACCCAATGCATCAGAAACAGTTCCAGATAACACAACTTCCACATAACCTAATCCATAAAACATCCAATCATTCAAAAAAAGATATCCTAAGACATAAAAGTTAAACAATATTTTCAAAATATATAAAAAAAACAGAACCCATAAAATTTTTAAAAACAATTTCACGACAAATACTAAAACAGACTAGCAGATACGTTAGATAGCACCTCATTTACTCACTACCAACAAACACGAGGCAGTTTTTCTCTGCAGTTTATAAACTGCCTTCAAATAACTGCCTAGCGCATGTAAAATAGACAGGTCCTCATTTTATAAAAGCCTGATGGATTTTTCTATCAATGAAAAAAACTTAGATTTACCACAAGTGGTTCAAGATATCTTTTCCTGAGATTGTCATAAAATGGACAAGACCAAGGAACATGTAAAATATCATCCACCTCCTTTCGACGACATTTACAGAATCTTTCTTGGAATGGAATACCGGTTAAAGTGAACCTTCGGCCACATTCAGACCTGAGGCGGTGCTGTGGCAAGACCCGCGAGGGAAGATGTGGCAGTGGGGAGGAGCCTGATTCTGAAAGTAGCTCCCGTGTGGATGGCTTCTGCCACGGCTTCCCTCGCACATGTCAGGGCACAAAATCCTGCCCTGACATGTGCAAGGGAAACTGCGGCAGAATCCCATTCGCACTGACTCTACTTCCGTCATCGGGCTCCTCCCCGCTGCCGTGTCTTTGCTCTGCCGCCGCCACCGCTGCAGGTGTGAATGCGGTCTTGGTAATAAGTTCTCTTTGCAAATTATTGGAAACTTTTGACAGATACCCAGCCAGCTTAAACTCTGTCTTAATAAACTTAGAAAGTGGGGAACATTTAACTCTTGATGCTGTGCTCATATCCTCCTGCATCAGCATATCGGACAACAATCAATATCCAATCTTTCTCTGGAGTGGGAAGAGGTAGTTTATCAGCATCTAACCAAATATCTCCTAATCCTGCAAATGCTAATTCCTGTTGGACCCCTGCCAACCATCCTGACATGAGTTCATGTGATTTCCACATTTCAAGAATTCTTTTGGACATTCAAAGCAGCAAATAGGCTCGAATTTTTAACCAGTAACTGAGCCAGTGTCATTATACTGATAGACCCCATTTCTACCCGCACTAATGCCGCGGGACTGTACCACTCTGAACTGTAAACAAGTTCTTCAAAAAAGCACTTTGCGTCTACTCAATTATCCTCAAAGGTTTCCCCTCTAAGCCCCATATTTCTGCACCATATAAAAGTAGTTTGTAGCTTAATTTTCCTAACCCTCAATACCTGGTCTCCCGTTGAATTACAAAAGGACAAAATCCCACTAGTAACCTGGGCTGCTTTCAGTGCTAGTTTCTTTGCATGGAATTCCCAATTTAAGGACTTGGTGAAATGCAAACCAAGATGGCAAAACTTGTTAACCACCGCCAGTTTGTTTCTTGATATACCATCTGCTACCTTTTTTTGCTCCAAAAATCATGATTTTAGATTTGGAGACATTTTATTTATTATTTATTTAAATTCTTAATACCAGGCAGCTCACAGTATTAAAAAATACAAACATTCATAAAACATCATACTAAAATATAAATAAAAACTCCTTGCCCCTCAACCCACACCCCCTCCCCACCCTACCCATTGTCTCCTTCTCCAAATGCCTGGTGGAACAGTAGGGTCTTGCATAGCCACAGGAAGGCGAGCAAATCCAGGCAGAGATAGGCACCCTCTGGGAGGGAGTTCAATTTATCTCTAACTTAATACATTTACAGTATTCATTAAAGGAGTTTAATAAATGTTGTAAGCCATCTTTAGAATAATCAATATATCACTGTAACATCTGCATAAAGCAAACAGGGGAGTGCGTCCCCTAAAAGGTTAGGACCATGAAAATATTCCTTTTCAAATTGATATTTCAAATCATTCATGAAAAGATTGAACAATATTGGGACCCAGAGGCAACCTTGTCTAATCTGCTAAATTGTAGTTTTACTCAAAGATGAGAGATGTGCCCATGTAGCCCCATAACATACAGGCATTCTGGGCTGATCTAGTCTCTGATAGCACAGGCTTTAGGCCAGCACAAGCTTGATTAGATGTCCAGCTCTCAATAATGATAAAAATAAAGTCCTTGAAAGTTTACTGCATTTTTGAGAAGCCCTGTGGGTAGGCAGAAACGGGGCTGTTTCCAGCAGTAAATATCTTACAGCTAGCTAATGCCATACATGCAGTATTTATTACGAGCCTGTGGCTCGCTAAGTTTGCCCAGACTTGATTAGAAAATACTTTTTAAAAAAAACAACAACTGGAAAGATCCCTTTTAACACTTTAGTCAAGTGACCACTAATCTCATGAAAAGCAGTTGCAGACAGGAAAAGTATGGATTCCATACTTCAGAAGCATTCCAGAAAGGTTAATGTTTAATGGGGATTTTCAAAACCATTTCTTCTACAAAGTTTTCTCTCAGCTGATAACTACTCCAGTCAGCAAAGGTGCTAGCAAAACAAATGAATACAATAAACTAGTTTACTTGGAAGCTAAGTGAATGCAAACATCGATAAATAACATCCCCTCATCAATCCAGTAATTAAGTCACCTTGTTTAAAACACACTTTCCAAATCTGTTAGGATTTGTTGGGTCAGAAAGGTGCTCATTGGTGTATTCTAGCCACTAATTGTCAGGGTTCTCAAGGGGGAAAGTGGTAGTGCCACCTAGTGGGAAGAAAGAACTAAAACTCAGAGTTACCCACTAGCAGAACCCAGAGTTCCTGTAGCTATACTATGGTAACCAAGGGAGGAGTCACAAGATCACAGTTGCCTCAGGATATCAAGGTGATTAAGCCATAAGGCTAAGACCACAGAGCTCATCATTGGGAACTCTCATCTTCTGGCTCATGAAGTGGTATCTTCAGACTGAGACTTTTATTGGGTGGGCAGAAGCTGCACAGATAAGAAGGAATAGACAATACTAGGGAGAACTGAAAACCACAGGGAAAACACCACACAGAAATGAAGCTATTAGGGATGTTGGAACGCGGTTCAGAAGTTTGGAGTTCGGACCAAACTCTAATAGTTTGGTCGACTGAACCGAACTTCCGAACCGAGCTCAAATTCAACTGAACTGTTTGGTCTAATCCGAACCAGTTCGGAAGGTCAAAAGACCCGGTTTTGAATGTACGAACTCGGTTCGGAAGTTCGGAATTCAAACCAAACTCGATTTTCGAACCAAACCAAACCGAATTTCCAAACTCGGTTCTGTTCGCACATCCCTAGAAGCTATGGAGAGACAAGTTGCTAGAGCAAGGCTAAGAGGTCAACAGAAGGAACGAGATACCAATCAGGGCAACAGGGATAGAAGACTATCCAATCAGACAGAGGTAGAGGGCTAAACAGGTGGTAGCGAGGTACTAACTATGGTGACATACAACAGCACAAGGAATCAGGAGCATAGCAGGGAAGGAAACACAGCAGAGGGGAACACACAACTGTAAGGAGAATCAGGAATTTAGGGAGGAGGGGAACATGGCCATACACAGCTGTACAGGAACTAGGTTTGGAACAAGGAAGGGAACAATACACAACTATAGGGGAAACCAGACACTGAGCAAGGAGGGGAACTAAAGGATGAGTAAGGGAAATAGGAGCCTAGAATGGAATCAAGAAGCAATGGGTAAGATCAGAGAGAAACTAAGGCTTAGCAGAGGTCTGATAGGAACTGGGAGGGGAACAGGGAAGGAACAAGCTACCACTATTAGAGAACAGGTGCACTACAGAGAAAGGGGCCAGTAAAGAGATATCGGGGACCAAGGAACATAGTCTAGAACTTGAGGGGAAAGGGGACAAACAGATCAGGGAAAGGGGAGCACACCTAAGGAATACAGAAAGGCACAAGCTGACAGGGAATTAAGTCAATCCACAGTTTCAGCAGGAACAACAACAGAAGCCCAACCAACTTCCCCAGCTGCCAGCATGCCTTATATAAGGCTGGGAGGCAATAGGGAAATTAGTGGGCATGGTCAACCAGAGAACGAGAGAGAGAGAGAGAGAGA
>QEPC01003557.1:1910811-1923849 GCA_003113815.1 Sphenodon punctatus
CAGCTGGTTCTTTGGGCTAAGCTGGAGGAAGCTGTTGCTCAGAAGGACTTTTCATTGTTCTGGGACATTGTCAACAAGGGCTTTTCAGGCAACGTCTCTCCAACGGCCTCCCATATTGATGGTCTCACTTGGCAGGACCATTTTTTGAAAATCTTTAATGTTTTTCCTGATGAGAGCTTTGAGGTCCCCTCAGGAAGTTTGTCATCCTGCTGTAGTGAGATTGCTCTTGGGGAGATTGAGGGGTTACTAGGGCAGCTACCAGCTAATAAGGCACCCGGTGAGGATGGAATTCCCACAAATCTTCTCTATGAATACAGACAGTGGTGGGCTCCGGTTCTTCTCCAACTGTTCAATTTCATTATCCAACATGCGAGAGTCCCTCAAGGTTGGAATATGAGCATTGTTGTCCCCATTTTTTAAAAGAGTGACAAATCCTTTCCCACCAACTATAAGCCTATCAGCTTAATAGACACCATAGCCAAGGTCTTCGCTAAATGCATACTGAATAGACTAGAGGACTGGGCCGTTGCGAATTCCTTGCTAGCCGAGGAGCAAGCTGGATTTTGCTCAAATCATTCAACCTTGGACCAATGTTTCACTCTAAGCCATATTGTGAACAAGTATGTCCACATCCGTAATAATTTTGTGTTTGCTTTGTTTGTAGACCTAAAGGCGGCATTTGATAGCATCGATAGAAAGATTCTATGGGACAAATTACAGGCCCTAAATTTAGATGAGCATTTGTTACTACTGGTTCGTCTTGGCTTAGAGTTAGGCTTAGCCCAGGGGGATCACTATCTGACCCAATCTTGGCAACAAACGGGGTTAAGCAAGGCTGTGTGTTGGCCCCCTTTTATTTAACATCTTTATAAACGACATTGTTGACAGTCTGAAAGGCAGTGACGGCCACCCCCCAGCAATTGGGGGCAGACCTGTCACAGTTCTTCTCTACGCCGACGACATGGTCATCTTGTCTACCTCTAAAATAGGGATGAAGCGTCAGCTGGGTACCTTAAATTTATACTGCAGCCAAAACCATCTATGTGTTAATCAAGATAAAACCAAAATTATGGTTTTCTCCAGGAAGGCCAAAAAATTCCACTGGATATTTAATCATGCCCCCCTTTAACAAGTAAATAAATACAAGTACCTAGGCATTTGGTTCTCTTGCACGGGCTGCTGGAGAGCTCACCTGGACTTAGTAAAATTGAAAGCGGCACATACCTCTAATGGAATATTGAAATTTTGGAATATTCAGGGTGGGAAGAGAACAGCTCCCCTGTTAAAATTATTCTGTGAAAAGCTGCTGCCCCAGTTGACATATGGGGCTGAGATCTGGGGCTCTGCACATATTGACTCATTGGAAGTTCTGCAGAATAAAATTCTAAGAACTATTCTTGGTGCCCCTTGAGGTACCCCCGTTTCTTTTTTGAGAGCTGAAACTGGCACTCCCCCAATTGCTGTCAAAATAAAATCTCTGCTGTTGAGCTATTGGCTGCGTATTCATGCGATGGCTCCTGCCCAACTTCCAAGAATCTGTTGGAACAATCCAATCTATTTGTAGTTTACCAATGGCCCAATGCGGTCCAACGCTACCTTTCCCACATTTGGCTATCAATAACAAGCCTGGCGCTCTATTCTAGTTCCCAGGCTAAATCTTTAATTCAATCCAGGCTCTTGGATATCGTTCTTCAGTGCAAAAGAGCAACTCTAATCAATCAGAGGATAGCCCCATGGTATCCCACGTTCAAATTGGGTGTGGACTATGAATCTTATCTTTCTGATATATCTAACTTTAAAATTAGGAGGGCACTGTCCCTGTTAAGATTCAATATGATGGATACAAAGGTAATGGAAGGCCGCTTTTCGGGCGTTCCGTCAACTTTAAGATTCTGCCTCTGTGGGCAGCTTCGGGTTGAAGACCTCCCGCACTATCTTCTGTTCTGTCCCCTGTATGCCAGTTTGCGTGCTGAAGTCTTTGCCACCTGGTTCAAAAGTAAGGAACATTGGGACCCTCTTCTTCATATTTCCTTCCTGTTGGCAAATACCAATAAGCACATTATTCACCAAGTAGCAGTATTTGCATTTAGGCTTGCAGTGGAAAGAAAGAAATTAACTGTGGCAAGTAAATTCTCCCCATAGGAGCGACCGCTAGGCTACGGACCCTGGCCCAATTATCTAGTGTTTGTTTTATTTGGGACTTGTGATTGGGTTCGTATTCTCCCCCTATAAGTACCCATTTTTCATGGGCTTCTTCCTGCAGGGGTCAAGTTCCACTGATACAAGCCCCGGGAAGGGCAAGGCTGATTTTAAGAGATTTTAGTTTTAGTTTTGTTATGCTTCGTGTTACTGTTAGGTTATTTAACTTGATGTATTCAACCCCAGTATAACTACTATGGAGATGTCTTTTTATTTTTTCTTTGCTTGCTGTATCAGGAATTTGATACTTCGCAGATGTTATCCAAAAGGCCTTGTAGCCGACATCTTCCTTTCTTGTGTGTCTGTATTTTGTACTTTTTAATGTATTTTGTTACGACCTTCTGGTTAAGACAATAAACTATTTTTACTTACTTACTTACATCTATCAGAAAAATAAAAGTAGCGCTGAAGTTGATCTCCCAGGAAATTTGTCCAGCCAAGGAGCAAGATATAACTCTCTTAGAGACCAATAAAGCTGACAATCAAATAAGATATGAGCAGCCGTCTCAGCCTCCAACTGGTCAAATGGGCAGAGTCTAAGGGCAAAAGGAATGACCAGTCAACGCCCCTCCAAATATTGGAAGGCAATGCATTCAACCTGGCCAGAAAAAAATATTTTGTCTGCACAGACGAGCATTTAATAGGTTTAATTGTCATATCAAAATCTTGTAATGCTAAACTCCATTGCAAGAGCTTGTTGTTGGAACCCTTCACATTGTTTAGCCAAGCTATGGGTGAATGGTCAGTATATACGGTGAACTTTCTGCCCCATAAGTACGGTTTCAGCTTGCCCACAGCCCATACAATAGCTAGACATTCCCTTTCAATGACAGCTAGATTTTTTTCTCGTGGCAGCAGCTTCTTGCTAAAGTAAGCAATGGTGTATCTTTGGTTATCTTCTCCCACCTGCATTAGGACTGCCCCCATCCCTGAGTCAGATGCATCTGCCCAGACCTCAAATTCCTTTTCGAAGTCTGGATGTCCAAGTACGGGTGCATTGGATAGAGCTGCTTTCAGCTTGTCAAAAGCTTTCTGACATGCTGTGGACCACTGTACTCTGTTAGGCAGCCCCTTTTTGCACTGATCTATCATAGGAGCAGTGATAGAGCTGAAATGTGGCACATGGCTTCTATAACACCCTGACATGCCAATGAAATGCAGGATCTGCTTTTTTGTTGTGGGTACGGGCCATAAAGTGATGGCTTCTATCATGTCCGGTAGGGGGCTAAGCTTCCCACTCCCTGCTTGAAGTCCCAGATATGTGACTTGGCTCACTGCAATTTTACACTTGGACACCTTTACTGTGTGCCCTGCTGCCTAACAATGGTTTTTATGTCCCCCCCACCCTGCCAAACCAGTTCAGCAGGGTGGTAAGGCTCACTATTAAGGATAGTCAAGTCTAAATGATCCACTAAGTTCATAAGAGAATTGGTCTGCTTATCTCATGAACATCTACTGCTCATTAAATAGAGTTTAGATATATCCTCGTCATTATATGACACTCTCCCAGGCTTCCACTTTCCCCTGTCCTTGCATTAAAGTTCCCCATAATCAAAATTGGGATGGAAGGATCCAGGTTGCTAATTGAGGCTAAAAAAGCTTCCAACTCCAAACAAACAGAAGGGCTATAAAACGGAGATTGTACCGGAGGGATATAAACACTAAACAGAAGGAAGGAATGTGGACAAACAATTTCCCACACTATAGCAACATTTTCCAGCATGCCTACCAAGGAGACTTTGGCCTTAAGTGTGGTGTCTATAAATAGCGCAAAGCCCACACTAGGTCTCCCTTTACCAGCCAGGTGGCGGGCAGGGATAGAATAAGCAAGCATCAAAACCTGCTAGAAACATATCCCCTGTCATCCAAGTCTCCTGGAGGATAAGGAGATCAAAGTCATGCAGGAAATCCATGAATTCCTTTCCAGCCCCCTATATTCTATGACAAAATGGAAATTTGATTTTTCCTTGGAGGGAGTCTTTGAGTTTCTACAGCTGCCTCAGAGTATATACCGCAATAAACAATCTCCTCACTGTATCTGGTGACAAGTGAACCCTGCGGGGACTCAGGGCATAAGTGCCCTCCGAAAATTCTATCCTGTTCCCCTAAATAAGGCCACTTTTACACAAGGTGCTTATAAGCGCCTCTGGATCCCTATATTGAAGAGGAAAGTCACGTAGAAAGTGTTTACACGCTGCCCGCGCTACCGGAAGTGACGTGCTGCCCATTCTTTTCAGCGGTGGCTGCAGACGCAGGGCTTTCAAGAGGCACCTTCTATCGACCTCAATTCAGGACTACAGAACACATCTCTTGAAAGCCCTGTGTCTTCAGCCACCGCCACTGAAGAGAATGGGCGGCACGTCGCTTCCAGTAGCGCGGGGAGCATGTAAACACTCCCCACGTAGCTTTCCTTTTCAATATGGGGTTCCATAGGTGCGTCTAAGCGTCTCGTGTAAAAGTGGCTTTAATCAGTACCAAAGATAGATCCTTTCTCTGAGAGTGAAGTCCCTTCTGGTCTGAAACCTTGAATAATAGATCTGTTTTAGCAGAGTCAGTATATATATTTCTTGGAATCAAGACCACTTGTTCTAGGTCCCCAATAAAAGGAGGAGCTAAAGCTCCCATACTAGGGAAACAAATTGCCTGTGGTTCTAAGGGGAGAGATCTGGTAAATGAGGGTTGACAGAATCATTAGATTTCAAGGGTACTTGAATCATCTGAGTCTCAACTTTCTCCACTTTTCCCAAATGAAAAGGGCAGTCAGTGTGTATAGAATGGATCTCGCTAAGGTTTTCAATCCTATGAATATCCATACCAAGAGGTTTCAAATTATTTCTCCTTTTCCATATATGCTGTGTTATTTCCCAGCTTGCAAAATGGATCTCGAGTCTCTCATTCTTTCTTCGAGATAAAACTTGCCTGACTGCCTGGACAGAGTCCGTAGGGAGAAAAAATCCCAATCTATTTGAGAAAAACTCTATTACTTCCCCTATGCATATCAGATTAAGTAAGTAGCTTCTCCTTATCGGCAAGCAAAAAAGTAGACCTGGAGCATACCTATGAATGTGGGATTCTGGCCAGAGTAAAGGCGGGTCCATTTGGAATGAGGAAAGCTCCCAATACTAACATCCAAATATTTCAGGGAGAAAGGGAGTGAGGTCAACTTGGTCCATAGTAATATATTTACAACCCTTATCATCAAAGGAGAGACCAACCGGTAACTCATCTAAATGTAACAAGCAAAAATTACTTTCTTCTATATAGTCATCCATAATCAACCAACCAGGATACTTCATCCCAATTTCTAGAGAAAACACCTGCTCATATAAAGGCTCTGTTTTATTTATTGTTATGTATTTAGTTTATCACATTTCTATGCTGCCCCTTTTTGATCACGCATCTCGGGGCTGCTCAGAACATCTGTCTGAGTTATGGTATCCATTACCTTAACATGACTTTGTTGGAAAGTTTGGGAGCTTGAACACCACAGTTTAATATTAAACCAAACCCTCCCAGCATTGTCCTTAGTTCGAGAATTGACCCCTTTATATCAGTATTAATATAATCAATAATACTATTGATTGTATTAATAAGGGTTGGCTGGGTCATCCAGTGCCCCGTATAGGAAATGGAACTGTTATTGTATTGTCACAATTCTGACCTATCCAGTCCAGCATTTTGTATATTATTTTTTTATTTTTTTATTTTTTATGAAATATCCTGCCCCACTTGCCTCTGGTGACCTGGAACGGCTTACAACAACACAATAAAATACAATAAAACAGATATAGAAATACAATACACTAAAGAATATAAAAACATCAAAACAATATAGGTCTGCAATAAAAACACACCCTAACTCCCCTCTCCTATGTCCCGCAGAATGCCTGGCAGAAGAGCCATGTCTTACAATTATGTCGAAAGGCCAGGAGATCCAGGCTGAGGTGGATCTCTACCAGGAGAGCATTCCAAAGTGACGTATCACTGCCGAGAACAACCTCCTGTCCGTACGGACCCGCCGATAATGTGGGACCTCGAGGAGGGAGTTCCCAGATGACCGCAAGGGCCACCCCGGAACCAGGGGTGAGGTGAACTTTCAGACAAGCAGGGCCTAGACCGTAAAGGGCTTTAAAGGTCAAAACCAGCACCTAGAATCAGGTCCCCAAAACAATTGGCTGTTAGTGCAGTGCACAGAGTGCAGGTGTTATGCGCTCCCTGCTGCCGTTCCAGTAAGGAGACGGGCCACTGCATTCTGCACCAGTTGCAGCTTCCAGACCATCACCAGGAGCAGCCCCATGTACAGTGAATGACAGTAGTCCAGCCTCGAGGTAACAAATGCATGGATGATGGTGGCAAGATCAGAGTCTGAAAAATAAGGGCGGAGTCATCTCACCGGATGTAATTTGCGAAAGGCGCCCCTGGCCACAGCTGACACCTGGAAATCCAGGCGCAGCTGCGAATGCAGGAGCACCCACAGACTCTGCACAGATGGAACTAATGGAGGGCGGATGCCTCCAATAATAGGGGCAGCCCTCAGATCACCGGCCCCACCCACCAGCATCACCTTCATCTTATCAGGATTGAGCTTCAATCAGCTCTGCCTCATCCAGTTCCCTACAGCTGCCAGACACCAGGAGTCAGGACAGCAAGGAGACAGCCTATAAGAGCTAAGACTCTGACTATACAATCAGGGGTCTGGCTTAGCTGTTTTAGCCTTTCGTCAGGATTCTGACCTTTACCAGGGGACTGATGTTCACTTAGGAGCTTAGACCTTGTTTATAACCAGGAGTCCAGCCCCTTATTTTAGTGTTTCATTTATGGGTCAGGTCCTTGTATTTAATATTAGAGCTTTGGCCTCTTAGTTTTCGAGCTCCAGCTTTGGATTCTACTATCAGGGGTCTGGTCTGTCTGCTCCAGTGCCCAGTAAGGAGTTAGGATTGACTGATTAATTAATTAATTAATTAATTAATTAGTATAATAGTATTGTGTGAGTAACCTTATTTTGGGAATTAAAATTTCCAGGTAGATTCCCTATATCCTGGGTTACATTATGATGCTGAGATCCAGCAAAGTACTTGTCTCCCTGGTAACTAGCTCTTCTCCTATTCCCTTCCATGATGAGGATGAACAGCCTCTAATGGTAAGGAACCAGCGTAAGTTGACTGATTACTTTACCAAATTGACCCTCATACCTCAGGAAGGTCCTTTGTGTCATCCCTTATACCTTCAATCAGATACGGTGATTACACCAGACTCCTTGGGGGAATCGGGAAACTCTGATGCCCTACTTTGTCCCAAGATTCCCAGTGTCCTTATTGAACCCTCTATTATAAATGATGTTCCATCTCCTTTGTATCTGGGTGCTGAGGTTGTTCAGTGAGTCCTCCTCACAAGCTGAAGTCAATCAGGGTTCAGGTCCGAGTGTGAATTGGGAACCAGACTTAGTTTTCTGGTACTGGAAGCTGTCAAAAAAATGCTGAAATTTGACAGAAACCTGATAAATAGATGTCGGGAGTTGGTATAGCAACAAACATGTCACCGGAAAGCGACATTCCGGGACGTACTGGAAGTTGACATTTTGGGACATTGGGTAACTGATTGGGTCATAATCTGGTACTGCATGTGCATGGTACCCAATCGTTACTGGGTCGAACTGGGAACAGGAAATTTGATGGGTTACCTGATTTTGCAGGTACCCTCTTTCAGTTCTAGTCCTGGTGTAATAGAAAGAAATATCTGAAACATCTGTGGAAGACCATGCGCTATTTCTGTCACAGTAGCACTGGGAGGGCTTAATACGTAATTAACCTATGGAACTCACTCCTTGCCATTTTATGTTGTGGAGGACAATAGTATAGATATGTTTTAAAAAGGATTGGATATGTAAATGGAGATGAGGACAATTAAATGGCTATTCATTACGTTGGTTTGGGGATGACTGCTGCATGCTGGGAGTGACCAACAGGGAAAGGATCACTTAGATTATGCCCTGCTTTTGTATGTTTCTCCTGAATCATCCAGTGTTAGAGACAGAATACTGAGCTAGGTGGACCATTAGTCTGATCCCGCCTGGCAGTTCTTATGTTATGACACAAACATGATTAGGCTCCATTATGACTGGCAAACAGTAAAGTGCAGCTGAAACAGGGAGCACATTTGCTTCCTGTGGGTATACCTGCTTTTTTTAGTAGTCTGTTGGGTGCCCAATCGGTACCCAGCTACCGAGTCAGGCACTCTGTTACCTGAAAATACTGAATATTATCATTCCCAAGTTCCCGAGTTGCTGTCTAATCAACTGGAAGTTGGAAAATTGGCACTGGGAGTCAGAAAATTGAGCTGAAACTCAGTAAGGGGTCTTTCAGACGTTCAGGTTTTTTAAAATTAAATCATAAATCGAATGTATCATGCACGTCTGATGTCCCTAATGCGAATTATTCTGGTCAATGTCGCACCAAAGAAATCCGAATGTCAAAGCTACTCAAACCTACCTTTTTGGTGTCCGGTTTCAATAAATCCGCACTTCACAACAGTGTGAAAGCAACATCATAGTGGTTTTAACTTGTGCAAAATATTTTCTGCATGTGAATGCAACCGTGCTTCCAAGTGCACTGTTTTACTCCTGCCCCTACCGGAAGCAGTGAGACCAGCTGGGGTTTCGCACTTGCCTCGCTGGGGGCAGGCTGCAGCCAGCTTCTCCCCCCCCCAAAAGTTCTTCTGTCTCCCCTCCATGCTTCCCGTCCCCTTCCATCATCTGCCTCTGCCTCTGCCTCTGCCTCTGCCTCCTAGTAGCGCTGCAGCAGTAGCAGCAGCGGGACACCGGCACTCCGATTGCACTGTGAGATAAAGCAGAAGGTTGTTGCCTTGTAAACAACATTCTTTGAGTTGGCTCCAAACATTCTCACAACTGGGTTGTGCATGTTCACCCTATTCAAATAATAGACCACATGATGGTCTCAAGCTTCTCTAGTATAAAAAGCACTTTACCCTTCAGAATGACGGTTCCTTCCAACCCTTTCTAGACGTACAAGAAAAAAAAATCCATGCGGACTGGAAGGTTGTGTGTTGTGAGACTGTTCAGAGCCATCTCAAAGAATGTTGTTTACAAGGCAACAACCTTCTGACTCCCCACAGGCCACTTCCTGTAATTGAACCGCACTGAGCAGTCGGATAAGCGCGCACTACAAGAAGGTCTGAATACATTATTTCGCTGTAGTTAAAACCGGTATGGCATGCATGTGGTTTTGGCAAGTACCCATTTCAGCTCTTTAGTAAAGGTCTATGCAACCTGCTGGTCAGTCTGTGTCCCCTTTTGGGCCCACTTTACAAAGAATATGTGAGTCTATTGCAGCCTGTCCATGTAGAGTTTGATGAACTCGCTGTTTGTCACTGTACAATGAAGAGATTGTCTGAACATGATTGTTCTCCCTTACCCGCAAAATAAAGCATGAGTTTCCATAGCAAGAGAGCAAGGAAATGATGTCGTTCCATACACATAAATTCACTCTTATTGTGGCAAAGGAAACTAAATCACAAGCAGAACTGAGAGTGAAAAGGAAAGTGCTTTTTTAAAAATAAGAAATCAGTAACACATACTAGTATTAGCAAGCTCTGTGCTGTGTCCTTGGGAATGATTATGAATAGAAGCATTAAATGGTACCCCCCAGCTCTTAGTACCACACAATTCTTGGCTGTCACATTTATTACATGACCACCATCAAAGACCTCTTTCTTCAAGCTTCTACTATAGTTTGGGGAATACTTTACTTTGCTCTTTGTAAGGGAATCAAGAGACACAAAATATTTCAAGTAAGTTTCTCAACTGGTGTAAGCTGTGGTTGCTTCATTGATTTAATGGGCAGATCCTTCATTCCTCACAAAGTCGCTTCCTGTTGCTGACACATTTTTTATGTTGTAGGATTTTGTTGTCTTGTTCTCAGAAGCAAGTTGAAGACAGCACCAAAGATCTTAATAATCCACTGACTCCAGTTGTTAAACTTAGCACAAAAAACCCAGACAATATAAGCCCAGCAAAGAAAAATAACAACAGGAGGCTGTAATTTTTCTAAACATTTATTTAATCCATGAAGAACAGCTGGTTTTCCAATAGCTCTGCAATTCCCATTGAAAATGTTGAAGTCTTGATCACTCTCGAGTTGTTACAAATTCACCATCAAATCTGCCAGTTATTATGTTGACTTAAAGCAGTGCTATCTTTCTCTGGGTCGAGTAAAAATGATGTACGGATCTGGGCTCTGACTCTCCATGCTCTTTTGTCTTGTTCAGTCATTTACGTGTTTATGCTTGTCATAGATCTGATTGTGCTCGCTGTGTGGGGGGAAATTACTAAGTAAAATAATTGCAATCCATGAAAACCCAAGTCCCTGGGTGTTGCTTCATCCAGGCAGTATAAAGTCCTGCAGGAATAGTATTCCTAGCCCAGCTGCTACACAATTAAAGGTTAAATTTTACAAAATGTGAACATGACCAAAAACAAGAAAACCACTACTTAAAAATACTATTTGCCCTTTTGTTTTCGGTATTGAACTGTCGTCTTGAACAATTGGTGTTACTTTTCTGGGCTGGCCCCCAGTGTTAACTGAGGAGATAAATGAAATAATTTTTCAGATGAGAGTAAACAGCACCAGATACTGATCACATCCCATTAGAATTGTTGCGCGCCCATGTAGACTGGTGGAGTACAGTTTTAGCAACTCTGTTTACAGCTATAAACAAATCAGGAAACCTTCCAAAGGACTGGTGTAAGAGTGTGGTGGTACCCATTTTTTAAAAGGGGATGAACTGGAGCCATCTAATTATCACCTGATTCGTTTATTAAGTGTCATCGGCAAGGTGTACTCTAAGCATCTATTGAAAAGATAACAACAATGAATGACACAGGCCCAGAGCAAGCGAGTTTTAGAAAAGGGGTATCTACGACAGACCACATTTTTTTCTTAGTCAGCTGACTGATAAATATGTTACTTTTAGGAGCGCCACATTTCTTTTTTAATGTTTTGTGGACCTTAAGTGTGCCTTTGATTCCATCACTAGAGAGAGGCTTTGGTTGAAATTTAGTACATTAAAAATAGATCTTAGGTTATTGTATTTAATCATTGCTTTACATTCGAATGCCTCATTACAGGTTAGGATTGGCCCTTTTGGGCCCTCTCACCAAGTCAATCCCAGTGGTGAAGAGGATGCGACAAGGATGCTTACTTGCTCCTGCCTTATTTAATCTATATCTATATGATATGGGTTCACAGCCGGTTAAATCAGCTTTTCATTTAGTGTCTATAAAGCAATAACAGATTCTGCTGCTTCTTTACGCAAACAACACTGTTAATATCATGCTCCCTGATGGCATTAAGATGTCTAATGGATAGCTTCCATGAATACTGTATTAGGGAATCCCTGTTAGTAAATTTTGCCAAGACAAAAGTTATGGTGGTGAGGAATTCCCCGGTTCAACACAAGGTACTTTCAGACATGACGCTAACCACCCTTTAACCACCCTTGGTGGTTATTTATGCATGTTTCAGGGCTGCATAGGGCACCAATACATGCATAAATGCAACATGCACTTATGCATTATTTATGCAACATGAATAAATAACCACAAAGGGTGGTTAAAGGGTGGTTAGCGTCATGTCTGAAAGTACCCACAGTCGGTGTATGAATGGGCATCTCATCAAGCAAGTCAGGCATTATAAATATCTTGGTGTAGTTTTCTCCACCTATCCTTCATGGAGAACACACTAGAAGATTGCTTGGGTTCAATCTAAAGTTACCTGTAAAAGGATTACTACCTTTTTCTGGGGAAGAGGAGGCAGACTAATTGTGCAAGCGCTTGCAACTATTTTGTTTGCACCGTGGGGCACGCCTACAGTTTTGCTTAGAATGGAGACTGGAACTCACTCCATGGCCTCCCAAGCTAAAGAAGCAATAATTAAGTTTTGGTTAAAGCTGGAATTTATTAATTGTGGTACTCTCAGCAAGCTCTGGATTTAGTGGAAGAGGGGAGATGGGAGACAGAAGTGAAGGCAATCTTGACGTATCTGAGATTCTCAAGAAATTATTTCGGATTTTTGGTGTATGAAAAAGTCCTGGCAGAGGTCACTTTGAGAATTAGAGATCAGGAGATTCAGTTAGAAAGAGAGGCAATTGGAGTACAAAAAATTGCCAGTATTTATACATTTTCCCCTAAAACCTCCAAAGGGGTCTCGTATTTGGACAATCTCTCTTGCTGGGAGTATAGAATTTCATTTCTGTTGGCCAGATATAATTTACTTCCCTCAGCTGTGGTTGATTGTAGACGGCTAGCCATACCCTATAGTGCAAGATTGTGCCCTGTATGTTCCCAGAAGAGCCTTATACCATTTTTTATTGGATTGTTCACTTTATATTGCCCTTCAGGAATTATACCTTAAGGATATTTTAAATAAGGTGAATGGAAAAGGAGACGAGGAGATAGCATTTATTCTTTTGCATGATATAGATGTAATTCTTTCTAACTGTGCGGCTAAATTTTGTGCTGCAGCCCATAGTCTCAGGGGGAAATTATGATGATAAATATTGATGAATAGAGTTACTGTATTGATAGGTGCTATCTTCCTTTGATTTGCCTGTTCAATTAAATTGTTGTTGATCATTGTCAATGGTATTGGTAAGGTATTTTATTGTTTTAAATTGTAAATTGTATTATTATTATTTATTATTATTATTATTATTATTATTAAACATTTATAAAGCGCCAGTAACAACCTGGCGCTGTACAGAACATACAATCAGCTGCGGTCCCTACCTGTGGCTTACAATCTAAAAGACAAGGAGGGGGAGACA
>QEPC01003557.1:1970419-1990331 GCA_003113815.1 Sphenodon punctatus
GCCGGCCTCCCTTGTTGCCACGATCCAGAATCTGTTTCGGATCCTGGAGAGGAATCAGGCCGTCCGTCCTTTAGACGTGCTGGCCTGATTCCGCTTGGTGATTGGGGAAGGGGAGGGGCTGCGCGGCGCAATATGCGGCTGCGCAGCCCCGTCCCCCCATGCTCTCCTGGCCACCCACCCTCCTGGAGATGGGACCATGCTCTGGACTCGGCAGAGGTAACAGTCGTTATTACTCTCTGCTGTTTCCGGACCGTGGTCCAGCTAACCACCATTCTGGAGGTGAGGCCAGCCTCCCCTCCGAAATGGTGGTTAGTCAAATTCCCGCCGGAGGTTCACTGGGGTGAACATCTGGCAGGAACCCCTTCAGACGTTACGGGCCCTCCTCCACCATAGGGGATTGACTGCGGTAAAAGGGAGGCCTGTAACGTCTGAAATCACCCATTGTCTGTTTGTTGAAGCCTTACATTTAAATGACCTAAGGTGGCTACTTGATGTAACCAAGCCAAGCGTATGCACCTGGGACCTCACATCCTTGTGAATGTTACACTCGTTGTCTCTCCCTCTGTTCCCCTTCCTTCGTCTCCCTCCCCCCTTGCCCCCCCCTCTCTCAGATTGTAAGCCCTAGGGCAGAGACCGTGTCTATTCATTCAATTACTTTGTAAAGTGCCAGGTACATTGCTTGCGCTATATAAATGTTTGATAATAATAAATAAATAATAACAATAATAATAATACTGGTTGAGCTTGTCCTTACTTGACTACTTTTTACAAAGGCCTTTTCCCTTGAACACCTCTCCAAGATTAGTAGCTTTAAGGAACTTTTGTTTTCTCTGAAAGTTTGTGTTTAGAGTGTAGCAGCTATGTCAGCTCCAAACATCAGAGAGGTAAGAAAGAGAAAGTAGTTAAGGTAGTAGCTTTTGATCAACTCCTGCTGGTGAATGTGTGTAAGTTTTCAAGCTTGGCAGGGCAGTGGTGAATTTTTGTGAGCATCCTGGAGAGGAATGTAATTGGGACTCCAGGCAGAATTTGCTGAATAATCCCAGATTCTGCAGAGAGAAACCTGCAGAGAGAAACCTATCCATTACTCCTACCCACACCTACCAAGCGTGACCGCCATGATATATGGCTTCTTCATAACTGATCTTTGGGAGCACATTACAACGGTGGTCCGGAGTCTGCGCTGGCTGCCAATAGCTTTCCAGGCATAATTCAAGGTGCTGTTTTTAACATGTAAAGTCCTAAATGGCTTGGGCCCCAGGTATCTGAAAGACCACCTCCTCCCCTATGTCCCTTCACAGCCTTAGAGGTTGGCCGAGGGCGCCCTCTTGTGAGTGCCAACTGCCCGTGAAGTTGCTACAATGAGGGCACACAGGGGGATGTTCCCAGTTGCTACCCCACAATTATGGAACTCCCTTCCCTTGGAGATCCACCTAAACCTGAGCCTGTTCAGCTTCTGGAGGAGATGCAAGACCTTTTTGTTTGGCCAGGCATTTGGCAGGTGCCATGGGAATAGGTTTCAGTGGGATTGGGTAGAGGGGCTTCGGGAGGAGGATTGGTGGGTGACAGGTGGAGATAACGGGTGGGATGATGGGAGTTCAAGGAATTTTAATGTATTTTATTGTATTTTATATTTTTTATTTCTACTGTTGATGTTGTAAGCCACCCTGAGTCTCCAGAGAAGAGCAGGGTAAAAAAAATGTAAAATAAATAACTAAATAAAAATAACTGGTGTAATGTTCATGGGGCCTGGTGTAGAGATTGGACTTGCTCTGTCCTTTGCTCTCAGATTTTCTTTCCTTAGATACAGGTTCATCATATTCTAGGATCCTGCGTATGACGAATAGCGCTATAGAAATGATAAATAGTAGTAATAGTAGGATACAACCTCTGTTGGACAGGCTCTAATTGGTAACAGTAAGTCATACACCTAACTCTCCAACCATTGAAAGAGCAGAGGACATTCTTGTTAGAGGACAAAAGGAAATAACAAATCTTTCCCTTACATAATGCAATTTATTAGGTGCTTTGCTCCTCTGGGCTATTTTATCAATCATCCTGTCATTATCACAATGGCTGATTACACTCTAAACAATAGGTACAATCAGCAGTATGTCAATACAAAAGGACATACCTCCATTAAGCAAGTTTTACTCAGCATAAGGAATCCCTCCTACCCCCTCGATCAATAAGGACCATAACTCGTCTTCAGATTTTGTTGCTATCAGATTTGAAACAACCAAACCTTTTTGGAGATGCAAGACCTTTTTGTTTGGCCAGGCATTTGGCAGGTGCCATGGGAATAGGTTTCAGTGGGATTGGGTAGAGGGGCTTCGGGAGGAGGATTGGTGGGTGACAGGTGGAGATAACGGGTGGGATGATGGGAGTTCAAGGAATTTTAATGTATTTTATTGTATTTTATATTTTTTATTTCTACTGTTGATGTTGTAAGCCACCCTGAGTCTCCAGAGAAGAGCAGGGTAAAAAAAATGTAAAATAAATAACTAAATAAAAATAACTGGTGTAATGTTCATGGGGCCTGGTGTAGAGATTGGACTTGCTCTGTCCTTTGCTCTCAGATTTTCTTTCCTTAGATACAGGTTCATCATATTCTAGGATCCTGCGTATGACGAATAGCGCTATAGAAATGATAAATAGTAGTAATAGTAGGATACAACCTCTGTTGGACAGGCTCTAATTGGTAACAGTAAGTCATACACCTAACTCTCCAACCATTGAAAGAGCAGAGGACATTCTTGTTAGAGGACAAAAGGAAATAACAAATCTTTCCCTTACATAATGCAATTTATTAGGTGCTTTGCTCCTCTGGGCTATTTTATCAATCATCCTGTCATTATCACAATGGCTGATTACACTCTAAACAATAGGTACAATCAGCAGTATGTCAATACAAAAGGACATACCTCCATTAAGCAAGTTTTACTCAGCATAAGGAATCCCTCCTACCCCCTCGATCAATAAGGACCATAACTCGTCTTCAGATTTTGTTGCTATCAGATTTGAAACAAGCAAACATTTTCTTTCCTTTTCTCCCCACATTCTCCAAAAATAATGGTTTGTAAAGATATTTTAAAAAGAACAAACTATTCCACTTCCGCTGCAGAAGCACAGTCATTTATGCTGTTGGTAGCCTAAGGCATTTATCAAATAACCTTGAGAGAAAGAGAACAAGAATGAGACCATTGATAAGAGGGACTTTCATCTGAGGAAGCTGGTACAGTCCTGTGTTTCTGTGGTTCCTCTGAATTGCCAACTGGATTTCTGTAGGCACAGACTGATAGCTGAGATAAAAGAACATACAAGTTTCTAATGAATGAATTAACCTGGGACTTCTCACAAAAAGTTCATTTTTGCATTGGAGAAAAGAGAATTGAAATGATATTGCTATATTTAAAAAATAGCTAAAATTCTATAATGCTACATGTAGGCCACATTCACACCTTACATTTGTTGCGGTAGATATAGAGATCTGCACAATAGAATGAGGTGTGAATGTTCCCGAACGCAGAAGTGATGGGGTTTTGGAGGAATAGAAAATCTGATGACAAGGGGGACAGAACCTACCTGTAGTTATTTGTAGCACTGAGACAAGTACAGCATTACACTAGGAGTTGTATGCAAACTCCTTGCTTAACAGGCTTGGCCAAAACAGTATTCAAACCACTTTGCTTCTCTCTCTGTCACTTGGGACCAACACAACAACCACACAATCTCTCTAGATTTTGGAGTCCTGAATACTATCTTTTATTGAACCAACCACTGTTGGTGGAAATAAGCAAGATTTTGGGTCACACAGAACCCTTCTACGGGCATGTAGTGTAGCCAGTCTAAAATATATAAACTGAGAAAATACAAGGCAGTATATAAAGAGGCAGGATAGGGTGGGGTTAGATAAGACAAGGAGACTAGTGGGGTGGGTGGGTGTATATTGATAGGGGGGAAATTGACAAGAATAAAATAGCAGAGTTATAAAAACAGGGATGTTAAGGCTGTGTAGAAGACACTGGGGAAACAGCTCAAGTGAAGTGAAATTGCACGAGACAGGATCTGGGAACATAGAATATACATAAACAGTGTCTGTGAGTGACAGGGAGGGAGACACACAATTGGGAATAATAATGTAGGGCTGCGTTCTCACCGGCGGTGGCGGTGGCGGCAGCAGGAGGGGCGCGAGAAGACACGGCAGTGCTGAGGAGTCGGCTGACAAGGAAAGAGCCGGTGCGAACGGGGATCTGCTGCGGCTTCTCTTGCACATTTCAGGGCACAAAATCCTGCCCGGACATGCGTGAGAGAAGCCGCGGCAGATCCCCATTCGCACGGGCTCTTTTCCCGTTGGCCGGCTCCTCTGAGCTGCCACGTCTTCCCTCCCGCTGCCGCCACCGCCGCTGCAGGTGAGAACGCAGCCTAGAATATGAAGGAACTAGTTGGAGGCAGGAAAAAATAGGGTTAGACTAGATAGGGTGGCTTGGGGGGGGGCACCCTGCTCTTCCCACTAAAGGTGTTTACAATAGTACAATACAAAAAAATACACACAAAACATAAGTAAAAAACAAAAACACCTCACAACCCCACACCATCCCCCCCCAGCAGCATTTTTCCACCCCAACTTCCCCCCCTCCCCCACTTCCTGACTCACCTGACCCACAAGTGGGGGCTTCTTTCAGTACTAATCAGGACCTTGGGGAAATGTTGTTAGAAGGACCAGCTTGTTGCATGCCTAAACAAAGGGGCCCTAATAATGTTTCATGTCAACTGTTTTCAGAAAGTTTATTGATGTCTGTAGCCACTGAATTGTAAAGGCAAAATGCAAAAGACAGTCAGCTCTGACATGCAGCCCTTACATAAATCCCAGCAACATGTAATTTGTAACTCACTGAGCTATAAAGACAGGGATAATATTATATTATTATTATTATTATTATTATTATTAGTGACAATAAGTTGCAGAGTCTTCCTATATTTGTGCTATTAATATCTCTGTAAAAATGTTTAGAATGAAAATATAAATGCATCAGCTTTCACAACAGCTTCAGTTTATTGTCAGAGGTTCTCAGAAAGGTTTAAAAATGTGTGTGTGGGGGGGAGCTTAGAATCATAGAATCATAGAGTTGGAAGGGACCTCAAAGGTCATCTAGTCCAACCCCTTGCTCAGTGCAGGCAATCCGCAGCTACAACAGCCCTATAGAATCTTAGAAGCTTAGGGCTCAGCTCTGGAAATTAATTTGGGGAGTATCAGGGTCAAAACTACGAGAAGTGGCAACACTGCTCACTATTGTGGCATCATGGCGCTTCATTTCTGAGCTATCCACAGTGAGCAATGTCTCACAATGAACTGCCTTTGTTCAAACTAAGAAACTAGGAACAACAGAAAAGAAGACTTGGCCAAGTACAGCTGGTTGGGAGTTCTGTGTTATGCATGGATTGTAGGAAAGGCCAACCTCACATTTTCTCTGTTTACTGGAGGTGAGCTCTGAGCCAATTGGCCAAATTTGGCCATTTGAAGGGAAACGTAGCAGCCTTGGAGTGAAAAGCTGTGCACAAAGCACACCTAGATACAGACCATTTCAGTGCCTTGTAGCAGTGGCAGTAGATCAGTGTCCTATGCTGTGCTTTTAAAAGTTAATGATCCGCTATAACCTTGGAGCAAACTTGCCAGTAAATATAAAAGTACAACCAGGATGTAACTCCTTGTCCTGCACGGCTCCCACACTTTATGATAGGAAAACATGACAAATAAAATAAAATCCAGCTCATTAATCTGTAGCCCTCATACGTTCAAAACAAATCAAATGGCTGCAGATTAACAATGCAGTCTAACATGCAGTAGGGCTCAACAGCCTTGCAATAAATCTTATCTATGATATTAGTTAAGTACATTTTGCATTTCAAGCGCTAAGGTAAGAGTTATGACCTGAAACTTTTGTTTTCTAAATAGCTTCCCTCTCCCTATCCACTTGATAGAAGACTGTACAAAATAAATACATTCTAATATTGGCCAGTGGCCCTTGTCCGCATTTACGGGTTGCAATTAGGTTGCAGTCTGAGGGTAGGTCACAGACGGCTAATTGGATTGTTGGAACATTGGTTATCTTAAGCCACCAGGTCCCCTATTCTCTGGCTTTCCAGTGTGATAATATGAAACCTAATGGAGGTTTGCTTTGTTCAGCCACCTTGTTTGTTTTCTGTCTTATAAGCTCCTTCAGTCTGATTCGGTAAGTTTAATATTGTTCTCACTGGGCTTAGTGGACTACTGTGGCCATAGGGAATGTTTAATCTTCAGGTGTTTTCAAGATGGTGCCTCACATTTGCCCCCCTTTGTCCTAGATACACCTGCCTGTGTGAATGGTGTCCACCAGATGTTCACCTCAGTTTGGACTGGTGTGCTCCCTGGAATTCCAGAGCATGCCTTGCAGGGCAACCCAGTAGGGGTGTGCACCAGAAATCTTTATTATTATTATTATTTTTAAAGTATTACTTGTTTATATGTTTATAATAACAAATGAAAATGCCCATTTTCATTTGTTATTAAAAATGAAAAACATAAAAAAATCAGGAACATAAAACAATTTTTTTGTGTCCATGCCTTCAAAAAGTTCTTCCAAACGTGCGTTTCTGACACTGTCCCTTTCCCAAACTTGCCAAAAGTGCCCCAGGGTGGCAGAAATATCAGCAAGAGACTGGTGCACAGCAGCTGGGTAGAGGACAGGGAAAACACTGACATGCAGCAGGTGCTGGGCACTGAAGCAGTCAAACACTTGCACCGGAGGAGGTGGTGGTTCCCCAAGTATGGCAAGGCTTCACTTGAAAAGAAATCCCCTGGGAGGCAGAATGTCAGTGTGAGATTAGCATGCAGCAGGCAGACACAGGTCAGAGAAACTGACAGGCAAAGGGCACTGGGCACTGAAGCAGCAGAGACTAGCAGAGAAGATGGTGATGCCCCAAGTATGACAAGGTTGAAGAGACAGCCCCTGATAGGCAGAAATATCAGTGAGAGATTGGCACACAGCAGGTGGACAGGACAGAACAGACACTGGCAGGAAGCAGACACTGGCTTCTGAAGCAGCAGGGACTAGCAAAGGAGAGGAGAAGACTTACTCTCCCAACTAGCTAGAATATCATGGACTTGCTGAGAACATGTCAGAGGGGCAGGAGACATGAGGGAAAGAGACCATCACCACAGAATGGAGTGGCAGCAGCCCAATGTGTGGCAGGGTGTCATCAGTTTGCAGCAGCAATCGCCCCGGGGGTGCAGAGCATCTGACAGAGAGAGAGAGAGAGAGAGAGAGAGAGAGAGAGAGAACTTTGGACAGCAGCATCAGGAGGCAGGCAGAACAAAGGAGCAGTGAACAGACAGGCAGGAAAGTGGGCAGTGGCACAGGCTTCGTCATTGCGGGCACCCCAAGTTATGACAGGGCGCTGTCAGCTTGCAGGAACACACAGGGTTAGGAATGTGTAATTGGAGGGGGCTGGCGGTATGGGAAGAGGGAGATATATATTTTTTGTACCAAAGAATGTGGCTGAAAAGTAACAGAAGCCACACTGAACAGCTCACACACAGAAGCACAAGAGCCAAGCCTGTGAAACACTGTCTGTGCACAGAGCAACAACCAGCTAGCCACAGGTGCGGAGCTCTGCATGTCCCCAGATTCTGTAAGCTCCCTGTGCCCCCCCCCCCTCATCCCCCGATTGGTAGAAGCACGTTGCAAGCATGTGTAAGCAAAGACCAATCTCTTATGTCTATTTCAGGGTTCTGTGATCACACAGTGGTCAGTGGAGACGTCAGTCTTAGGCAGCCATTTTGGACTCTCACTACTCCCCCTTGCACCTGTTGTTTGTAGTCTGAGCCATGTGCCAGGCTGGTCAGAAAAACATTTTAAAAACCCATAAAATAATTTTTTTTCATTGTCTTTTATTTTTGTATGTGGTGAGCTGCAGGAGTGTTTGCTGTGTGCTGGTTACTATCAGCTGGGAGTAGAAGGGAGAGCTGCCTTGGAGAGTTGCCCTGTCACTCACACCTGCATCCCTCCCACCCACAGGTATTTACAGAGGGGCACGGCCCTGGAGGCGTCAGCCCGAAGGGCGACACCTAAAGGGTGTTGGCCGTTTGTCAGCCTTTGTGGGTGTGGCCAAGAACTCTGCCAGTAGAAGAGCTGCGGAGAATGGGACCAGGTGGCAGGGACGCGGAGGAAGCCGCTGCCAGTAACCTGTATTTATCAGCGCTCCAGTGGCAAAGGGACAATACGTTGGGGTGACTCCCTGTGGATTTGCTGGTGTGTGCTTGTGTGAACTCTTGCACTCACTGTTGGCTGATACCTTATTATTGAATTGTACCTCCGGCTGAATTGTTATACCCCCAGAGAGCCACACCTGAGCACTTCCGATTGTGGGGCTATTTGGGAAGCCCAACGCCCTTGTGCGCACAGCCTTAGGTGTTTGTGGAGCAGCCTCTCGTATTTGGTCTAATCTGTGTGATTCCTCACTTTGGGAAGGCTTAAGTGCTGCTGCTGTAAATTCTGCATAGCAAGGTCACGTCTCCATTGGAGCGCAGTGTTAGCTTTACAAGGAGAAAGGCACTGGCCCTCCAGGAGTACAGAGCCATTTTTACCTATCTTGTAAAGAGCAAGGTGTTTAGTTTAGGAGCAGGGGTTGTTGTTGCCTGCTTGTTTATGTTGCCTTGTTGATGGTCAGTATTTAGTTTTATATTGTGTGTGAATTTATTCTGTTTGGGGCCTCAAAATGGCAACAAAAGCAAAAAGGCTGAGGTCTTTGAAATCTCAGATATCCTCTCCAGGGAAGCAAAGATAGACCATTTTCTTAAGAATGCAAAAGAAAGAAAAATGGGGTTTTATTTAATGTTCCTATCTCAAATCATTTCTCCATATTAGATGATTTAGTGCCCTCTAACGATGATAGTCTTATCTCTGATTTGGGGAATGAGAAAGAAGGTCTCCCTTTGACCCGTAGTAAATCTATGATTATAGAAGGAAAACAGGCACCAAAATATAGAAATAGTGAGGATAATTCAGCAGGATCTAAATCATTGCTAGCTGAGTATATCCTTCTTACTACACAAATGATTAAATTTGTTTTTGACCAATTAAACAACCTAAACAGGAAAATGGATAAAGTTGCTATTTATTATTAATTATTATTATTATTATTATTAGCAGCATTTATATAGCGCAAGCAATGTACCTGGCGCTTACAAAGAACAAGATAGACATGGTCCCTGCTCGAGAGCTTACAATCTAAAGACAGGGGAAGAGAAGATAGGGAAGGGGAGAACAGAGGGGGAGACAAGGGATGCAACATTCATGAGGATGCGAGAGCTCAGGTACACGTTCTTGGCTTGGTTACAGTACATTAGGAGTTTGCAGATAACAGGTGGGGGATAATTCTGGGTGGGGATGCTTAGCAGGAGTTCGGAAGTGGGGAGTGGAAGAGGTGGGTTTTGAGGAGGGACTTGAAGGCATGGAGTGTGGGGGCAAGGCGGACAAGGGCAGGGAGGGAGTTCCAGGTGTGCGGAGCAACGAGGGAGAAAGGACGAAGGTGGTTGGGGGAGCAGGGGAGGTGTGGGAGGGTGAGGGAGGGGATGGAGGAGGAGCGGAGTGCTCGAGTAGGGGTTCGGAGGGAGATCAGGGCAGAGAGGTAGGGGGAGCGAGGTTGTGAAGGGTTTTGTAGGTGAAGATGAGGAGTTTGTGCAGAATACGCTCAGGAAAAGGGAGCCAGTGGAGAGAGGAGAGGAGAGGTTTCACGTGGTTAGAGCGACGGGCTAGGTAGATGATCCTGGCAGCAGAGTTTTGAACAGAGATAAGGAAAGAAAGGTGGGAGCAGGGAAGGTCAGCGAGAAGGAGGTTACAATAGTCAAAGCATGAGATGACTAGAGAGTGGATGAGAGTTTTGGCAGAGGAGACAGACAGAAAAGGGTGGATCTTGGCAATGTTGTGGAGGGAGAAGCAGCAGGATTTGGCAACGGAGTCAATGTAGGGTTTGAAGGTAAGGTGCGAGTCAAAGATGAAGCCCAAGCTGTGAGCTTGTGGTACAGGGAGGATGGAGACTCCGTCAATGACAATTCACAGGGAAGAGGGAGAGAAAGGATTGGGAGGGAAGATCAGGAGTTCAGTTTTTGCCATGTTCAGTTTGAGTTGGTGTTGAGGCATCCAGGTGGAGATATCAGAGACACCGTTTTTATTTATTTATTTATAAATATTTGTTAGCCGCCCCCTCATGCCTACGGCATCTCAGGGCGGCTTACAGCATAAAAACACACAATAAAATTCATTAAAACAATGTTTTAAAAATAGAACCCCCTCAACATAAAAACTCTTCAAAAATCCCCCCTACACCACCCTCCCCTCCTAAGACCTGGATGAACAGCCAGGTCTTACAGGCTCACCGAAACACCAACAGACTTGAGGTCAGACGGGCTTCCTTCGGGAGGGAATTCCAGAGCCTTGGCCCGGCCACCAAGAATGCCCTCTCCATTGTGGCCCCCCACTTTACACGGGGGACCTCCAAAAAGGTGCCCCTGGTGGACCGCAGGGATCATTCTGAGGCACGGAGGGCGAGGCGGTCCCCAAGGTATGCGTGTAGGGCTTTATAGATCAACACTAGCACCTTGACTTGGGCTCGGTACGCTATAGGCAGCCAGTGCAGAGTAAGGATCACAGGTGTTATGTGCTTCCGCCTTCCCGTCCCCATAAGGAGATGGGCCGCCGCATTCTGCGCCAGCTGCAGCCTCTGAATCAGAAACAAGGGAAGTCCCACGTACAGCACATTGCAGTAGTCTAGCCTTGAGATGATGAAAGCATGAATGAGAGTGGCCAGGTCGGGCCTGGAAATGTATGGACACAGCCTCCGTACCAGATACAGCTGGCGGAAGGCTGTCTTAGCCACCATCTCTACCTTCCGATCCAGCTGGAGCCCCGAGTCCAACACCACCCCAAGACTCCGAACCTGCTGGGCTACAGGAGGGCGGACACCCCCCCTACCAGGGGAGCCAGTACCTCCCTCGCCCTACCCACCACCATCACCTCCGTCTTATCAGGAGTGAGCTTCAGTCTGTTCTGCCGCATCCAATCCGCCACAGCCTCCAAACATTGGGAAAGTAATGAGACAGCAGGACCTGGGTCAGTTGAAAATGAGAGGTACAGCTGAGTATCGTCAGCATATTGGTGACATCACACCCCGAACCATCTCACGATCTCCCCCAGAGGCTGCATATATACATTAAATAACAGCGGAGACAAGATCGAACCCTGCGGAATACCACGGGTGAAGGCCCGGGGGCTGATGTTTCAGCCCCCAGCACCACCTGCTGGTTTCTCTCCGAGAGGATTGAGTGGAACCACCCTAGGACAGTCCCGTCCAGACCCCCCCATGTCTCGCAGTCATCTCAACAGCAGCCCATGGTCCACGGTGTCAAGTGCGGCCGAGAGATCTAGCAGGATCAAGAATGTTCAACATCCTGTGTCCATCTCCCGATGGAGATCATCCACCAAGGCCACCAACACTGTCTCCGTACCATAGCCAGGGCGGAACCCAGATTGAAAAGGGTCCAGGAAACCGATGCTGTCCAAATGCGCCTGGAGCTGCAGTGCCACTGCCCGTTCAATAACCTTCCTTAAATAGGGAAGATTAGAGATGGGTCGGTAGCTGGCAAGTGCATCCACATCCAAAGATGGCTTCTTCAGCAGGGGGCGCACCACCGCCTCCTTGAGACTGGGTGACAATCTCCCCTGCCGAAGGGACGCGTTCACTACCCTCGCCAGCACTGTCCCCAAAGTCTCCCTGGAGGCTTTCACCAACCAGGACAGGCACGGATCTAGTTCACAACTAGTTGGTGAGACGAGCTTGAACAGAGGGGGAGAGGGAAGGAGTGGAGAGATAGAGTTGAGTGTCGTCAGCGTATAGGTGGTATTGGAAACCGTGGGAGGCAATGAGTTTGCCTAGGAATTGGGTGTAGATAGAGAAGAGGAGTGGGCCAAGGACGGAGCCTTGGGGGACCCCGACCGAGAGGGGTAGGGAGGAGAACGGGGAGGAGTTAGGAAGTAAGTGAATTATCAGTAAGTGAATTATCAGGGATGAATAAAGTATCAAATAACGGTTTCATCACTAAGGGCCCCCATATAACTGTCCCAACTTATATAGTGGGGAGTGACTATAAGGGGGTTCAAAGACAACATGATCCAATTTTATTAGTTAAGGGACTAGAGGGACGGCCAGAAGCCCATGAACAATTTAGTCTAGCGGTGGATAAGCTTCCATTCATGGTTAAGCCCCTCCCCAATAGAATTTTATAATCTTGGGACATGGCCTTAGATGTAGCCGAACACCTCAGATTTTTATCGAGGTTACCAATCACCAGCAAAGACATCAGGTCTGTAGCCCAACTCCCTTACATAAAAGGAAGGAGAAACGTGATGGTGCACTTTGGAAATATTATTTTTGTGCCATTAATGGAGACAATAGTTTGCCTAGAAAGGAAGCTCATTTATCCAGCAAGGGTGTATAATAAGATAATGAGTAACACTATGTTACAATCTGAAGACCAAAGGCCCAAAACCTTTTGTTATGAACAGCATCCTGGGCTGGAATTAGGTGCTCCCACCCAGGGCTCTTTCGAAGAAACCATTCAGGAGCAAATTGACAATTTTTCAGATGGTACAATGGAGTATCAGGAGAATCACTCTGGATCTAAAGGAAAGATATCTAACAAACTTTTGGAAATCAGTGAGAGTAGTTTTAAGTCAGGTATAAAGGAAGATTGGGGAAGGGATGAGCTTGTGGTACAACATACACTCCTAGATGGGGGTGTTATATAATCAAATTAGGAGGCCCCAAATACAATCTGGTAGGGGTCATAGAGGCTGTACAGTGAAAAGGAAAGCCAATGCAGTAAGGAATAAGGGATCTAAATATCTGAGACATAGCTCAATCAATGATGGATCTGTGTGAGAGGGTTAATCCCACACACAGACTAGAGACTCCAAAAGGTGCTGCTGGGGAATCTGATTTTACCAAAGTGGCCGAATCAGGTTTGGAAGCCAGGGTCAGGTAAGGGTTTAGAGAGCAGGCCCTTGCAAAAGCAAGAGATATTTCGTCTGTCTTTAGAGGAAGATCTCATAGCCACAGGGCAAGTGGCCTATAATCAGGAAATGGCCAGAATGCTGGGTAGCGATTTAAAGAAAAGTAAAATCTATTGGAATCTATAAAGGAAATAGAACAAACCCTAGTGGTAGCCAAAAGAGGGCAGGACCATCTGGAAAAGAACCTCAAGGATCATATATCTGTCAGCCTATCAGTGGAGGATTTAGGGGCGGAATGTCTTCTACCTATCCTGTTGGAAAATATTCCCACTGAGGTAGTGAGTTGTCCGGGAAATATGGCGGTGCCTAAGATAGGACATCAGGGGGAAGGGAAATACCCCAAGCTATCAAAAGAGATTATTAATGACAGGCAGACTCCGGGAAGAGAACAGAGTGAATATCCAGCTGTGTTGGGTTTTGGATCTGAGGAAACCACTGTCCAAGGTCTAAAGTAACTTCAAGCCCCATCCCTGAGTAGTATATCCAGTCAGCGATTGGTTAATAAAGTTAGTTATGATTCACCCCCGTCTGCAAATCTAAAAATTATATCATGGAATATTGCCGGTTGGATGGGGAAAAGACTGGATAAAGATTTTATAGGATATCTGTAGGAGTTTGACATTGTCTGCTTAGGAAGTCTGGTTGTGTGATGCAGATCAGATTGATCTAGAGGGCTATCAGAAATGTTTTTTGCCGGCAGAGTTAACTCACTCTAAAGGGCAACGATCAGTTGGTATTGTCACTTTTATCTCCCTTGGCCTCAAATCAGTAGTAGTCCTAAAAGGTTGCTTTGGAAGTTTTGCACAGGTGATGAGGTGCATACTACCTGGATTAGAAATCCCCATTCTAGTACATAATGTATATTTTCCTCCCCATGGCTTGACAACAGGTATTTGGGGGAGATTTTAAAATTTTGGCTAGAGCTAAAAGATGCAGGTAGTGGAGCTGAAAATATTATCCTTGGGGACTTTAACACCAGGATAGGGCCTGATAGTCAGAAAATTTGGAAAGCCTTGAACATAACAAATCTTCTGGATCAAGAGCGAGGATTGGAATGAGGATAGAAGTTTGAGAGATAAGCAGGTAAAGAAGGAAGGGAAAATTTTGTATGAATTTATATTGGAAAATAGTTTGTATATCCTTAATGGAAATTTCTATGGAGATATACCGGGTAATCTAACATATCAATTTGCTCAGGGAGGGAGTGTGATAGATTACGCACTGAGTGATTACCCCTTTTCTTCTGAAATTTATGGGGTCCTTTACAATTGGTAACAGAATAGAAAGTGACCACTTACCAATTATTTTGGTCCTAGAGGGCTTAGGCAGGGTTCTTTCCGAAGAGGCTCTCACCTATGATGGGGATATAGAGCAAGTGGGTCTTAGTAGAATTCGTTGGTTGCACAAAGTTGATGCTGAAGTGCTAGAGGAATTGTCCTCTGAAAGAGCATTGCTTTTTAAAAACCTGGTTTTAGGTTCAGCTGACCCGGGAAAAGCCGTTATAGCTCTCGCGGAGCTATTCTCCCTCTTGAAACCAATTCTTACTAAAGTTAATACAACGATAAGAGAAAAGAACATTCTATATGGCTGGTGGGATAAGGAATGCTATGGGGCTAGGTCAGCTTTACGGAAACATGCACGTTATCTCAAGCAGGACAAAAGTAGTATCTCAGTATCTCAATATAAACAAAGATATCGGTTATATAAAAAGTTATTACATGCCAAGAAAACTCAGTACCAAAACCAAAAGTGGGAAGATCTGTTAGAAGCACTCAGACAAAACAATGGGAAGGAATTCTGGAGACTGATTAATTGCTCCATGAGAGGTGATAACCTTTATGTTGAGCCAAAAATTAACAGTTCGGTTTGGGAAGCACATTTTCTTGAGATCTTTAATTCTAGCTCCCCATGTAATAATGGGAGAGACCTGAGGACAGGTATAGCACTCCCTTTGGGATTCAGTTAAGGAGGATGAGATAATGGAGGCAATAAACAATCTAAAAAACGGAAAGGCCCCGGGGGTGGGGGGGAGATTTTATCCCCTCTGAAGTTTTTAAGTCTATGCCAGAGTGGTGGGCAGGAGCCCTAGCGAACCTTTCTACCCTGATAAACGACTCGGGTATGATACCTGATTACTGGAAAACGGCAGTTGTTATTCCAATATATAAAAAGGGTGACAAAAAAAGACCCTAAAAGCTATCGCCCCATAAGTCTACTTCCTATAATATCTAAAATATACTCTAAGCTATTACTAGATAGGTTGCAAAAGTGGGTGGTGGCAAATGAACTGCTGGAGGATGAGCAAGCGGGTTTTACCCCAAATAGAAACACCTTAGGCCATTGTTATATCTTGCGGAGAAATATAGAAACAAGGACATGAAGCTGTTTGCTGCGTTTATTGATTTTTCCTCAGCATTTGACCTTATAAATAGAGAACGGCTCTGGGAAAAATTAGAGATATTGAATATGGATGAGAGGCTTTTGTTGTTAATTAGATCTCTGTACAGGGTTGCGAGTCGGGTATAACAGTAAAGGGGCTATGACGGATAGGAGACCATCTACCAAAGGGGTCCGTCAGGGTTGTCTTCCTGCCCTGCTATTATTCAATCTATATGTGAATGACCTGATTCTGAAACATAGGGATACAGGGAGATATATGGCCCCTAAAGCGGAGAAGAGGAGAGTGTCAATACTGATGTTTGCTGAAGACACAGCGCTTCTATCTACTTCAGGTTTAGGTCTTAGGAGATTACTAACCGATTTTGGTTCAGAATGCGTAATACTGGATCTCAAAATTAATTTTTTTTTAAAAAGTCATGGTTTTCGAAAAAAGCTTCAAGGCTCAGAGTTGGGTCATAGATGGTTTGAAAATCGAACAAGTAAAGATTTTTAATTATCTAGGTCTCACTTTCTTGTATAGCTCCTGGGTTCCTCATCTGAGTGCCTTAAAACCGAGTTTAACAGCAACAGTGGGTGCTATATACAAGTTCTTTAAAGCAAGAGGGGAACAACAAATTGAGCCTGCAATCAAAATATTTGATGCTAAGATCATCGCTAAACTAAGATATGGGGCCCTTCTTTGGGAACACCTTCCAAAGCAAAGAAAATGTTAGAACCCATCCTAAATAAATTCTTGAAGAAATTGCTTCAGGTCCCTCCAGCTACCCCATCAGCCATATTAAGACTAGAACTTGGAGTTAGATCTGTAGAGTCTCACCTAGTGGAAACCCTAATGGTAACAACCATGAAAATCGGGTACTTACCAGTTGATGACCTCTCAAATTGTTGCCTGAAGGAAAAACAGGAAATGGGAAATGGTAAAGACCTATGGTGACAGGGGACCAAAAGTATTTTTGAGAAACTGTGCTTATCTTTTCCTTTCTTACAAATCTTTCCTTTTAAAACTGTGAAACATATGCTCAAGATTAGAATTAAGGATGTAGATAGAGAAATATCCAGAGCATTGGCCCAGAAGACAAAGTCCACCCCATGGTACAAATTATTAATCCCAAAGAAGGAGGGATGTGATTACATCAAAAGAGATATTCCAATACATCATAAGAGAATCTTTTTAGCCCTCCGTCTTCAGATTATGCCAACAGCGGTAGTGGAGGGGAGATATAGAGGAACCCCTTATGAAGAAAGGATTTGTTCCTGTTGTAGCACAGGAATTGAGGATCTTCCACACTACTTGTTTTGCTGCCTGAAATACATTAGTTTGTGTAATAACCTATATAGAAAGACTAATATTCCAAAAGATCTTCCAGTAGAGAGGAAAATAATAATGTTGCTCTCCAATAGACATCATAATATTACTCAGGTGATGGCCTTAGTTGGTTATTTAATGGAAAAAGAGAGGCGGGTGAGCCTAGCCTTAAAGGAAGAACAGCAAGGCACCAGTTAATAACTATGGGTATTTTCAGACATTACGATCCCACGTTCAACCATGGTGAATGCCCGCATGGTGAGCAAGGGACCGTAACATCTGTTGGCCCGACAAGAAATTCCCGCCAGATGTTCACCCCTGTGAATCACAGGCGGGAACCTCTTTGACCACGCAAACAGCGGTCCTGCCCAGACCATTACCGTTTGCGTGGTCAAAGAGATTCCCGCCCGTGATTCACGGGGGTGAACACCCGGTGGGAAGCTCACGTTCGGGCCAACAGACGTGACGTTCCCACACTCAACCATGGGGAATTCACCGTGGTTGAGTGTGGGATCATAACGTCTGTCCCCTGACTACGACCTGGAATCAGCAGCCATGCCTGCCGCTGATTGCGGGCCGTGGTCAATGCCCCGGGGGGTGGGCAGGCACTGCGGCCGCATTGGCCGCAGTGGCCGCATTGGCCGCAGCACCCGCCTGTCTCCCAGAGGGCGGGCAGCCTAGGGAGCATGGGGGGGCTGTGCAGCCGCATGTTGAGACACGCAGCCCCGCCCCTCCCCCGATTCCCCACTGGGATCAGCCAGCACATCTGTTGGCCATGCCATTTTGATCCCGATGAGGGATCAATAGGTGATTCCATGACGGGGCCAATACTGGCCCCGTCACGTCTGAAAATACCCTATATAACTTTTTCTGGTTTGTTATTTATTAATTTTATTTATTTATTTGTTTATATGTCTACTTGCTTTGTTGCTTGTTTTAATGTTTGCATGGACATGCTAGGTGAAACGTGGCTCCCTGGACTTGTATTTGACAGGGGTGGCCATTAGTTGTATGGTTTTATTGTATTTTCAGGCTGTATCTTTTAGGATGTGACAGTTCACTGCTTTTTGAAAATGTGTTTTATTGTTTTTGATTATTCCTTTTGTCATGGCCAAGGCCAGAACAATAAATTATAAATTAAATTATTGTTTTATGTTTTTAATAACATAAATATTATATTTTATGTTTTTAATAACATAAACAACATGGGTATTTTCATTTATGTGATTATAAAAACATAAATGAACTGCACACCCCTACAACCCAGCCCAAATCAGGGCAACAGGTTCCCATGTGAAAGGCCCCCGGCAGCCCTCCCCACCCCCGTACAGGTCTGCCACCACCGGGAAAAAGGCCATGGTACCAACAAAGATCAGGCCCTCAGAGGAAGCCACTACTGCCCCCAGTCATCTGTTAGAGCAGGGGGGTGGGGAGCATGCCCTGGGCTGCCCACTATCAGCTGTTGGAGGGGACCCAGGGAAAGAGGAGGAACAGCCCTGATGTCCCCTGGCTGCATCACCACACTGGTCTAGCTTGAGCCTGGACCTGGCTTGAAATAGACCAGCAGGGGGTGAGGGGCTCCTTGCCAGGGAGAGCAGTGCTGTGCTCAGAGTGTGGATCTCTCCATGTCAATTTCAGGCCAAGACGCCTTGAAATTTACATGCAGGACGATCCTTGCCAGGGACCGCAGCGCTGGTCAGGGTCAAGCTGGGAAGCTTTCCTGTGTTACCTGTGTTACCTAGCTAGGCACAGGGCTAGGAGAACTAGCATAATCTAATCCAGACATACTTACACTTTAGTGTTAAGCATATCCATCCAGATTTCTATACCCAAATCTAAAGTCAATAGGACTTAAGAATAATCGACACCTCTTGGAATCAGACTTTTTGATCAGTGAAGCAGGTGTTTAAAATAAGCAAAAAGACTTACCTAAATTCGAAGTAGCTGAAGTGTTTATCTACTCTGCTGTATAGTGAATCAAAGCAGTCTAAAGTTACTGAGTATATTCCATGGTAATGATGTCAGGACGTGGCTGGAAGTTAACATCGTAATGAGTAAATGCCCATTATATTGCAAACCTACTTGCTCCATTTGTTGAGGTTTCTTGTGTACTTTACTATGAACATCCATCATACTGCTATATGTATAAACTCCAACGATTTGGAACTAGGACCATAAGAACAAAAGTAGTGCCATACTGAGTCAGACCTATGGTCCTGGGTCCATCAAGCCCAGCATCCTGTCCTCTGACATTGGCCAATCTCAATCGCATGGAAGAACCAACAGTCACAATGGGCAATCCATTCCCCATTGTTCACTCCCAGCTCCCGACAGTAGGAAGTTCATCTCGTAAGCTACTTGGTTACTAGCCATTAATGGACCTACTCTCTAAGAATGTATCCAGTCCTTTTTTAAACTCAGCTATACTACTAGTCTTGACAATGTCCTCTGGCAACAAATTCCATACGTTAATTATGCATTGAGTGAAAAACTTCCGTTTACTTGTTTTAAATCTGCCAGCAGCTAGTTTTGTGGAGTGTCCTCTAGTTCTAGTACTATTTGAGAGGGGAAATTACCGTTCCCTGTCTACTCGTTCCACACCACTCAAGATTTTATAAACCTCTATCATGTCCCCTCTCAGTCTTCTCTTCTCTAAGCTGAAGAGACCCAGCTTGTCAAGCCTCTCTTTGTACGGAAGCCGTTCCATGCCCTTTATCATTCTTGTTGCCCTTCTCTGTACCTTTTCTAGTTCAGCTATGTCTTTTTTGAGATGGGGAGACCAGAACTGCACACAATATTCCAGGTGCAGTCACACCATTGATTTATATAGAGACATTATGACATCCTCAGTTTTATTCTTTATCTCTTTGCAAATAACTCCTAACATTCTGTTTGCTCTTTTGACTGTTTCTTCACACTGGGCTGAGGATTTCAGTGTATTGTCCACAATCACTCCCAGATCCTTTTCCTGAGTGGTAACTCCTAGCTTAGTACCCAGCATTGTGTACTCATAGTGTGGATTATTTTTCCCTATGTGCATCACTTTGCACTTGTCCACATTAAATCTCATCTGCCATTTAGATGCCCAGGCACCCAGTCT
>QEPC01003557.1:2016406-2029083 GCA_003113815.1 Sphenodon punctatus
TTTCTTCAGCAGGGGGCGCACCACAGCCTCTTTAAGGCAAGGCGGCAACCTCCCCTGCCGAAAGGACGCATTCACTACCCTCGCCAGCACCGTCCCCAACGTCTCCCCGGAAGCTTTTATTAACCAGGATGGGCACGGATCCAGTTGACAACACGTGGCCCTCACAGACCCCAGGACATCCACCACATCGGCCGACGTCACTTCCTGAAACTCTCCCCACAAAGATGGACCAGACGGGCCCTCCGCCGCCCCGCGCTCTTCCCCTACTGCCATCAACCCAGCGTCAAAGTTATAAGGTAAGGTCACACAAGATGCTAACCCTCATTGGGCAACCTTACCCCACACTAGCTCGTGATGCAGCTGACGGCCTGGCCGGTGCCACCAGATGTTCGCCCACTTCTGCCCTGGGGTGAGCGGCTGACTGCTACATAATGTGTCCTCTGGAGAAGGCCAATGACGCATTGTAGACTTAGCTACCACTGCCCCATCTGGGCCAATGGGGGTAACAAGCGGCCTCCTGTCTGGTTGGCCCGTGAAGCCCTGCTGCAAATTGAGGCCTGAGCATTGGGCCTGGAGGAGGGCATACAGTCTCCCTGCCTGCCAAACAGCTGATGGAGGAGGGAGTGCCCAGAGGAGCACATGTGCTCTTCCCATCCATTAAACAGCTGATCTCTTCCAGCTGATCAGCTGTTTAGAGGGTGAGAAGAGAACATGTGCTCCTCCAGGCCCTCCCTCCCCTGATCAGCTGTTTAGCAGGTGAAGAGAGAACATGTGCTCCTCCAGGCCCTCCCTCCCCTGATCAGCTGTTTAGCGGGTGAAGAGAGAATGTGTGCTCCTCCAGGTCCTCCCTCCCCTGATCAGCTGTTTAGCGGGTGAAGAGAGAACTTATGCTCCTCCAGGCCCCCTCCCCTGATCAGCTATTTAGAGGATGAGGAGAGAGTGCATGCCCCTTCCCCGATCAGCTGTTGAGTGGTTGGGGAGAGAGTGTGTGCTCCTCCAGGCCTCCCTCCCCCAATCAGCTATTCAGTGGGTGGGGAGAGTGACCATGCTCTTCCGGCCCTCCCTCCATCAGCTGTCTAGCAGCAGTGGGCTCAATCCTGCAGCACAGCAGGAGTCTGGGAGTCAAGCCCCTTGTGGCCGGCTCCTTGACTGGACCCATGCTGTGAAGGAGCTGGTGATTGCCAGAGGATGGGGGGAGACTGCTCGTTTGGACTGCCCTCCCTGCCTGCCCATAGTGTGTGGCAGCTGCATTCAGCCTCCCAAGGGTGCCTGGGGGATCCGGCCAGCCCTCTCTTTGTGTGTCTTTACCCATGGTTTAAGCTGGCAAGCGTCTATAGACATTATTCTAGAAACTTATCAAGTCGCTGCTGTGATGTAGCAAGATTCTGGTGGGCCCGGGCTCAGGTCCCAATTCTGGGCCTGCCTAAAGTCAAGGATGTGGGGTCTTCTCCAGGGTGAGGGGCAGGGCTTACCCATGAAGGCAACACCTTCTCAGCTCCCAGCGCCCACCCCCCAGAGAGTGGCAGCAACCCTGCCAGAAAGGAGGTTTTCAGAGTGGGTGGGGCCAGCATGACGGCATCCTCACTCACTCTGAAAATTCCTTCTTGGCAGGGCCCTTTGCAAATGACCTCATCGCTGATAGAAAATGTTCTGATTGAGGCCATTTGCAAGCACTGGCAGTGGCGGCATGAGGCAGGCAGTGCAGCCGCAGCCTCCAGGACTCAGGCGCAGCAAGTGGAGGGAGGGAGAGGCAGTGGGGGAGGAAGGAGGAGAGGGGGTGGGGCGGGGGAGAAGTTGGTGACCAGAGGGTCTTGTAGGTGGCATAGGAGCCACTCCAGTGAGTGCTCTGAAGATACTCTCAGCTATGTAGCTGATGGTAGAGCACCATAAAGTGGCCCACTGCAGGCTCATGTGCATCTTTCTTTACCACTGAACCTCAATTATAAGCAGATAGTTCAGCAATGCCATCGTTTAGCTAGTGATGCAATGAGGAACATATAGATTGATAAAAATAGCCAAGAAAAAAAGAATTGATTTATGCAGGCCTTTGGGAGGGTTTCCTGTTCTACCTGATCATCTTTTTAATATGAGAGATATGGTAAGTCTGTCTATGTTAACATAAAGGAATGCGTCAACATGAATGTGTGTCTGAATCCTCTTCACGCTCCCAGCTGCCCCTGCCCAGACCCTGCCCAGACCAGGCCGGGACACTGAATGGATGCGAACCAGATCAGGCCAGCCGGCGAGTTCGCCCCACTCCCGCCAGGGGAAGAGAACAAATGCACGGGCAGGCAGACAGCTCTGCCCTTGGCACATTCCCTCCGACTCCGCTTCCCCCACCATGATGAGCAACCATGGCCGCCAGTGGGGAATGGCAGCAGGATCAGATGTGTGGGCCCATTATGGTCTGTGTTAACCTGCCTGAGCAGCCCTTGGCCCAGACTTTAGGCCCAAGATCTTCCAGGGGACCAGTCACCTACTTATTTATAATACTTCTTCTATAGCGCCCCCTTCCTACACAATGGCAACCTGGGCGGTGTACACCATATAAAACATCATATATAAAAATATCTAACTATCATAATAAAAACACATTAAAACCAACAATAATAGAGACCTGAAGAACAAACCCCATTACCCTTAAAATGAAAACAAACTCCCACCCTCCACTCGTCCCCCTCACCTGGTGAAACAGCCAAGTCTTATATCACTTGCGGAAGGAGGGGAGATTAGGAAAGAGGTGAATCTCTACAGGGAGGGAATTCCATAGCCACGGCACGGCCACCGGGAACACCTGCTCAAACGTAGCCACCCAGGAAATCCGGGAGATCAAGCAGGCGTCCCCGGCTGACCTCAGGGGCCGATCCAAGACATGAGGAGTGAGGCGGTCCCACAGGTAGGTGGGACCTAAGCTGTATAGGGTTTTAAAGGTAATAACCAACACCTTGAATTTGACTCGGAAGACTATAGGAAGCCAGTGCAGAGACTGGAGCACTGGTGGTATGTGCTCCCTGTGACCCGTCCCCATAAGGAGGTCATCCGCCACATTCTGCACCAGCTGCAGTCTCTGGATCATCACCGGGCATAGCCCTACATGGAGCACATTGCAGTAGTCCAGTCTCGAGGGAATAAATGCATGGATAATGGTGGCAAGATCAGAGCCCAAGATGTACGGTCAGAGACACTGGACCAGATGTAATTTATCAAATGCACTCCTCACCACAGCTGCCACCTGATCATCTAGGCGGAGCTGTGAGAGAGGCTCCAAACCTGAGGGACCAAGAAGGAGCACACCCCATCAATTATGGGGGCCTCCACTCCCTCGTCCCATCTTGAATCCCATCTTGTTGGGATTCAGCCTCAGACGGCTTGCCTTTATTCAGTCCCCCACTGCAGCCAGGCACTGGGTAAAGACTGAGACTGCTGGGCCTGGGTCGGATGAAAACAAGAGGTATAGCTGGGTGTCATCAGCATATTGAGGACACCGAACTCCAGATCCTCTCATTATCTCACCCAGCAGCTGCATATACATGTTGAACAGGAGAGAGGCCAGAATGGATCCCTGTGGCACCCCACACATGAGGGTCCGAGGGGAAGATGTACCATCTCCCAGTACCACACACTGAGATCTCCTGGCCAGGAATGAGCAGAACCATTCAAGAACAGTCCTGCCCACCCCTCCATGGTCCTGCACGCGGGTCGCCACATTCTCATGGTCAACTGTGTCAAATGCTGCTGAAAGATCTAACAAAATCAGGAGAGTGGCCCAACCCCAGTTCAAGGCCCTTTTTACACAGACACTCTAACACCCATAAAATCGGTGTTACATTTTATTATACATGTTGCAGGACACCACTGCAGCCAATCACCATGGGTCCTGTGCACACATGATGCCTCCACCCAGTTCTTCTGGTAGAGATGGGTGTTGGTCAGTAGGTGGGGAGCATTTCCCTGGGTGGAGATTGGTGGGGGTGTCTGTGTAAACGCCACTTTCGGTAGGTGTTGGTGAGTGTTTGCTCCCGGCCAACACCCATCTCCACCCACAGAGCAACGTGGGTGTCGTCAGCATATTGATGACACAGCACGCCAAACCTCTTGACCACCTCACCGAGCAGCTGCATATACACATTGAACAGGAGAAGGGACAAAACAGAACCCTGTGGGACTCCACACAAGAGGTCTCGGTATGATGAAAAATGATCCCCGAGCATCACTCACTGAGTTCTTCCAGCCAGGAAGAACCGGAACCAGTCAAGAACCATACTGCCCACCCCCACCTGGTCCTGCAGGCGCATCACCAACATCTCATGGTCAATGGTATCAAAAGCAGCCAACAGATCTAATAGAATCAGCAGGGCCAAATGGCTCTGATCTAATTCCCGGCGTAGGTCGTCGACCAATGCCACAAGCGCAGTCTTGGTGCCATAACCCGGACGAAATCCTGACTGAGATGGATCAAGAAAACAGACATGATCCAGATGCTCCTGCAACTGCTGGGTCACTACCTGCTCAATAACCTTCCCTAAAAAGGGGAGGTTTGAGACTGGCCAATAACTGGCAAGGGAGTCAATGTCAAGCAATGGTTTCTTGAGCAGGGGTTGCACCACCACCTCTTTAAGGCAGCTCAGCATCCTGGCTGGCTAAGGCCTGCCGGGAGGCATTGACCACCCCTGCCAGCAACAGCCCCAATGTCTCCCGGCAGGCCTTAACCAGCCAGGATGGGCACGGGTCCAGTTCACAACAGGTAGCCCTAACAGCCCCAAGAACATCCTCTGCATCGGTAGGGGTCACCAACCGAAACTGATCCCACAAACATGGGCAGGGCGGAGTTTCCAGAACCTCTAACTGCCCCATTGCAGAAAGTACGGCATTGAAACCATGGTGAATCAAAGCTATTTTATCCGCAAAATAATCCACAAAACAAGTCACAGTGGGCACTAGATGACTCCACTCCAAGATGGAGGGAGGCCGGACTGACCAGCCCCTGCACCACCCAGAACAGCTCCGCTGGACGGGATTTAGCGGATGATATGAGGGCAGCAAAGAACTCTTTCTTTGCTGCCCGCATAGTCATGACATAGGCTTGTAAACTTGCTCACTCTATGTCGCAACCTGTCAGTTTCAGCACGTGAACGGCACCACCGTCTCTCCAACCGCCTTCCCTCCTGCATCAGCACCCGCAACCCCTCTGAAAACCAGGGAGGCCTATGGTGCTGCTGCCTGGGAAGCGGACACCTTGGAGTCGTCCGATCAATGGCCTTCGTCAGCAAGGTGTTCCAAAGCCCAACAAGGTTATTGATGGGACGGTCATCCAGATCAGAGGGTATATCCCCCAAAGCCTCCTGGAACCATTCCAGTTCCATCAGTCTACTGGGGCGGACCATTTGAATTGATTCCACGCCCATTTGGGGGCAGATGTGCACCAAGAGAGAGGCCTGCAGGAGGTAATGATCTGTCCATGACAAGGGCACAGCTGATATCTCCCCCAAAAACGGACCCCCTGCCTCAAGGCCAGTGCAAAACACTGTGATTTGTTATGTTTTTTATTGTTGTGAGCCGTCTCAAGCGGTGACAGTAGGAGTGGGCGGCATAAAAATTTAAAAATAAAAATAAAAACATAAATGCCCTGAACGAAAGTCTGACTGCAAGGGATCAAGGAAGTCAATGCCCCTGGAGCTGTTGGGCCACTGCCCATTCAATAACCTTCCTTAAAAAGGGGAGGTTAGAGACTGGCTGATAACCGACAAGGGAGTCGATGTCAAGAGATGGTTTCTTGGGCAAGGGTCTCACCACAGCCTTCTTCAGACACCCCTCAACCCTGCCCTCCATTGACAATCCCCGCCAGCAACAGCCCCAATGTCTCCCAGCTGGCCTTTGCCAGCCAGGACGGACAAGGATAAAATTCACAAGTTGTGGCCCTCACAGTCCCAAGGAACTCCACTGCATCAGTGGATGATACCGGCTGAAATTGATCCCACAAAACCTGACCAGACAAGGCATTCATAACCTCAAGCACATCTCCTGCATTAAGTGCGGTGTCGAAATCATGGTGGATACGAGCGATTTTATCCACAAAATAGTCAATAAATCTGTCACAGTGAGCACTGGAAGATTCCAGTTCCAGGTGGAGAGAGGACGGACATATGACCAGTCCCTTTACCACCCAGAAAAGCTCAGTCGGATGCGACTTTGCAGATAATATGATGGTAGCAAAGAAATTCCTCTTTGCTGTTCATATAGCCACGGCATAGGCTTTTAACACCGCTCTATGCTGCAATCGGTCAGCTTCAGTATGAGTGCGACACTACCATTGCTCTAACCGTCTCATCTCCTGCTTCAGTCAATGCAGGTCATCCGTAAGTCATGGAGCCTTGCCTTGCCTATGCCAGGGAAGCGGATGCCTGGGAGCCATTCGGTTGATGACCTCAGCCAACAAGGTGTTCCAAAAGGCAATGAGGTCATTGAGCGATCGGCCATCAAGACTGAAGGGTATATCCGGTTCCAGAAGTCTCCAAGGGCAAACCATATGAACCAGTTCCACACTTTGCCGAGGGCCGACATGCGCCGGGAGACTGAACTGCAGGAAATAATGATCTGTCCATGACAACGGCACAGATGACACCTCCCCCACTGACAGACCTCCTGCCTCAAGACCAGTGCAAAATACCAAATCCAGAGTGCATCCCCCCTCATGAGTCAGGCCAGCAGAGGCTTGGGGCTGGGAGCCTGGAAGCTCGGCTCCTTCACCACCACCCACCACCTGTCTGCTGTTGCTGCGCCTGGTCTGTCTGCTGGCAGCCACTGGGACACTTGGGCCTGAAAGGATGGAACCCAGAGCCTCTGATAACTGTCATCCCCCCCCCCCCATTGGAAAGGGGAGGGGGAGGGGGCAGAGACTCCCCAGAACTTAAAATTAAATTCACCCATAGATGCCATGCCAATGTCTTTTTGAAGTCCCAGGCATCGTCTCACCTTGGGGTTATATGTCATCTTGTATATTTAGCTCTTTAAAAAAATAATAATCATCCATTGAATATTCTTCTCCAGTGAATTTGACTGAATTGTACAATTAGCCAATCCAGAAATGTTAGGGTTTAACAGGGCTTCTTGCCAAGGGTACAATTTCTAAGGGGATGGGGAGGCTGTGCCCTCACCTGACTCCTCAAAACCCCACCTCCCTAGTGCTCCCTAGCCTGCCCTCCTCCCCTTTCCAAGCAGAAGGCAGGAGCAGTGGCTGTTCACCTCAGAGCTGTCCTTAGGTGCTTTCTTGAGCACTCCCCACCCCAAAATTCTCCAAAGCCATGGTGGCAGGACTTCCTCCCAATGGAGCCCCAAACACAATGGTCTGTAGGACCATACAGGAGCTGTGGGTGGTTATACTGGCAGCTTATATGGCTGTAAGCAAGCACCAGGCTGCCAAATGTTTAAAAGGGTGAGGCCATGGATAGGAGGAGGGGCCATGGGGGCACATTTATTTCACCCTGGCCACTGAAAATTCTAAGGCCAGCCCTGGTTTCTCTCCCCCCATGATCCTTCCTTTGTCTGTCCTTGGTTTTGCTGGCCCCGGAGGGAGCAGCATGGCTGAAGCAGCAGTCACACAGTGAAGGAGGGAAACCACACAGTCAGAGCACGCTCCGCTCCACACCTTTTCCTCTTCCAATTCTGGGGTCCTCGTCACCCACTGCTCCTGCTATGCTCCTTCCTCTACCCACGGTTGCACCCAGCTTTGAGGAGAAGGGAGACATGACTTTGCATGCACTGCCAGGGGCTGGGAAACCAGGCCCTCTGCTCTCCGCTCTGGTTTGGCCCCTGCTTCTTGCTGGGAGGCTGACCGCCATTTTTTTCCAACTCTTTTTCACACAGAGAAAAAAATCTCTTCCTTGACATTTGTTTGTTGCTTGTTGCTTATTTTCCTTAATGGACTTTTCTTAATCTGAAATAGGCTCATCAGCATTCTGAAACCCAGGTTTTGCTCAGTGGGTGAAAACAGACATGTACAAAACTCTGCTTTCACACTGTTTTAACATTTCTTATGCATGCTGCAAGGCTGTACTGGGAATTTGGCAATCTATGCAGCCCTGCAACATGTAAAGAAATGTTAAAGCCGTGTTAAAAGCGGATTTAAGGTACATGTGTGTTTTCAGCCATAGTCTCTCCGTGTGTNCAGTGCAAAACACTGTGATTTGTTATGTTTTTTATTGTTGTGAGCCGTCTCAAGCGGTGACAGTAGGAGTGGGCGGCATAAAAATTTAAAAATAAAAATAAAAACATAAATGCCCTGAATGAAAGTCTGACTGCAAGGGATCAAGGAAGTCAATGCCCCTGGAGCTGTTGGGCCACTGCCCATTCAATAACCTTCCTTAAAAAGGGGAGGTTAGAGACTGGCTGATAACCGACAAGGGAGTCGATGTCAAGAGATGGTTTCTTGGGCAAGGGTCTCACCACAGCCTTCTTCAGACACCCCTCAACCCTGCCCTCCATTGACAATCCCCGCCAGCAACAGCCCCAATGTCTCCCAGCTGGCCTTTGCCAGCCAGGACGGACATGGATAAAATTCACAAGTTGTGGCCCTCACAGTCCCAAGGAACTCCACTGCATCAGTGGATGATACCGGCTGAAATTGATCCCACAAAACCTGACCAGACAAGGCATTCATAACCTCAAGCACATCTCCTGCATTAAGTGCGGTGTCGAAATCATGGTGGATACGAGCGATTTTATCCACAAAATAGTCAATAAATCTGTCACAGTGAGCACTGGAAGATTCCAGTTCCAGGTGGAGAGAGGACGGACGTATGACCAGTCCCTTTACCACCCAGAAAAGCTCAGTCGGATGCGACTTTGCAGATAATATGATGGTAGCAAAGAAATTCCTCTTTGCTGTTCATATAGCCACGGCATAGGCTTTTAACACCGCTCTATGCTGCAATCGGTCAGCTTCAGTATGAGTGCGACACTACCATTGCTCTAACCGTCTCATCTCCTGCTTCAGTCAATGCAGGTCATCCGTAAGTCATGGAGCCTTGCCTTGCCTATGCCAGGGAAGCGGATGCCTGGGAGCCATTCGGTTGATGACCTCAGCCAACAAGGTGTTCCAAAAGGCAATGAGGTCATTGAGCGATCGGCCATCAAGACTGAAGGGTATATCCGGTTCCAGAAGTCTCCAAGGGCAAACCATATGAACCAGTTCCACACTTTGCCGAGGGCCGACATGCGCCGGGAGACTGAACTGCAGGAAATAATGATCTGTCCATGACAACGGCACAGATGACACCTCCCCCACTGACAGACCTCCTGCCTCAAGACCAGTGCAAAATACCAAATCCAGAGTGCATCCCCCCTCATGAGTCAGGCCAGCAGAGGCTTGGGGCTGGGAGCCTGGAAGCTCGGCTCCTTCACCACCACCCACCAGCTGTCTGCTGTTGCTGCGCCTGGTCTGTCTGCTGGCAGCCACTGGGACACTTGGGCCTGAAAGGATGGAACCCAGAGCCTCTGATAACTGTCATCCCCCCCCCCCCATTGGAAAGGGGAGGTGGAGGGGGCAGAGACTCCCCAGAACTTAAAATTAAATTCACCCATAGATGCCATGCCAATGTCTTTTTGAAGTCCCAGGCATCGTCTCACCTTGGGGTTATATGTCATCTTGTATATTTAGCTCTTTAAAAAAATAATAATCATCCATTGAATATTCTTCTCCAGTGAATTTGACTGAATTGTACAAATAGCCAATCCAGAAATGTTAGGGTTTAACAGGGCTTCTTGCCAAGGGTACAATTTCTAAGGGGATGGGGAGGCTGTGCCCTCACCTGACTCCTCAAAACCCCACCTCCCTAGTGCTCCCTAGCCTGCCCTCCTCCCCTTTCCAAGCAGAAGGCAGGAGCAGTGGCTGTTCACCTCAGAGCTGTCCTTAGGTGCTTTCTTGAGCACTCCCCACCCCAAAATTCTCCAAAGCCATGGTGGCAGGACTTCCTCCCAATGGAGCCCCAAACACAATGGTCTGTAGGACCATACAGGAGCTGTGGGTGGTTATACTGGCAGCTTATATGGCTGTAAGCAAGCACCAGGCTGCCAAATGTTTAAAAGGGTGAGGCCATGGATAGGAGGAGGGGCCATGGGGGCACATTTTTTTCACCCTGGCCACTGAAAATTCTAAGGCCAGCCCTGGTTTCTCTCCCCCCATGATCCTTCCTTTGTCTGTCCTTGGTTTTGCTGGCCCCGGAGGGAGCAGCATGGCTGAAGCAGCAGTCACACAGTGAAGGAGGGAAACCACACAGTCAGAGCACGCTCCGCTCCACACCTTTGCCTCTTCCAATTCTGGGGTCCTCGTCACCCACTGCTCCTGCTATGCTCCTTCCTCTACCCACGGTTGCACCCAGCTTTGAGGAGAAGGGAGACATGACTTTGCATGCACTGCCAGGGGCTGGGAAACCAGGCCCTCTGCTCTCCGCTCTGGTTTGGCCCCTGCTTCTTGCTGGGAGGCTGACCGCCATTTTTTTCCAACTCTTTTTCACACAGAGAAAAAAATCTCTTCCTTGACATTTGTTTGTTGCTTGTTGCTTATTTTCCTTAATGGACTTTTCTTAATCTGAAATAGGCCCATCAGCATTCTGAAACCCAGGTTTTGCTCAGTGGGTGAAAACAGACATGTACAGAACTCTGCTTTCACACTGTTTTAACATTTCTTATGCATGCTGCAAGGCTGTACTGGGAATTTGGCAATCTATGCAGCCCTGCAACATGTAAAGAAATGTTAAAGCCGTGTTAAAAGCGGATTTAAGGTACATGTGTGTTTTCAGCCATAGTCTCTCCGTGTGTAGGTGGACAGTGCCTTGCACCTTTATACTGCAATCCTTATTAAAGCCTTCCAGAACTTTCAGTAGGCTGATGACACCCAACTCTTCATCTCATTTTCCAGTCTCAGTGCTTACCTGGTGTTTGGCAGCTGTGAGAGGTTGGATGAGAGTGAGCCATTTGAAGCTGAATTCTGACAAGAGGGAGGTGATGCTGGTGGACAAGGATTTGGGGGGGGGGGCATAGGAGTGGTGGAGTCCCCTGTCATTGATGGGATCCATCCTCCTTTTGTCTCCCAAGTTCAGAGTCTGGGAGTGCTCCTTGAACCGCAGCTCCACCTGGAGGCTCAGGTGGTAGCTATGACGAGGAGTGCATTTCGACAATTACATCTGGTCCGATGGCTACAACCATATATCTCAGACTCTGACTTTGCTACCATCGTCCATGCCTTTATCACCTCAAGACTAGACTATTGCAATGCGCTTTATGTGGGGATGCCCTTGATGCTGATCTGGAGGCTTCAGCTGGTGCAGAATGCGGAGGCCCATTTGCTTATGGGAACGGGTGACAGGGAGCACATAACACCAGTGCTCTGGGCGCTGCACTGGCTGTCATTAGTCTACTGGGCCAAATTCAAGGTGCTGGTGTTGAATTATAAAGCCCTTTATGGCCAAGGCCCTGCGTACCTGCGGGACCGCCTCAATTCCCGTGCCCTTGATTGGCTCCTGCGGTCGTCCGGGGGGGAGGGGGTGCTTTTTGGAGGTCCCTCAGATGCAGTGGGTAGGCACCGATTATAGGGTTTTTTCAGTGGTTGTCCCCAGGCTGTGGAACTCACTCCCCCAGGGGGTCCGATTGGCCCAGAGTCTTGCCTCCTTCCGGCCTGGTTGTAAGACCTGGCTGTCATCAGGTGTTTGGTGAGGAAGAGGGGAAGGGAGGCGGTGGTGGTATTTTTCCCAGTTGTAGATTGTATATTAATATTTTGTTAATATTTGTTTTATATAGATGGTTTATTGATTTTATGAATTGTATTTTATATATGGTGTTTGCCACCCTGGGCTGCCAGAGGCAGCAAGGGCGGGATAAAGGTATAATAATAACTAAATAGTTTATTTAATTTAAATGTATTTATTTATTTATCTCAATAATAGAGTTGAGAACAGGAGGACAGACTGGCTCTTTGAAACAAGAGGAAATTGCTGTCTTGATTTGCTAAAAATGTTCTGAAATATCTTCTAATTTAACTCAAAAAGACTTCATGGTAAGTTCTCGAGTCATCACTAAGAGCTATTAATCCTGATGGGACTGTTTTGCTCCTGCCTGACAATTATTTGTATCATATTTGTGGATTCCTCTTGCCAGGGTTCATCAAAAAAAATGTAATTTAATTTAGCAGAGGAAGAGGGTCCAGTTCTACCTTACACATTTCTGGAATGAACTGACATTTAAGTGGGCAAGTATTGTTTCAGTAGGGATGGGCGAACGCGGTTCGGCAGTTTGGAGTTCGGCCCGAACTCGGCCTGTTCGGATGACCGAACTCGAACACGAACGCAAACATACCGAACAAACCGAACGGCGAAATGGCCGAACAGTTCAGTCAGTTCAGATCGCGTTCGGATGAGTTCAGGTGGCAAAAAAAGGTTCACTGGAAGGTCAAACATGACAGGGAGGTGTCAGTCACTGAGGAGCAGACTTCCAGGCATCAGGGGTGGAGAGACTTGCAAGAAACAAAACTAATTATCTGCCTCTCCCCCTTCCCAACACCTTCTGAGCTAGTCACTGTTCCTGAACAGCAGGCGTTGAGTAGGATTTTTAGATTGCTTTAAGTTTCATTTCACTTTTGTAATGATATGAAACTTAAACCATAAACTGAAACCTTGTGTTATGCA
>QEPC01003557.1:2029245-2046027 GCA_003113815.1 Sphenodon punctatus
TTAGTGATTTAGTTTTAGTGTTTGTAGGAGTAGGTCTGTGTACTTATTAGATAATCCATTTAGTTCATAGCATTTAGAATAGTTAATAGCAGTTAGATTTACTGTAGATAGATATATATAATATTAGATAAAATAAATAAATTTTAAAAAACCATATAAAAACAAAAAAACCAAATAAAAAACAAAAGAAAACCATATAAAACCCAATAAAAAACAAAAAAAACATATAAAAAACAGAAAAACACCCATAACAACATTTCCCGAATGGCCGAACCGAACAGCCGAACGGCCTAACCGAACGGCCTGTTTGGACGACCGAATCGAACAGCCGAACCCGAACTCGGCGAACTAGCCGAACCGAACGGACAAACCAAACGGATGAACCGAACGCAGCTGAACCGAACGGCCCAACCTGAACCGCGATCTGTTCGCCCATCCCTATGTTTCAGTAGTGCCCGTCAAGCTCAAGGCATCCCAGACTATGGGTGAGGCCACACAAGCTGTGGCAACCCAATCCCTGCATGGTCTCACGATGGGCAATTGTTGCCTCCACACTGTGCAGGGAGGCAGGCAGACAGTCATGGGAAAGCCAGGTGGGCTGGCCCCTGTCGGAGTGGAGTCGCCACCATGGCCAGGGTGAACCACAATGCCGGCCACATGAGCAGGCGCCTGGGGCCCTTCCCCGCCTCCCCTCTCTGGCCCGACCAAGATCCTGTTCCCAACCGTGATGTGGCCTTGCGCAATGGGCAACATCGCCTGCTGCTCAAGGTCCCACAGTGCTGCTCCCCACATGGTGGGGAAGCACAGCCCATCCACACAAGGGGTAAGGCTGCCCCATGACGCATCCTTGGAATTTTTCCTTGGAATTTGTCCAAGGATGCGTTGCATAGTAGTTAGCAGCTCATCCTGCCCTGGGGCAGGGGGGAATATCTAACAGGCACTGGCCACATGATGCATTGCTTCACATGTCCCAGCTGCTCAGAGTGGGGCAAGGCTACCCAAGGCGTGGTAGCCTTCCCACTCTGTCTCACGTGACTGCACCCAACGGAATAACCTGATCTTTCTGGGCTTGATGAGCAATTTCACTTCCTTATGTTATATCTTTTTATCCCATGCAATATTGGGGTTGCGGAGATGCTTTCTCTTTAGCATTTTGTCCTCTGTTTGATTATTCTTGGAAACAGTGGTTGGATCCTCTTATTCCTTCTCCAGATTTTTCGTATTGGCTTGTAACTATTCAACTAAAATATTTACTTGGAACTTATTTGAAAGATGTCATTTATACTTCATAAATCAAGTTCGTGGCAGAAGCAAGTAAAAAAAGACTTAATCGTGCTTAGTATTCAGTTTGCTTATTCACATGATTTTTTTAATTTATTGCTTTAGCTCATTGTACAATTTTTGGAATGTTCTGTGTATGTGTACTCGATAGCCGAAAGACTTGAAATAAATTCTATTGATGGATATCTTTTTACTAATTTTTGTAAACATTGGCACTTAAGATCTGCCTGACACTTAAGATCTGAATAAAGTCCACTGATTAGAATGAAAATAAGTACACCAACATCCCATCATCTGAATAAATTCCAGCGGTCTGGAATTCTAAGGGAAGGGAATATAAATTCCAAAGCTGCCAAATGCTGCACAAAATCAATGTTTGTGCCTGTCTTCAACTACTGATCTCATCCAAGGAGATCACTCTGACATTCATACTGACCTGAGCATGCCCTTTTCAGAGACATGGTATTTGACATCTCTGCCTGAGAGGTTTGGGAATAATTCCTTTTTAGATAAAGCTTTTGAACAGTCTGCAAAACTTGTAATTATATCTATAGGTAAAGACTGTGTTCTGTTCAGTCACTGACTGTTACAGCTCCTTAAACTATTTCTCTAGCATTTGTCTTGACAAAGTGACTGGTAGGTACAAGTAGTGGCAGTGGAGTAACTACATGCCAGAGTTTGGGGGAGGGGAGAGAGAAAGCTTCCCTCTTGGCTCTCACAAAGCCCCAGACTTTCCTTCTCCCACAAATGGCAACAGCTCTGCTTGCGTTTCCAGGTTCTGGGACATTTAAGTGCCAGCAGGGAGCAGAGTGGCGAATGAGGTAGTCCTCCCTGCCTTTAATTTGGCATCCCACAATCCCCACAGTGGCAGCCAAATTATGTAGGGGGCGAGGGGTGCCACCTTCCCTCAGGCTTTGACTCAAAGGGGATAAGCGAGGCTGGAAGGGGCAAAGGAACTCTCTACCTCTTTCCAACATGGAGCATGGTGCACTACAAAAACGCCGACTAGAGAGTAGGAAGAACTACTGTGACTGAATCCTGACAAGACGTAGGTGATGTTAGTGGGTAGGTTGGTGGAGTTGACAGCTCCATCGATTGATGGGGTGCGTCCTCCGCTGACGTCCCAGGTGCAGAACCTGGGGATGCTCCTCGATGCACAGCTCCGCCTGGATCTTTAGGTGGAGGCTGTGGTGAGGAGTGCCTTCCACCAATTACATCTGGTGCAGCGGCTTCGGCTGCAGGTTTCATTTCTGGACCTGGCCACAATCATCCATGCCTTTATTTCATCTCGGTTAGACTACTGCAATGCACTCTACGTGGGACTACCTATGGTGATGGCTCGGAAGTTGCAGCTTGTGCAGAACGCGGCGGCCCGGATCTTGGTGGGGCTGGGCCGCTGGGACCACATTACACCAGTGCTCCGGTCTCTGCACTGGCTGCCAATTAGGGATGGACGAACGTGGTTCAGAAGTTCAGAGTTCGGCCCAAACTCGGCCTGTTCAGACAACCAAACCTGAACCCGAATCCGAACCCGAACTGACCGAACCGAACTCAATTCCGAACGCCGAAATGACCACACAGTTTGGTCAGTTCGGATCAGATTTGGGTGAGTTCGGGTGGCTAAAACAACAAAAACGTGTCACTGGAAGACCAAACGTGGCAGGGAGGGGGAGTCAGCTGAGGAGCAGACTTCCAGGCACCAGGGGTGGAGAGGCTCAGAGTAGCAGCCAGCCTGCCCAATCACCATCCCTTTTCACCTCAGAACACTGGCTTCGCAGTCTGCAATTGGCCACGGACTAGGCTGCATGGAGTTAATGGGGCTTGCAGTGAGGCGGGCACAGCAAGAAACAAAACTGATTGCCTCCCCCCTTCCCAACACCTTCTGAACTAGTCACTGTTCCTGAACAGCAGGCGTTTCAGAAGGCTCCCTCTCTCCCAGCAGTTTTGGTTCCTTCCTATTCCTAATCCATTGCCATCCTCCTCCTATTTCACCCATCCAACCCATTTACCTCCATATTATCATTTATTTAGATTATATTAGATAGATTTAGGTGTTATTTTTTGTTTTTACCCCTCCCTGTGTTCCCTGTGTTCAATCTTCCTTCCTCCCTCCCCACTCCATTGAATCTTTTTCCCTCTCCCTCTTATTCCATCCCTGATTCCCTTCCCCTGTTTTAAGTTTTGGATTTATTTAGAGTAGGAATATTATTAGATTGATTTTCATTTCAGTTTTGTACCCCTCCCTGGGTTCTTTGTGCTTCCGCCTGTGTAATATTGTATATATAGATAGATAGTTATTAGATAGACAGGTACTAGATAGATATACATAGTAGTTAGCTTAGTTATAGAGACAGAGATACAGTATGTTTTGTTTGTAGGACAAGGCCTTTGTAGTTAATTATTAGGATATTCCATTTAGTTCAATAGGTTTTAGAATAGTTAATAGCAGTTAGATTTAGTGTAGAGACAGATATATATAAAAAAAGAAACAGCCACTCCAGCTCCAGGACCCACCATCAGGGTTCTGGGGCCTACGTTACTGGCAGGGAGGGCTGTGGCCAATATGTATCTAGAAGCTGCCACTCTAGCCCCAGGACCCACCGTCATGGGTCTGGGGCCCTCATTCCTCGCACAGAAGCGATGTCATTCCAACGCACCAAGAAACAGCCACTCCAGCCCCAGGACCCGCCACCAGGGTTCTGGGGCCAAGTTACAGCCAGGCAGGGAGGGCTGTGGCCAATATCTTTAAGCTGCCACTCTAGCCCCAGGACCCACTGTCATGGGTCTGCAGCCATCATTTCTTGCACAGAGAGCCTTTTTCCGAACGCCCGAACTGAACCGAACATGACAGAACCGAACGGCCGAACCCAAATGCGGCAAACGGACTAAACGGCCAAACCAAATGGGCAAACCGAACCAGACTGAACCAAACAGCCGAACCCAAACCACGACCTGTTCGCCATCCCTACTGCCAATAGTCTTCTGGGCCCGATTCAAAGTGTTGGTTTTAACCTATAAAGCCTTACACGGCATGGGCCCTGCTTATCTGTGAGATTGCCTCACTCCCCGGGTTCTGGATTGACCCCTGCGGTCATCCAGGAGCATCGTGTTAGAGGTCCCCGGGGTTTCCCGGGTGGCCACACAGAGCAGGGCGTTCTCAATAGCTGTGACGTGCCTTTGGAATTCCCTCCCTGTGGGGGCCCGTCTGGCCCCTGACCTCGCGATGTTCCATAGGAGCTGTAAGACCTGGCTGTTCCACCAGGCATTTGGTGAGGGAGAGGGGTAAAGGGTGAGTGGGGGGGGGGGGATTTCCCCCTGTTCTGTTTTAATGTTTTAAAATGTTTTTAAAAGTTTATATTATATTTGTATTTTATATTTTTATTGTTGTTTGCCGCTCTGAGCCACCTGTGGCAGGAAGAACAGGGTAGAAATGCATAAAATAAATAAATAAATAAATAAATTCAAGCAAGGCTATGCAAGATTTTTTGTTTGTTTGTTTGCTTGTTTTAAATATTCACCTGTGTTTCATATAAGACATGAGATGATGTAACAATAATGCCACCAGGGAATTGACCCTTCGCTGCCCCCTCAGTGCGCCCCTCCCCAAAAAATTGGAGGCAAGACTGGGGTCAGGGGAGCAGTCCTCTCCTCCCCTCCCCCCCCGCGGGGCCGCAGTAGAAGTGTGCGCCTGGGGCAGGAGAAGGAGCGTGAGGCCGCTCACAGCGGAGCCGCTCAGTCAGGTTGCTAGGTAACCCAGGCCGAGCCAAAGTTTGAGCACGAAAAATCGCGCTGTCCGATTGGTGAGCCTCCCAAAGAGGCCAGTGCTGGTTTCGAACTACACCGCTGCCTCCTTAGTCAGCTGCAACAGCGTGAGAAGCAGCACCCTCCCACCCGCCCAATCAACAATGTGGTACATCGGTAGCTTAGCAGGGCCAGGAAGGGATTTTTGGCGGGTCAACCTGATTGGCCTGTGGTTGCCCGTTTTTTCACCTTCCTCATATTGTTGGGGCTATTTGGTTCAATTGGTATCGAGTCACTGTTAGGTTGTGTTAGCTATGTTGCTGCTGATAACATTTTTTTCGCACTCTGCAGGGGTCCAGCCCAGGTCTTTTAGGTTAGGAGTAAAATAGTTCGGGACATCTCCATAAGAGATGGGGGGCAACCCCTCTACATTTGCAGGGTATGGCAAGTGGGGGGCGTCAACCCTCTGGGAGCAGTGACCGCAAGGGCAGTAGGGACACGTATTGTCCCCAGTCTGAGAGTCGCTACCTTCCTTCCTCCGGCTCATGAGGGAACCTGGTCCCCCCTCCACACAGCCCGTTGCTAGGGAGGGGGAGACGTTTCAGACAAGTTAATAGGGATTGGTACAGGATAGTATATCCAGACAATCTCTGGTTTTTTAAGGATGTTGAGTTAAGTCAGGTGCTGGAACCGAATCACCTTAGTGATTGCCCCCACCAATTTAATCCAAGTCTGATTTAATCTGAATAAATGAGTGTGGCCATTTAAAATCTATCTGACATGTCCTGTCTTCATTGGGGGGTGCGACAGCAATAGATACTGTTGGCAGTTCTTGTGCTTCATGCATGAAATGAGATACAGCTGTAACAATGCCACCATGGAATCGTCATTGGGAAAATGCAATGTAAAAACCTCACATTACACAAAACAGCCCCCAGCAGTACTGACCCCTCTAGCATTTGCCAGAACTGCTAGATGGCCAGTCCACCCCTTGTCAAACTAATGATCTTTAGAGCATAACATTCCATCTCCAACGGTGTCTGTTTTCAGTTGCTTCAGGGGTATAAACAACAACTCAGGATGGAGTAAATGGAGTCATCCATTTCTTGCTATTTACAACTATAGAAATTACAATTTGCTATTTTTTCACTAATGGCTACATTTTCACTAACAGCAAACTCATCATCACTTGGCTTCTCAGCTGCCATATCCACTGACCAAGTGTCCTGCAAGCTCCTAATCCGATTCCATGACAGCCACATAACTTGGTCCTAGAGCCACGGCTAACACAAAAGTGTGTGTTGAGAAACGGATGGATACATTATTTATTGATGTGCTATATGTCTCCCCCTCAGCAACAGAAAAGGCTGTTCTGGAGGAGTTGTAGAAGGGCACATGGCTCTTGCCTTAAAAATATTGGCTTTGTGATTAATTGGATCCTGTTCTGAACATTGTCTTTTGTGGATAGACAAGAAGAAACAAGCACAGTGTTTTTGAACTGTAACACAACCACACATGCTCCCTTCTAGCTATCATCATCCACACGTCACCTGGGTAAACAACAGGAAATGCTCATTGTTTGGCAGCTTCTCACATCAGAATTGTTTCTTATTTACTTTTACAACCAAGACGGGAAGTATGAAATGGAGTTGCGTTATACTTTTGTAGTTTGACAAACTCCTACTGCCATCACCGATGAACCAGGGCACAGTTCCCAGAGCTGGTCTAAATGAAGCACCAATCAGTGCCATTTGTGGCTCAGGTAATGGGCACAATACGGGTGGGTGCTTGTTTATGCCCGCTCATTTTATAAGCCAGCTGACGGAGGAGGGCCTGGAGAGGCAGGCATAGAACCTAGGGCTTTGGTGCCTCTCCAAGTTACCCCAAAGCAGGGCAGCTGAGCCAGACCAGGCCATTCTCCTGACCAGAGTACATAGGGGAAGCCCGCAGTTGCTATGATCACTCTTCTTGCACAGCTTTGAAAAGAAAACAGGAAGGCTGGAGGTTCAAGGCCACTACAGGCAAATAAGCTATATCAAATCAAATCAAATCAAATTTTATTCGGCACCGACTTTCGTCATGGCCAGACAAATACACACATACAAACGAAGTGACATACACTATAAACATATAGCACACAAATTCTAGTCCATATGCACCCATACGGACAATTCCAAGGCAATTGATGGCATTTGATAACATCTCTTAACACCATAACTAAACATACTACACAGCAGCAGTAAAATATCAATATGGTAGGTAAAAGACCCTCAGCAGTTATTAAAGCCAAGGCCTACTAAACAAATACCATCCATATATTAACATCTGACAAAATAGTATTCAAATGTACATAGGAAGCATCCTGGTCAAAAAAGACCAATGCCTTGCCAGAAACCCATATCCCCTATTTGGTACCCAAACCAGGCATTCCAACCTGGTATTTACTGAGATTACCCCCTTTTGATAGCTGCATAAGTATTTTTGTCCTCCTTTTGTCTAGCAGGAGAAGAAATGATGCAACAGCAAATAGATCATTAGACTGTGTCAAATTCGCCAAATATACAAAGAGATCCCTATAACTAAACTTCCTACCCGCTAACACCGGAACCAACCAAGTCTCCCTCAAATGGATATAATAGGGGCATCTAGTGAGGATATGATCCCATGATTCAACTTCTGACAAGGAACAGTGACACTTACGCTCGTCATAGGGAATCTTAGCAAACCTGCCCTCCACCACTGCAGACTGCATCATCCCAAATCGAAATAGGGTATAATAGCGCCTCAGGTGTTTATTGCTCAGGACATCCAAATAGAGTTCTCTCCTAAAGAGGATCTTACTAGCAGCCAACAGCGGAGCGACCTTCCATGTCCCTAGCATCGCCAGATCTTCCTGCATTGCTATATCCCTAGACCTCTGTGCAATGATACTTTCCATGAAGGGGATCGACTGTCCCTGGAAGCATTGAAGTGAGAAACCCAACTGGCTTAGCAACCCCACCAAATGCCCTAGCCATGGATATACCTGATTGCCCTCATACCTCAACTTTTCCCGCAAACACAGCAACTGTAGGGAATCCGAAGAGGCACCCAAAATCCTAAGCAGAGACGTCACACCCTGGGGGGTGGAGGTGGGGGAGTCCCTCTGCTAATGTCAATAGGTGTTTTTACACACACATTTTGCCTGCATGTTTGCTGTTACATCCTGAACTTTCCGTGTGTCTAAATCACTCACCCAGATCTTAAACATCTGGCTCTTTGAACTTCTGCATAGAACTTCTACCAGAACATTTGTGTGTAAAAAGTTCACCTGGTAAATTGCTTTGCTCCAGGGAGCTGTGGTCACTTGGGTTCCATGGCAATCCCTCACGTCTACAGCTGCGGCTACTTTAGGCTGCCTCAGGGCACTGCGTGTGTGAAGAATGCATCCGGATCTTATTTGTGGACCTGCAAACCCAGAAGATTGAAAGACCAGCACTTTAAGGTGTGTGTAAAAATGCCCAGTGTTCTACAAAGTAATAGTACATATGGAAGCGACCACACATTGATGCAAGTATTGTGCCAGTCTAGTCACCATGAATGATTCATCAGAAGACAGCTAATGGTAGATCTGGTGGTAGGGCTGAGTAAAGGATATTGGAAAGTCAAGGGTTCAAGGCTGCATCAAGTAAAGGAATAATAGCTAGAGATCAGAGATTTCACCTCACAGGAGGTAAAACCTACATTATTGTCTTCCAAAGTAAACTTACAAATGCAAGAAATCACACTTTCTGCTTACCATGCAGCCAGACTGTGTTGTGTTGTCTTTCTTAGAAATAATCACAGGATTTAGATGAAGAAATAACACTTTACTTACAACTCAGTTATGATGTAGAAGACAAAGGCTCTGCTCTCTAGCAGCCATTTAGCTTTCCACTAACACCTACTATTCTTCAGTTTGTAAGGGTACTGGATACATTTTAGTTCCACCCTCTTAAAGTCACAGTATCCTTACAGACTTCAGCCCTTGACCTATCAGTTGACTCGGTGCCTTCTCCTACCAGCATATATCTAGGAGAAAGGGCTAACCACAGTGTTTCATTCAGCCAGTAAAAGGGCTCTACACAGTGCCCAGCAAGCTTTATGGCTGTTTGTAAGGGTATAATAGGTGTAGTTGCAGTGTGGCTGGGTAGCTAAGTGTTGTGGTTACTGTGCCATGGGATGTAATCTGCATTGTGTTTCCTTCCTGTTATCTTTTGTTAACAAAATGACGTCTTAGCTCCTATTGATGCTAATGGATGTTGGATGCAACCTAAGCTGTGAAACTAGCAGCTGTTCATTCATTATTATAAGAAATGATACTACCAGAGGGGATTTTTTTAATTGTTCCTCTGGGTGGTGGACGCTTTTCCGTTTACATATAGTTTCTTTGCCTGTAACAGCCTTGAAGATCCAACCTTCCCATTTCCTTTACAAAACTCTACAAGAAGAGCTACCGCTAGCTCCCCCGATCTACTTTGGTCATGGTGATGGGCATTGCATATTGCTGATATGCCTTCTGGCATGGCTTAGCTGTTTTGAGGAAGCAGGGCCCTAGGGCTCGATGCCTGCCTCTCAAAGCTCCTTTCTATCAGCTGGCTTATAAAATGATTGGGCATTTACAGACAGTTTCCCCCCTATTTTAAACCCCCAATGGGTAGGCAAGTCCTCATTTCCCATTGCGAGTACAGGTCAGGGACTCAAAGGGCTATCCAAATGTTTGAGTATTACTCACAGATGATAAATTCACTACTTTCAGCTCTAGGTAGAAGGCACAACTTGAAAGCATCCAGCTCTTGTCTAGATGTCTTTAGTCATTTCCCAAATTTTCCCCTTTTCTCACGTGACTGAAAGTAAACAAAAGTGGATCCCCACTCCTTTGCTTTACCTCATTCACTCCCTGAGAATTTAGCCCTGTTGCTATTTGTTCTCGACTAATGAGAATAATGGTTTTCTCACTGGTGATATAAATGGCTCTTGTTTTTACATACCACGGAATCCTAACAAGGTGGGTAAGATAAGTAGTAACTAAACAAAACTATTTCCATTAGGCATGCACTACAAACTATTAGGTAATGATTTCTGTCTGCCAGGAATAAAGCTATCCAAATTATAAAAGGTCTTCTCTAGTTTAAATCAATAGCCATCAGGCCATCTTTCCGTTTACTCTAGAGGTGCTGGTAAACGTGATCATGATGCAGCACTAACAACGGCTAAAGGGCCACTCACAGACTATTATCTATGTATGCTTAATTAGGGCTGAGTACTTGCATATAATATAAATAACTCTGTTGGATGTATCTCATTAGTTAATATTAGCCTGGTTACCAACGGGGAGAAGGCTTATGCCAATACTCTGTGGGTGTATGAGTGGTAACAAACATGACACTGGCCTGGCTAGGCCCGCTTTGGCACGACTGGGCCAGCCTCATGTCTGCACATTTGTTCCAGGCCTGTTAGATGTGGGCCTGGAACAACCCACCCCACCCCCTGGGGTGCCTGGGCCTTGACTGTGTGCCTGGATTAAAGTGGGCCCATAGTTTGGGCCCAGCAGCCGCCGAGCTGGGGTTGAAGCGTGTGGAAAAATCTGTTCCCAGTCCTGGCTCCTCCCACCATGGAGGGTTGCCATGGCACCTAGCCATGGTGCCTGTCATGATGGGGAGGCTGGGTGACACCGGGAGCATGCTGACATGGCCAGGCTGCCATATGTTGTGCTCTGCCCCCCGACTGGGGGAACGTCCCATGGCTGGAGCTTGCCCGGCTGGGGGAAGCCCTCCCGCTCCTGTGGGTGGGACAGATACTCAGCAGGATGTCTGTTAATACCCCATGTCTTCCTCTTTATAACTTTTAAACTCACAGGCCAATTTCAACCAAACTTGGTAGAAGGCCTAAAGGAAGCAAGAAACCAAAATTCCATACCAGGTGCACCTGCAGAGAAGATATAGAAAAAATATTCCATTGACTTACCTTGGGCATTGACCTCTCCCTCATTTGGGTTTGCTTGCTGCGTGGAACTACTTGCATTATTAGTACTGTTGGTGTATTCATGTAAACATATTTCATTAAAAAGGAAAAAGAGATATAAACTTTATAATAATATCAGTATTGTATGCAGTTGTCTCTTCCAAAACACAGTGTTTGACCACCTCTGTAGAATCTTCTTTGGTTAGTTTGACTTTATTCACTTACCTTTGAAACTTTCTTTCTTATATAAATGTAACATGAGATTGAATAATGAATTACTGAATAACAAATTACTACAATCAAAACAAAACTTGAAACATATGCTTTGCAGAGGTGGCCAGAAATTCAACTTCATACTTGTAAATTTGCAAAATCTGTTAAATTCAAATTTTGTGATGAATAGTCATTTCCATTTTAGATTCTCAGATAATCAGAGGTCGTAAAGCAAAGGCATTAAGGGCAGGGTGACGTACCTAGCTACCACTAATGATTGTGCTTAACTGACTGCAGTGTAGAAATCTCTTCAGCACAGATAAAACAAATATGATTAACTCCTAATTCTCAGTGCTTAAATATGACATTCCCCCAAATTAGTAGTGTGAACACTGTATTACAACTGGATTTGGTATGTTGGCTTATAAAAGACAATATCAACAACACTGTTAATAAAGTCCATACAATAGCATTATACAACCAAGAATCAAAGATCATTAGCCGCAGCTATGGAATTCCCTCCTTGTTGAGATTTGCCTCTCTCCGGATCTCCACTCCTTCTGTAGGCAATGTAAGACCTGGCTGTTTCACCAGGCATTTGGTGAGGGGGATGGGTAGTGGGTGGGTGGGGAGTTTCGTTTGAGGGAAGGGGTTATTTATTTTCTCGGGTCTCTATTGTTTTATGGTTTTAATTGTGATTTTATACATCAGCATGTTCTATATATTTTTGTATTATGTTTTATTATAGGCTGTTCACCACCCTGGGCTGCCATTGGGCAGGACGGGGTGGTTGTTGCGCAACTGTGTGTTCTTTGAGATCAAAATAACAATAACTCAGACGTATTATTATTATTATTATTATTATTATTATTATAATCATTTATATAGCGCCGGTCATGTACAGAACATAGAAATAGATGCGGTCCCTGCCTGTGACTTACAATCTAAAAGACAAGGAGGGGGAGACAGGGAGAGGGGACAGTGGGAGAGACGGGGAGAAGACAAACAAACATATGGTATAGTGCCACTAAAGCTATTTTATTATATACAAGCATACAAAAGATAATAAAAGCGTCTCACATCCCTTTCTGCAAACTAGGGAACTCCTACACTGGCTGCGAGATGATCCCCAGGTGGGTCCCAGGTTCTGCTATGCCCCTCAGCTTCTGTGCATCACGGGTTAGCAGTGAAGTTCCAAAATGGTTCCTCAGCTGCTGTGTTTTATAAGATTTTTTATGTTACACACTCACTTCTACAAATCCTGCATATGTGTGACCAATTTTAGCTAACACCGCTGCATCCTTTCTGCCTGCATCATTTTTAGCTTCCCAATTAAGCTCACCTGATAAGAGCTTCCCATAACATTTTTGACTGGCCTTGACATTTTAAACAACTTATACAATACAAGAAAGTTGCCAAAGAGACTTACGTAAGATACATTCATTACATGAAATAAGTTGCCAGTTCTTAATTTTTGCATTACATATATGTTTTTACACACGTCAATTAAGATGGATTTTACAGCATATATAGGACAAAATAAGATATATAAATGCCCACTAGACTGGCTCCACCGGTGCACAAAGGTCTTCTTGCAATTCTTTTACTACAGTGGTATAAAAATATTGTAATATGAATGAATGAATGAATAAATAAATTAATTAATTAATTAAATACTTTAATCAGTGCGACTGACGGCCATTGCTTAATCACAGTACACACAATTAAACATTTAAGCTACACAATTATAACAATAAGATGACCGTACAAGCAAAACATGCGTCTTCCATTAACATAATCAGTCTTAGGATCAAAAATATATACCCTATCAAAATATATAATACTAAACATGCAAATTTATTTTATAAAAATTCTAAAAGGATGAGTGCACCCCATCTGAGCAAGCATATTGCTCCAATTCTTATCCCTATAAGGGAGATGAATGCACCCCACCCTGACGCACAGGGGCGGTTAAGGGTCACCCCCAGACCCGCTTCCCATCCCACCTGATTCTAGTCACCAGCCCCCTTGAATTCCAAAAATTTCCTGCACAAATTGAATGCTCGTAGCAGAAAACAGGACACATTTTCCAAAATCTGTTCCTTTTTGGCTCCCACTAGCCAGGAAATCAATGCGGATTCGAACCTGCCGGGTAGCTCTTCCAGGAGGGGACGCAAAAATTCCTCCCTCGGACTATCATAAAGGTGACAATCCAATAAGATATGTCCCACAGTCTCCACTGCTTCATTATCGAAGAGGCAGAGCCTCTCTAAAAAGGGAACTCCCCTAGCCCGCTCCTCAGTCACTTTAGAGGGCAAGGCGTTTATCCGCGCCTGGAATAGAAGTCGCATACCTCCGAACGATAGCCTAGAAGTCATATCTGGACGCCACCTGGCCCACCTCCAGAACCCACTAAAGCTAAGATTCCACATGGGGGGATGCTCTTATATTCCCTATATCATTCTGCCTTTCGATGTCCCTTGCTCGGCCCGTAATCTCTTTGAGGACAACAGCCTCTGGCTTGTGGGCTAGATAAGCCACAGGCATACCCAAAGTCCTGAAATATTCCTCAATTCTTTCCTGCCAAGGGTTGGTGTAGGTATCCCTCCTGGACAGCTGAAGTAGTTCCGAGCCCTGGCCCCTGGATAATTTGCACCAAAATTTGCTAGCCCGCTCCAGGGCCTATTGATGCCAAGTACTCTGGCCCCACTCCAACCTTGTCACCGCATGGGGAGTACCGATTGGGGTGGCAAGAAGGCCCTGAAGGAAGCCAGCCTGGGTAGAGTTCAAGAGTTGTCCACAAATGGGAGCCCATAATTCAGTCCCATAAAGTACCTGGGCCCTCACCTTGCTGTGGAAGACTTGGAGGGCTAGGAGTGGGGCATTCCTGCTAGATCTCCTAAAATAGGAGAGGATGGCATGCGATACTGCCTTCACCTGTACAAGTGCCCTCTGCACATGCTCCCTCCAAGAACCAGAACGGTGAAAGAGGATCCCCAGATACCTAAAATTGCTCACTTGTTGGATGGGGTGACCCTGGATATCCCAGTTGTAGATTCGCCTTTGGTTTGAAAAAACCACGACCTTAGATTTGGAAAAATGTATACTCAGTTTATTGTCCCTACAATAGGATGCAAAGGCCTGCAATTGCCTCTGCAGTCCTATCACAGTCTGTGAGAGAAGGGCCACATCATCTGCAAAGAAAAGGCAGCCGATAGCCCTGGAGCCCAGCTTTGGGGGGAAAAATCTTGACTCTGCCATTAAAGGGATAACGCTATTTATGAAGATATTAAAAAGAGTAGGTGCCAATACGCACCCCTGTCTGACCCCAGTGGAGATCTTAATGGGGGATGGGGGGGTTTCACATGGCCCAGATCATCAACCCTCACAACCATGGCAGAATCTGAATACAGGGCACAAATGAGATGTAACAATCATCTATCAATAGACGTCTTGGTAAGCCTTTCCCAGAGGATAGGTCGATCAATCAAGTCAAACGCAGCCCTTAGGTCCAAAAAAGCCACCAAAAAGGCACGGTTCTGAGCTTTGTACTTGGAGATTAGATTACTTAAAGTATAACATAACTCGATTGTCGACCTACCCTTCTGGAAACCGGTCTGCTCAAGGCACAAGAACCTTGATCCCTGCATCCAGTCAACCAATCTAATCAAAAGAAATTTGGCGTATAGTTTTGCCACTATGTTCAGCAAACTGATGAGCCTGTAATTAGTCAGATCATTCCTAGGGCCCTTCTTATAAATCAGGATCATGACTGCTTTGTTCCATCCTACCAGAATACTGCCCGAGTTATTAATAGCAGTGAATAAGGCAGCCAGGAAGGGGATCCACCAGTCCCTGTCCTTCTTGATGAGCTCTGCATGAATCAGATCCACCCCGGTGCCTTAAGATTGTTCAGGGTGTCGACTAACGCATCCACCTCCCGCTCAGACACTGGGGGCCAGTCCAGCAGATTCCCAGTACTGGACAAACCTACCCCCGAGGTGGAACTCTCAATAACAGAACTAAAGGCCTGGCTAAAGTACTCGCTCCAGGTTTCAGGGGCTACTGGGAAAATGGGCAATCTAACCTCCCTCTTCACAGCCGGATTTATAAGTTGCCAGAATCTCCTGGAATCTCGCTGGTCAGCTACCATAAGTAGCTCCTTCCACTTACTCTTGGAGTACTGGTTCTTTTTCCTATTAATCAGGTCCCTATAGGCCTTCCTCTCCATAAAATACTCCTGCGGAGGCCTTTCACCCCCACCCTTCCTATAGCAATAATATAGAGCCTTGATCTTGGCTCTAGCCGTCTGGCACTCCCTATCAAACCAAGGCTGACTACAATGGGTAGCTTTCCTGCCCAGCTCCCTCAGTAAGGATGCGATATACTGCTGTAGACCCCGACTAACCTCGTTGTAAACATTAACCTTCTCCCTATCCTCCATAGGTTGAAGCATTAGATCTCTAACTTGAGAAAAAGTTTCTCTAATGTAAGTGGACACTAAATTGGCCAGCTCATTATTCCATTTTGGAGTTCTATGGACCTCTAAGGAGCTAGAGTCCGTTCTATTCTTAAAGCCCTCAGCCATATGGCCAACCCCGAACTCTACAACCAAAATTAGAGGGAGATGATCACTCACCAGCCTGGGGAAGACTGCGAATTCTCTAACAGATGAAGTACTGCCGCTGAGACCAGCACATAATCAATTACGCTTGCCCCTAAGGGGCCCACATAAGTGAACTCCCCTTCCGCATCCCCAAATCCTGACCCATTAAGCAGGAGTAAGTTGGAGCTGTGCGCAAGATTACTAAGCCGCACCCCTGCTGAATTGATCCTTCCATCTTTAGACACTTGGGGGTTCAACATGCCCCCAAACTCCTGGGGCAGAGAATCTCAGTATTGCTCCAAGTCTTGGTCACTGGCTCCTAGCTGGGCATTGAAGTCCCCTGCTAATATTAGGGCACTCCCTGGGAAGTTAATACCTATTTGCTGGACACTATCCTCAGAGGGAGGTTAGATTGCCCATTTTTCCAGGAGCCCCTGAAACCTGGAGTGAGTACTTTAGCCAGGCCTTTAGTTCTGTTATTGAGAGTTCCTCCAGTCTGAGCCACACGGATTCCTTGTAGGATCCTGAGCTTACTGGAGGAATATAAACCGTTAATATACACACTCGCTGCTCCCCCAGTTTTAGCGCTACCCCAAGTAAAAACTGGGGGGCTGAAATGGCCACTGGACAAATTAAATATGGATGCTTCTGGAGAAAAGGTATGTGTAAGGTTGGCTGATTCTGCCCCCTAAAAAGACAGATTATGCCCTTTGCAGCTGTACTGCACAGCATTTGGCTCAAGATGTTCCAGAATTAAGGACCAGATCTCACTCCTATCAAAGGCCCTTTTCAAACAGGCTGAAGTGGGTGGTGGGATGGGTGTGGGCCGGTGAGTGGAGGTGGCACTGGCGCCAGTTGCTCCATGCATGGGTGATGGTTGGAGGTGGGTGGAGGAGTGTGGGAGAACCCCCACCCACCACTAGTGGTGTTCCCCACGTGTGCCGGGGGGGGGGGGGGGG
>QEPC01003557.1:2046113-2063102 GCA_003113815.1 Sphenodon punctatus
GGAGGCACCTGTTTGAAAAGGGTCAAAGTCAAGTGGGAAGGTTATTTGAAATTATTCTATTAATCTGATGTTGGCAAAAGCGGTCATCAAGAAATAAAAACCAGTTATTCTGCTGAACTTCAAATTTTATTTTGCATTGACAAATACAACACTCACATTTAGTCAATACACAAAACAAGCCATGATTTTGAATGCCACCAGAATGATCTGAACTTTTCAAAAGAACTCCTCCAGTCACTTTAATTTCCTTTGACAGAGATACATGGTTACGCCAATCACCGAAACCTAATTGTGATGAAACTTAAGTTTATTTGGAATAATAAAAAAGGCAGCTTGAAAGAGGTGTGACAATATATATATATTCCCATTGAACTAGTTAAATAGAAACTCAAAACAAAGCCCTACATTGCTGTCAAAGAGGATCTTTGAATTCATTTACAAAAGTGTTTCCGTTTCCAGTCACGTCATGTCATACATGTCTGGCAAATAGTGCTTAAATTCCTTTGCTGTAAACAAATACATTGCAAATCATCTCCACTACTGTCTTGTTTGATAAAAAGTACGTCTTTATATTGCTGTGCCCAATGAAGACATGATCTTCCTTTTATCAAAACTTTGCAAAAAGAAAAAAAAAAAAATTGTTTAAAATAAATTACTGCAAAAACAATGAGCTTATTCTAACTGAGCTCAGGCGAGTAAGAGACTAGCATCTGAACCGGAGCTGGCTAGGTTGATTATACTATGCTCTTGCACTTTCCCCAGAAGGCTATTGTAGTGGCTGTGGTCATAAGAAGAGCAAAAATAGTGGGTCTCCTCTTTCCCTCTTACACTCTGTCCTCCCACAAATGAGGAGCTGAGAGAATGTTATGTCCTGTTGGACAGCACTGCTATTCAAGTAATGACTGACAGAAAAAAGAAGCAGATGAGAATTCATTCAAAATCGGAAGGTCACCTTGACATATGATTTAGAAACAGCTAATATGCATTAATCGAATAATGCAAAGTTCTTGAACTGAAAAACAGATTTTTATATTAAAAAATTGGCTTGAAATCCCATAGCACTTTTCAAAGAAAGGAATAATTTGGTTTTTACACAGCTTTCCTGCGTACAAGCACATTAGGTCTGTGTACAGGCACATTAAGTCATTGTGCTCCTCAATAGCTCAGCTACTGGTGTGAAATAATAGAATTTCTTTAATTAAGATGGAAAATGCCAGTCAGGACATTGAGGTTTTAGTTTATTGTATTCTCGCCTAAGACCTGAAACACTGAAAGTTCAATTCTGATTTTAGGAACACTGCTCTAAATCCTAAAACAGAAGAATGGCGTTTTTCAGATTTTCAGAATATTGGCTCTAGTATGTGTTATAGCTTATACCAGTGCAAGCCAACACGATGCAGGCTTTAGCTCTATGGCTTTAGTATTTGCATACTTGCCTATCCTAATGCAATATGAATGCAGATCCAGGAGTCTGCTTTTGAAAGAGGTGGCCTTTTCTCTAAGGTATAACACTAAACTATTATGACACTGCTCTTACAAGTTTATATATTCATCTATGCATTCTCCTAAGAGCAATTTTGATTGGTAGAAATGAACTATTTATATAACTACTCCTGGATCAGACTTTTAGCTAATTGCTGGCACAAGCATTTGCATTTGACATAAAGCTTTAAACAGGGCCATCACAGATATAGGCAAAGCAGATATCTAGAAATTACCATCCAACCTAGAAACCAAAAGAGAGTACACAAGAAAGGAGACTTCAATTGTTTGGGTCCATACTACAGCGGTGCCAACAACTCCATTTATACCTCAATTGTAATGGAACATTATAAATCTTAGGTTAATTATTCTCATTTTGTGTTTTTAGCATATCTAATATAAATTTAGGTTTGTTTGGTCTTTTTTAACTAGTAGGTTAAGGGAGACATGAAAAGGTGCACATCTGTCCCTAACAGACCATAAATGAAAACAGAGAAATGACAATGAATTATAAGAAAGATACAAGATTAACTGGAGGATTATTGAATCCTATAAGTGGTGCAGATGTTGGGGACTAAATGGTATTATAAGAGCAGAGAGACTTTCTAAATGTTAACAAGGCAATGCCCTTTCTCTCACCAACCTCTGTTGCTATTAATATCCCACTATTCATTTAAAGAAGTTATAGACTTGGAAAATAATTTGAACTACTCACCTCATAAGATACGCAAAGATCAGTGGAACTAAAACTCGCCTGAACCTGTCTGGCCCTCCCCATAATGTAGCTCTCTAAGCACAATATGGACTACTCCTTCTAATCACTAGGTGTACGCAGCACTTTACGGTCATGATTTTGGAGACAGTCCCTGCCCTGTGGGCTTACAAACTAAGATGGACACGGGTGAGGGGAACGCAAGGAGAGACAGACACACATATATTCCCATTTTACAGATGGGGAACTGAGGATCCTGTCTCTTATACACATCTAGATGTGTATAAGAGACAGGTTGCTGAATGTGTCTGAAATATTCCCGACATAAAATTATTGATTCTGCTCCCATGAAGCAAGAAAAATCCCCAGAAAACAGGATGTCTTTAGGACAGAAAGAGTCACATTCTTGGCCCAAATGGTCACTGCTATGCATTCCAAAGACATAGGAACATTAGGTTACGGTTAATAGCATACTCCTTTGTTTATAATTTAAATATTTTTGGCACGCAGGGTAAATATAATTATCTGCCATTCTAAGTCCATTAGAAATACTACTTGGTTGCAGGTACTTACATAGACAAACTGACATGCCACAGAGGCCAAAATTCACATTAAGGAACTACTTGTCAAAAGTATTTTGCATGCAAGTTAGCTNAGCAGCATGTTGTTTAAATTGTATTTACATGTCACCTTAAAGATTATAAAGTTATCAGCATCCTCACCCACACTTTCCCTCCTGTTACTACATTATTGCAATCTGTAGGAGAAACATTGCTTTTAGGAGTTTGAATCGATTGCTCCTAAACTAATGGAAAAACTCTCATTGACTGGATTAGGCGCAGCATTAGACACTTAATCCAGATTCCCATTGATTTCCTTGTGCTTTGGCATTTCTCTGTTTTCCTTCATGGTCTGTTAGGGACCAATGTGCAAATATCCACCTTTTATTTGTGTGGGCTGGATATTTGTGTTTATTTAGTGTCTCGTTTAAACTGAACAAGAGAGCAAGTAAACTTTAAAGTAAAAATAGTGGATTACCAAATGTCAGGGTGCCTCAACTGGGATTTGTACTCTCTCTTTGGTAGAAAGGAGATGCCAATAACCTGAAGTTACACAAAATTAATCACCCCAGAGGCTTTTATTTACAAGATCTTCTGCTAACCTAACTTCAGTGACTCTTCCTTCTTGAGTGTCATGATGATGAAGATTAGGGAGTTCAGACACAGGACATGGGAAGTTATTCAAATAGCCTCTGGCTGAGATTTTCATACTGCAGACTATTTCATATTGCATGCTATGTCAATATTTAATTGACATACCTGTTATAGTTATCCACAAGGGACAAGGAGGGTTTAGTCGAGGATAAGGTAACTTTTAAGCAGAGTTGGGCCTAAATTAGAACTGTTTATCAGAAACCCTCATCTCTAAAATTTGGGCACATACAAAGTTGTTTTTGGTTTTTTTTTTCAAATTAAGCTTCCCTTCCATGGGACCATTTCTACCCTCAGTCCCTTCTATGGGTTTTTTTAAACAAGCAAGGCTTGAGGGGGGGTGTGTGGTCGTTGAGTGGCACAGCTACAGAGAATCCACTCTAGTGTAGTGCGTGGGGAGGGATTCTATCAGGCAGCTCCCAGTGTGGCTACTGTAGCAGCTGCCACACAATCCCCCTGCCACGGACCATGGGGGAGAGGAAAGTGCACTGGGTTAGCCTTTGAAAGTGACATGTCCCAGGATTTTTTGGCAGTGCTCTGCACGTGGCTGTGAGTGGGTGTTGCGGGGCTCATGGGAGTGCGCATTCCCCCGCTCCACCTTCTGATGGGCATTCGGATGAGTGGCTTCTGGGTAGTCATGCAGGGTAGCATCTTCTTTAAGAACACTGTGGTTTTCTTCTTTAATTACGTGTCGGTGGATAAAAGCTGCAAACAAAAGCCTGCCAAGTCTTTTCATAGTGCCAAGTCAAGTCCTAATGAACTTGACACATGATGTTCTTTACAAATTTCTGACGCAGCTGTTTACTTACAATGGTTCTCCTTTTGGTAAAGACCCCGAACACACTCTAGTAAAGTCACCAGCTAAGGTTTTCAAGTGCTTAGTGATGAAGAATGCCTCATTTGTTGAGTGCCTAAGAATCGATACCTCACAGAGGGTATCAGACATTTATAGAAAGAGCTGAGGCTTCAGTTTTTGAAAAGTCAGGATTACCCTCTACAGGTATCAGTAACTGAGCACCTAAAAACAGTGGCATACAAAATCACTCGACACATCTGAAAATCTTGGCAAGTGGTGACTGTGCAGGTGTAAATGAGAAAGGTATTAAGCTACCTGTGTTCTGGCATCTGTTGTACAAGCCAAACTAATCAGAATTACTAACGTGTATTGTTCCTGTCCAATCGGTTCACTTTTCATCTGCATTTTAGAAGAATCACTGTAAATCATTATTTGTTTGGAGACATTATCAGAAATGGAGCATGTAGCTGATTCCCATCTCGTTTATACGAGTGAAAAATGGGAGAAACATCACTGAAGTCTTACACTTATGGTAAGTCTACACTTACAGAAATTGGTATAAGAGAATGGAGAATAAGACCCATAATATTTAGAGCAGCACTTTTCTATTATTTTCCATTACCAAACCACAGGCTGGCATGGTTAAATATGAAAGAGTTGCTCTTTCTATTTTATAATGCTAGGCTATTAAGTACACGTATGCCTTTTTAAAGGGCTCATCCGCTATGTGATTAGCCACACTCTTAACACATGAATACATTTATTTCAATAGTCCTATATAAAGTACCTACTGAAACAAAGGCAGAAATTCCATAGATTTTGTGTAAGCAAATATACCTCCAGTGATCTCCATGGACAGGAGTCTTTTACAACAGGTCTGCATTTGGCACATCGCTTTATACACAAGCCCAGTGTGATCTAACCCTGAAAAGAAAGAAGTCTATGAAATTGTTATCAGTAAAGTTGGTCTGACAGTTCCAATGAGTAGGAGAAAGTTTTGAGTAAATTACAATGTCAGGTGTAGCTAAAAATTATATAAATAGATGGAGGGGGGGGGACTTAGGACTGGGGGAACAGAACGCCATTCAGATGTTTGGACGTTCTGTCGTTTGGTTCGAAACCCAAGTTCGGGTTCGGCTGTTTGGTTTGGTGGAGTTTGGTTTGGCCAAACATTAAAAAAAGTGCTATCGGTACCGAAATCGGAATTTTTTCAGTACTGGTATTTTTGGCCCTGAAACCACCCCTGGTGTCCACCCCTGGTGCCAGGAAGTCTGCTCCTCAGCTGCCTCCCCCTTCCAGTCACGTTTTTCCCTCCCCATAACTCATCTGAACTTTTCCAAACTGTTCAGAAGTTCGAGCGTTCGGTTCGGAAGTTTGGTCGTCCAAACAGGTTGAGTTCGGGTGGAACTCCGAACTTCCGAACCACGTTCGCACATCCCATGGGGAAAGGGGAAGATTTTGCTTAATCTAGATCAGGAAAAACTGATGTGTAGGAAAAACTTGTAGGCCTCTTAAATATCTATTAGAGGTTACAGCCCTATGCAAAAGAGAAATTAAAGAGAGCTAAGAATAATGTTCCAACAATCCAGTAGTAGATCATTTTCAGATGTGTTGAGTAGCAGATGACACTCAGCTCTACCTCTCCTTTTCCATCGACCCAGGCCATGCAGTCTTCTTATTTTCCCAGTGCCTGTCAGCTGTGGGGGCTTGGATGAGGTCGAGCCATCTGCAATTGAATCCTGACAAGAAGGAGGTGATGTTGGTGGGCGAGGGCTTGGGGACCTGGGGGTGACTGAATCTCCTCTTGTTGGGGGAGTTCGCTCTCCCATGGTCTCTCAAGTGCGGAGTCTGGGTGTGCTCCTCGATTCGCGGCTCAGCCTGGAATCTCAGGTTGTGGCCGTGGCAGGGAGTGCGTTTCGGCAGTTACATCTTGTCTGGCGGCTTTGGCCGTATCTCTCAGACTCCGACCTCGCCACTGTCATCCATGCCTTCATCACCTCGAGGCTGGATTACTGCAACACGCTCTACGTGGGGCTGCCTGAGAAGCTGGTCCGTAGGCCGCAGCTGGTGCAGAATGCTGCGGCCCGTCTCCTTATGGGGGCTGGTCGCAGGGAGCACATGACACCAGTGCTCCGGGCTCTGCACTGGCTGCCTATAGAGTACCAGGCCAGGTTCAAGGTGCTGGTTTTAACCTTTAAAGCCCTTCACGGCCTGGGCCCTGCTTATCTGCGGGACCGCCTCATTCCCCATGTGCCCATGCGACCCTTGAGATCGTCCGTGGGAGCCTTTTTGGAGGTTCCCCGGACAAGGTGGGTGGCCACTGATGTTAGATCTTTTTCGGTGGCCGCCCCTGTGCTGTGGAATTCGCTCCCGGAGGAGACTCGGTTGGCTCCCACTCTCCTGCTGTTTTGGCGTGTATGTAAGACCTGGCTGTTCCGTCAGGCTTTTGGCGAGGGGTAGGAGTAGGGTGGGGTGGGGTGTTTCCCCACATATTGTATTTTTAAATTGTTTTAACATTTTTGTATTGTTTTTATTGAGTGTTGTTCACCGCCCCGGGCTGCCCTGAGGGCAGGAGGGGCGGGATATAAATTTTAAAGAAAGAAAGAAAGAAAAAATATCCATACAGGAAAAGAATAATTGCAGCTGACACACAAATGGATCAAAAATAGGATATTAAATCAGTTCTGAAAGCCACTCAAGGAAAGCTGTAACTAATGAGAACTTCCAAGCCAAATCTCTCTGTGGGACTCGTGTTTCAATTAATCCTGAAGCTGCACTATTTTAGAAAGCTGCATCTTAAGGAAAAACCGAAAGACCAAAACTTCTGTTTCTTGGCTGACATTTCATATTGTGACCCATTCCTTTTGGGGTGGGGGGCAGGGAGTGAGAAATAAAGTGCTCCAGTGTGGTCAGTAGAGAAAAACGATCAACATAAAGGGATGGTGCCGCTCCTTTCTCCCACCCTAAAGCCCACCCCCCTGGCCAGGGTCAGCCCATCCACTGAGCATGTGAGACCCTGATAGCGGGGTGGGGTGGGTTCTTTGGGCAGTAGCACTGGTATTCCTCATTTCCCCCAGGGCTGCCGCTGTACAAAGTTCCCAGTCCAAGGCCGTTACTGGAGTGGCCTCAGGTTCTGAGTTCTTTGGTCCCACACTCTCCCAGCCCTGCCCCAAGGGGGTGGCGGGGGCACTGTGGGTAGCATCTGCTGCTGCTGCTTTGCTGTACATGCTGGGTGCTGATCCTTGGGGCTACTTTAGCCAGGCTGAGAAGAGGGTGGGATCAGGAGGTTGGGGGTGTCAGATCACATAGCACTGGCTGGCATTTATTTATTTATTTTTTTATATTCAGGCAGTCAGCCTGAACCACAGCTGCAGAGCCTGAGGCCCCCACCAAACCCCAAGCAAAGCAGCCCAGCAGCAGTGGTAGCACTCGGCACCCTTCTGTGAGTGTCCTACAGAAGCAATGGTGCTCTGCCCATCTTCCAGACAGCAGCCAGGTAGGAGTTATTTGGCAGCTCCATGGGATGTGGGGGAGGGAAGGGCAGAATTTGTTTATTTATTTTTTGTCTGGGTTGACAAAAAAGTTAGGACTGGCCCTGGCCCAACCAAAATGGTGGCCGCTCCACCCCCTCATCCATTTGTTGGAAAACCAAATGCCATAGGAAGAAGAATGGCATGCAGGCCAAAATGAAGGGTTGGTTCCTTCCCTTCTGCCCCAAACTCCGAGTGGCGAAGAGGGGCGGGGCAGCATCTTGCCTATTTCCCGAATGCCTGAATTTTACACCCATGTATTTGGGGGAGACATCCTCAGAGGCTTTCCAAAAGGAGGTCTTGTTCCCAGAACCCTAGATTTCATAGACAAAGCTGCTCGTTGACGATGGCGATTTCTATGCTATGCAAATCTATGACTGTAATTGTTATTAGCAAACATTTAATTAACAGGAAGGGGATATTTACTTTGATAAAAAAATTACTATTTACAACTTCTCTTTCTGAAGAAGATAGATAAGGCAGTCTCCCCCACAGACATTTTCAATAGCTGTTGATAAGAATAACAGCAATCACATGGGTATCTCACAGGTGTGACTTGTAAAAAAAATCATTCTGCAAAGACTGCCTTATTTTAAAAAGAACAAATTGCAAATGTTTACTATTCCCAAAGCACATATCCCTCCACCCCACCGCACACTTATTCTTCCGGTGATTATATTCTACCATTCACCAAAGAGGAGTAATCACCAGGGTTCCTACTTTTTTCTTTGCAATGGTAAACCAGGAAAGACGCAGAGATTTTGCCTTTTTTCCAGATAATTTCGCAGAAAATGGCAAAAACGTACAGGTTTGGGAGGAGGACACAACGAGCACGGGGCAATGAGGATGCGGAGTGGAGTGGAGTGGAAGCAACCTGAAGGCACGTGCTGTGGAGGGGCAGGGGCTCTGCATTTGGAGGGGTGCCACCGACCCGCTGTGGGTTAGGGGAGGCAGGGGCACCATGAATTGGGACGGTGGGTCTTGGGAAAAGGGGACCGAAGGCGGGCCTAATTGGGCCCCTAGCAGCTACCCCAAGTACCAGCCTCTATAGGGTCCCTTTCTGGTTGGCACAGCAGTCTGGGACCAGGCTGGGAGGAGGAGCCAGCGAACGCAGGCCATTAAAGGGGACGCAATTTAAAGGGATATGCTGGGGGGAGGCACCACACACCACAATTTATTCTTTTCTTTTTTTTACTGTCACTGCAAAATTACATCAAATTGAAAATATTACAATAAAATGTGGTGTTCTAACTCATACCTATATATACTGTGGTAAGGGAAAGTCAACTAGTATTTATATTTAGTCACAGAAAAACAGAGATTTTGGGGGTTTTAATCAGAGAATTTATGGGGTTTTTTAAATCAGAGAATTTCCAATTTCTTGTCACAGAAAATTAGGAACCCTAGTAATCACTCTGATAAGCCAATGCCTTGTGTATAATTCTTACTGCCTTCCAACTCTTTAAAAAGAAAACAACAAAACCATTAATACACACAGGGACGTTTTAAATGTTTCCAACAAAATGACAAAATCTACAGAAATACGAGAACTCGGGGAGGGACTTCCCCTTCCTCAAAAAAAACCTCTTTATATTTTTCCCAAAAGAAAAAATAATGAAGCATATCATTAAGACTAACAACAAGCATATATAGTCAATGGTCTTTGAGTAAAAAAAATAATAAAAAAATAGCAGTCTGTCTTTTCAATAACTTAAGTTGCTGAATGTGTCTGAAATATTCCCGACATAAAATTATTGATTCTGCTCCCATGAAGCAAGAAAAATCCCCAGAAAACAGGATGTCTTTAGGACAGAAAGAGTCACATTCTTGGCCCAAATGGTCACTGCTATGCATTCCAAAGACATAGGAACATTAGGTTACGGTTAATAGCATACTCCTTTGTTTATAATTTAAATATTTTTGGCACGCAGGGTAAATATAATTATCTGCCATTCTAAGTCCATTAGAAATACTACTTGGTTGCAGGTACTTACATAGACAAACTGACATGCCACAGAGGCCAAAATTCACATTAAGGAACTACTTGTCAAAAGTATTTTGCATGCAAGTTAGCTCATGGTTTTTTCATGCTGTTGTCCGTCTGATTTTGTCTGATAACGTGATAGGTCGCCCTCTCCATCCATCATTAGAGCAGCTGGAGACAGCAGTTGCTACCTGACAAAACTTTTGGAGCAGGATCTTTCTTAGCAGCAGATAAACCCAGGGGTCCAAGATCTGATTTAGTGAGGCCAAACGGACAGCCGTCAAGAAGAAATTGCATTCATTCTGAAGCTCTGCACTTTGTACTGTATGCCAGGGTGTCTGGCACTTGTCAACAGATGTGTGACTGAAGATCATTTTCAGCATTATAATCTAAGAAAAGAAAGAAGATAATTGTGTTCATTCTTTTTAAAAAACAAACAAACCAAGCACACACATACCGGTTGCTTTGTGAAGAAATGGCTTACAATAGCCTAGCAGGACATAGATTTCCCATTTCTTTCTGCCATTTCCTCCAGACCACACTATTACCATTAAAGAATATAAAACAACCTACTGAACATTACTCATGCAGGCCCAATCATTCAACAGCTATGGGCATGTGTGCATCAATGGTGCTTCAGTCCACAGCTGTAATGAGAGTGGTAAGATTTATATCCTCCACAGAGGTCAGCAAGGAGCCTCTTGTCTCTTCTCTTTCTTTAATGTGTGGTTGTCATAAATCCTTGCAGTGGGAAATAAATAGGAATAGGTAGTTACACATTTTGGACAATCAATTTAAATGAGCTTGCCGTGCTGCCAACCTACCCCAGGTTGCTAGGTGCAGAGGAGTAATTCAGAACGACAGGATAGTTATGATTTATTGCCTGAAGGCTGCAAACAGAGTTGAGAAGCAAAGCTAGGTTTCCACCATTCTGGATCTTGAGCCATACAGGTTAGCTCTGTGGATGTATGTAAAGTCACTCTGGGCTTAAAAGGGCCCCCAATCTGGAAAAATGTTTTTGGGTTGTTGACTTTGGGTGTTAATAACCAATAACCTCCTGCGGGTCCCCCGAGTGTCTCGGGTGTCGATCATGCGGAGGGCATTCTCGGTGGCCTCACCACGGCTGTAGAATGCCCTTCCATCGAAGGTCCGTCTGTCTGCAGACCTCCCCTCTTTTCGTAGACAATGTAAGACCTGACTGTTCCGCCTGGCCTTTGGGGAAGGGGGCGGGGGGTTGTTAGATGGGATATTATTGCTGCTTGTATGTATTATTGTTTTAAATTGTTTTTAGATGTTTTATGTGTTTTATTGTTGTACGCTGCCCCGAGCTGCCTGTGGCAGGAGGAGCCGGCATAAAAACTGAATAAAAAATAAATGGGACGATAGTCCAATTTGCAAGCTGTGACTGTTGGGTGGTACTCACCTACTCCCTAACAGATGGCATGCTCATGTGTTGGCCTGCACACCAACCAGGGCTTAATGTGGGTGGAGGGGGGGGGGTTCTAGGAAATATTCCCAGTAGGATTGTGCACCTTGAAATGTGAAAGTCCAGGAAAAGACCAAAATTGGGTTGGAAACAAAAACCAGGGAAAAAATGGTTGGTTTATTTGGCTTTCCATTAATGATTTCTTGTCTCCCACCACCACCCTGTGCTGGTCATCATATAGGTTAAATCACAAGAAAGGTATATTTCTTACCTGTAACAATTCTTTAGTTGTATCCTCTCACTCAGTCCCATTATGGGGATTTGGCGCCATCTAGCACCTCACTCGGAGTGAAGAGGGTTTTTATGAGAGGATGGAAGAGAAGACTAATCTTAAATTAGTTGTTTTAACTTTGTCTGTTTAATTGGATTTTTTAAATTTCTTTTGTATTTCTTTATGCTGATTTTGTTGTTGTTGTTGTAGCTGCTCTGAGGCCACCTTCACACATTACTTGGGAGGCAGGGAAACATCCGTGAAATCCATCATGGCTCTAGTCACACAGAAGTTAGAGCACGTGGGAATGTGCTATTCCGCTTTTATCCCATGAGAATACCTGTCCTTGTAAATGCTACATTGGAAGATGCGGTCATGCGTGACTCTTCTCGCAGGATAAAAGCAAAATACTGCATTCCCACTTGCATTCATTCCCATGAGAATGGAGCCATGATTGCATTCATGGAAGCTTTCCTGCCTCCCTGGTGACACGTGAAAGTGGTCAGAGTCGTTTGGGAGAAGAGCAGGATATAAATCTAATATACTACTACTAATATAGCAAGCACTTTTTTAAAAAAAATTCTTGCCCTAAGGTCACATCCCCATAGCATGTAAATAGTCCCAGCTCATCAGCCCCGTTAGTTCATACATTAGCCAGTATTGCCTCGGCAAATCTGGGGGCAATCACGATTAGTTCCCTCCCCTCCCTCAGAGATCCCGGAGCAAAATGGGTAACTTTCCTGATACACAGAGATCCGCCACTGGGCTGCCTGAGTGTTTCAAGGCCCATTCGCGAGACAGCGTTGTAGGCCTGCTCAGGTCATCTGCCTGCTCATTATCCTGCCTCAAAATGTGTGTCATCACTGGCAGCACCCGACGAGGTCAACACCATTCCCATCCATGAGCAGGGGCAACCAAGCGCCACCCTCCTTGTTTACCTAATAGACAGCTGCTGTGTTGTCTGGGCACAGTATCACGTGCACCCTGGGACTCAGGGTGAAAAGGCCTGCAGAGCCAAGCAGAGAGCCCAGAGCTCAAGGACGTCTGAAGTGGAGGGAGGTGTCTGAAGTGATGGTCAGAGCTGGGTGGGATGATAGAACGGGTACCCCTTGGCACACGTTGGCCCTGTCGAACCACCAGGTCAGACTGTGTAGGATGGCCTCTGGGGCCACAATACTGAACCCCAGGCACCAGAGACCCTTGAAAAACCATGTTACGAGCCACCACTCGAGAGGCTGAAGTTGTAGCTGAGCCAGGGAGGTGGGGGGTCATAAAAGTTGTAGATGGCATGAGCCTAGAAGAAAAAATGCAAGGTTGATATGGGCTTCTCAAAATTATAGAGTAGGTTTCCTGAATAGCTAGGACGTGTTGTTCCAGGGTAAAGCCCCTAGCCAGGCCCAACTCTAGTGAAGCCCCAGTAAGCCCTTTTGGCAGTATCAGAAAGTTATGTCCCATCCCAAAGAGATGCAGAAAGCAGAACGGACGTCTTGGGGAGGCATGTGTTATTTGAAGTTTCGGTGGCTTTAAACCTATCAGAACCAAAGTGCCTTTTTGAATGGACCCCGAAGGCACCTCCCCAGTCAGGGCACAGGCCAGACTGGGTGACTACCGGGGGCACTCTGGGTGGACCCCTGAGTCTGTCGGCCCCAGGACCTGCTCCTGCATGGACATGGTCCAGACCGTTAAGTATTCTGCCAAGTGAAGAGCTCTGTCCTTCCTGGCTCCAGGTTTGACCCCATGACGGATGTTACACGCCCTAGTGTTATGCTCGGGCCCCAGGCAGAAAAAATACTGAATGTGGGTGCCCGAATCTGGGATCTTCGCTACACACATTATGCAACACCTAAAGCCATTCACCAAGGTCATACAGTGCTACACGTGCTAAACAACCAAATCCACTGAAAGTGGGAAGAAAAGAAGTGACAGAGCTGGTGAACAGGGGCTATTTATTCACCTATGGGATGTGATGTCAGGACAAAAGTTAAAAAAAACCCATAAAAATTGCTTGCTATACTCCAAGTTATGCACTAGATGGCACCAAATACCTATAATGGGACTGTGTGAGAGGATAAACAAGAGCTCCTGTTTTATATCCAGCGGTAGAGCAGCAGGGTTTTCAAGTGGTTGTGTTGCTAGCCAGAGACTAGGGTCCACTTCCATGCTCTGACAAATTCTGGGGCAGGGGACATGGCTTGTAGGGCAGGTTTGAGCCCTGGCAATTCGTTTATTGTAAATTAAGATCAACCCATGGGCATACCCATGGTGTTCCCTCCCTCCCTTGCCTTTTCAGGACAGTGCGTGGGGACACTAGATCAGGAACACATGTTCCCGGTCCATGGTGAAATAATTAATGGCCAGGTCGCCACCCACACATGGGTGACTATCGTGTTGTTTATTTTTACCCTTCAACTCTTGCAAAGTTTATGTGCATATAATGCAAGCGCCCTCACTCCCCGAAAAAGTGTAGCAAGTCCTAACTCTGTAACCGATGGGCTATCCATTTCACTTTGATACGTTTCACCGTCCAGGTTAAGAGATCCATTTTAAAGAGTCAGTTCCTTCCTAACTTGATTAATCCACCTGGAATCCTAGGATACAGCACAGGCATAAAAAGGTGTTCATATAGGGTCACAGCCCTTTTAGTAGAAATTAACCAGGTTTGGCTGCATCTGTGTAGAACAGTGGGCTCATATTTTATTTTCAAGGAATAATACAGTAGTCATTTTGGCTGCCTTGCCATCTTAAATCAGCATGGCAGCCAACTTGCAGACACAGTACTTTTAGTCATGTGAGCAAGCATCTGTATCACTAGCACACCCCATAGTTTATCCAGAAAAGGGCTTCGAGGAGCTTCACCACTGACTACAGGAAATAGCTCGACAGCTACCAGGTGAGCACCAGCAGGTGAGCTCTTTTTACTGTGCAGATGTCATCTAAATGCAGAGAAACTGAAGATCAGGCAAAATACTCTCTCTCAGAACAGGTGTACTCCAAGGCAAACCCTCAAAGCACCAGCAGTTAAACTATAGCTGCAGCACAGGTGTCTGCCTGTGGTCCCATTTTTAAAAGTCTCTGGAGTGTTTGATAAGATCTCAGCGGTATTTGATGTCACGTATTACGCTGGTTGTGGTTGGTACAGAGAGTTTTTAACTCAGTCAATCTGTTCTCTCAGATGATTTACACAGTGGCCCCAGGCATGGGCCTTTTAAAGAACATTATCCATTTAAGATGGTAGCAAAATGATTCAGAGAATCAATGCACTTCAACAGCACTTGCCATCTGAGGAGCTCAACAGGTCTTTCTAAAATCTTAATGAAAGTCTCTTTCTTAACACAATTGCATCTTATATGAAATATGGGGAAACGTGAAATGGAATGATGGGGCGTTTGTGGGGCGTTTGTGGCTCAAAACACTAAAACACCCTGCCTCTGTTTGCTTATTCTTTTTTCAGGTGATGAATTAATCATCAACGCAGCAGCAAGACAGCTGCAGCGCTGTCCATTGTGATATGTTCGCATCCTCATGCACTCGATACTGTTCTGAGCAATACAAGGCACATTTTCAAGGATGTCAAAGCTGTGTTAGTTTTTCCATGCTTGTTTTCCACTGAACAGTCTGCAGGAAAGGCAGCTGCTTTAAAATCTCACGCTGTTTTAGAAGCATTCACAACAGCTTTGCTAGATGGAAGATCTACGAAGCTCCACACATATGGGATAAAAATTTCTTCTGAGTAGAAATTTGGCATAAAGGCTCTCTAAAGGACATTTGGGTTGCAGTTCTATAATGGGGAAATGCCTAAACCCGACTGCATATTTTCAATTTTAAAAAGAAGTGAATTTTAAAGAAAAGCAACCACAGCTGTTACTGGGTTGACTCGTTAGTGGTGAGAGTATATCTTGTAAATATTAAATGCTTTGATTGTAGCTGAAAATACTTATTTAATATTATAGTAATATCCAGAGATCCCAAATGATACCATAGGTCTATTGCCCTAGTAGAACTGCAATGAATAGCACTTTCTGAATGTGCCAATTCGCTTTGCATGGCACAACAAATATTGGAACTGGAATTCACAATCTTTGCAAAGTTCACCAAATTAATCACTTTGACTGCGACCCACAAGGCATGCAGGGCTTCATTTGGGCTACTCTGGAACAGTTTTTATTGATCATTTGTTGTTCACTCATTTTGCCCATCATTCATTCTGTTCCACGCTTTGGAACATCACATGACATGGCTTCACACATCAATGACTTATACATTTCAAAAGGACCAACTGAACAGTGAAGGAACAGCCACGCCTACAAACTACCCCAAAATATGAACTTTTTGAACCCAGACCATAAGTTGGCTGTTTGTATTTGTGGCAAAATACAGAAAGTGTGATTAATTCAAACTTTTGGCTCCAATTCCCAAAGTGCTGTGCGGATCTCAGGCCCATTGAAATGAATGAGGGCTGTGTCAATGCAGCATTTTGAAGATCAGAGTTATATTAAGAGACAGAAGTGGTTACAGACTAAACACGGCATGAAATTTCAGACTGAACTCCCGGGAGCCTAAAAAATAAATAAAAGAAATTCAGTGGCTTTATCCTGATGTTAAACCATTCTTGCCCCACTACACATGAACCAGTTGCCAGCCTCAGTTTTCTGGGTGTCAAAGGCTTCCAGGTGCCTGCAAGTTTCCCTGAGGCTAAACAAGATGGATAAAGGAGAGAGAACTAAATACATATGCAGCAAAAAGATCTAGCTTGCCCAAGTCAAAGGTCAGCAGCAAAGGGAGAAACAGAACCCTGGTCTCCTCTCTGGTCCAACCTTTTTCCATTTCCAGCATTCAAATGATTTTCTTTAGAATCCTACACTGGGTTTTTCTTGGGCGTGCTGGAACATGACTGAAATTGTGTTGCTTTTTGCCTCCTACTGTTCCAGGCAGGAGTCACAGAATTTAGTCGGTTGACAGATAAATAGTTATTTACAAGGAGCATCTTTGGGTGTGCCAGTTGCTTTACATTACATAACAGTGTCCTCATATCTATGCAACTGCTTGCATGGAAATTTCCTTTTAGTTTGATAAACAATATGTACAGCTATAAATATTAGGAGTCTTGGCTTGACATTTAAAAACAATTCAAATGAAAGATTTTCAAATCTATATGGTCCGATTCTCAGCGAGGGAAAAATCAGTGAAACCAGTAGTGCTAGGCTAGCCCAATTTACACCATATCTGGGAAACCTCAGGCTTGGTACTAAATGTGACCTGTGGCTAGTTTTTATTTGGCTCCTTTCCAGTTCCTGAATCTGGTCCCTGGATCCAGTTCCTATCCCCAAGTACTGAAAGGCTGAGCTCAAGGTAAGGAAGCAGAAATGGGGGAATGCACACAAAGACAGGGGACAGATTTATTTTTATTTATTTATTTATTTATTTATTTGATAGATTTTTATACCGCCCCATCCTGCACAGCAGCTCGGGGCGGTTTACAAAATAAAATCCATTTAAAACATTTAAAATACAATTATAAAACATATCAGTAAAACAGGGTGGTATAAAAATAAATATACAGGTGGGGGATTAAAAATC
>QEPC01003557.1:2065771-2081208 GCA_003113815.1 Sphenodon punctatus
GGGGGGGAGATGGGAAGGAGGATCCCCGCAGCAGGCTCCCTGCGGCTCCAGCCGCCGCCTGTGGGCTTTTAGCCCCTGCTACTTCCGGGTGGGGGGGGAGGGGACAGGACAGCCCACGTGGCTGCCCTCTGCGTTCCCCCCCCTACCCCCAACTCACGGTTTGTATGTTCTTGTCCCCGCAGGTATCCTGCGGGGACGAAGCAGCAGCGGCGGCGGCCCCAGCGGCGGCAGAGGTGAAGGCAGCGGCGGTGGTAACGGTGCCGGCAGCAGCAGCGAGGAGACCAACCCCCCCCGGCACCACCCGCAAGCAGGTAAGTCCAGGTGGGGGGGAGATGGGAAGGAGGGAGGGGAATGCACACAAAGACAGGGGAATGCACACAAAGACAGAGGATCCAGCCTAACCTGGCTGGATCCTCCTCTTCCTGAGTGTACCCTTTAAAGCACCCCCTGCCCCAACTTCTATGTGACCCTCGGAGCTTGTACTAATTTTCAAAGTAACCCCCGAGAGGAAAAGATTTCCCAGTCCTGCTCTATTGCAACACAATTAATCACACTGTTGTATTAACATGAAATAATAGGTGAATTCATTGGAAATTCTAGATGCTAGAGGTAATAATAAATCCTATTATGTTAACAAGTATATGTTCCTTAAAATGGAGCATTATTCACTATTGGACATTTACTGGTGACTGTCCAATTTTAAATACACTTGCTGAGGCTCTTTAAACCTATAAAGTTCTCAGATAGATTTTAGAAAAAAGCAAATGTTAAAAGCATCCATTTTATTTAACCACAAATTTGTCCTAAACTGAATGTTCCTGATTGAAAACTCAGATCCTCCTGCCATCCAAGAAATTCGTAATGAAAAATAACCTGCAGTGCTGCCAACATTTTTGATTTTGATACTCTGTCTTCTTAAAGCCTCAGACTGAGCCCTGGCAATTCAATTCAAAGTGGGGAGGGGGACTGAGCCCCAGGAAATGTTCCCAACTAGATCTACAACCAGGTATCGGGCAAGTCGGGCACCCCGTCAAATGTGGGGTGCCCGACTCCACCCGGTTGCGTTCGCGCACCAGCTGGCACCCAAATGTGACCCGATGGGCTACCCAACTCACAGGCTGACTCACCTGACTGTCAGGCTGCTGCTTCTCCGGTTCAGATGCTGCTGCACGCACGCTGTTCCCTGGTCCGCGGGAACTTCCCCACTCGGCTTTTTCTGAGCAGGGAGCGAGGAAGCCTCTTCCCACCTGTGTGCACCCTTCTAATCGGTCCCCTGTTCTCAGGGGGACTCGTACCAGGAATGTGCATGGGTCCTGCGCACACCCCATTTTGGGTCCCCTTGGGAAGAGGCCTCCTTATTCTCTCCCTGCCCCCACTCAGGAAAAACTGAGCAGAGAAGTCCTCAACTCATCTGAGCAGCGCGCAGAGGGCAGCAAGCACCAACCTGGAAGTAAAGCGAGTCAACCCAGGGAGTCGTGGTGCTGGAAGTGGCATCCTGGGATGCCACAGTAATACTCGTGTTTTCGGGGCCCAGGTACCCCAATGGGTGTCCGATGGGAGTGCCTGGAAATGTGGGTATTACCCGCAGGTAGCAAATGTGCTACCCGCTGAAGCTCTATCCCCAATATAAGTGTGTACACCAAAATGTGACAGACCAAGAAAAGGCTGATATTGGTCATTTGGAAACGAATACAGAAAGAAAAGAAAAAAACCCACCTGCATGGTTTATTTGACTTTCATTAATGACTTTCCTGCTCCACCCGCAGTGGTGGTCAGGTCATCATATAGATTAAATCGCAAGATGTCCTATTTTATATTTATATTATATACATTTTATATTTATTTATATAGAGAGACAGGTTATTCAGTAGTTGGAGTGCTATCTGGAAACCAGGGGTATTTTCAGACGTGACGCTCCCATCTGTGGCCTTGCTTAACCCAGCTTGGCCACAGGCAAGAGTGTCACGTCTGCTCCCACTCCGCCAGATGTTTACTCTGGGTGGGAGCAGAAGTAACCCCGGACCATGGCAGGGCTAACACGGGATGTGCGTTGGGCTCCCAGCCAGCGCACATTCCATGTTAATTAATTTATTTTTATTTATTATAACATTTGTATGCCGCACCCCCTCCTGCTAAAAGCATCTCGGGGCGGCTAACAACATATTAAAACAGATTAAAATAAACATCAATAATACAGTTAAAATCCCACAATAAAAACAAGTTACCCCCTACCCCACCCCAACCCCCTCTGGAAAGGCATGGAAGAACAACCAGGTCTTACATGGCCTACAGATAGAGGGGAGGTCAGCAGTCAGGCGGACCTCTGGTGGGAGGGAGTTCCACAGCCTCAGCACAGCCACAGAGAACGCCCTCCACAAGGTCGACACCCGAGAAACCCAGGGGACCTCGAGGAGGGCGCCCCCGGCCAACAGTCTGGGGTAGGCATCCCCGGACCATGGTAGAGTGGGCCATCACATCCGATGGCCCGCTCCACCTAACCCTGACCCATGGCTGGAGCAGTTCCAGGCCGGCACAGAGGCCTCATATGCAGCTGCACGGGCGGGGCTGCGCTGAGGAGACTGGGGGGTGGGGTTGTGTGGACCCACGTCCTCATGTCCTCTCCCTAACCCCAGCTGCCAAAATGTTTGTTCGACGGCTGGGCAGACCACCGCCCAGGGGGAGGGGGCTCACCCCAGGGTGTGTTTAAGTGTGGCAGCTCACTGAGCCGTCACATGTAAAGATACCCTAGGGTCCAGAAAATGAATATCTGAATTTGTCTTCCCCTTTACATTACCATTTCTTTGTTTTCTTTGCTCTGGTATTTCGGTTACTACAGCATTTTGGTATTTTATTCACTTTGGCAGTCAATTTTGCAATTTTTTTAAACAAATTGTGATTAATCCAAATGCAGCAATCACATTCACATTCAAAATCCCCACCAAATTGTACTGTTGAAATGAACAAAATACTGAATACCAAAATACAAAAGTAACCAAAACTATAAACGACGAATGAAGCTGGAAGCAAATACTGCTCCATATTTCATTTGGCTAAATGGATTTTAGAATATGCCTAATGTGTAAAATTTGGTCTTCACTCTGGAAGTTAGTTTCAGCCCTTCTTTTGTTACACCCCCATTACCATACAGAGTCACCCCTCAGAACCCAACTACCATGTTTCCCTCGAGCGCTTTCATTTCAAACAGGATTCTGTAGTTACCACTGACAACCCACGGGGCCTAGTCCTCTGGATCACCACAATGTGAATTTGAATTTCTTCTATTTAGACCTGAGTGGGGGCAAACGCGAGATTTTTTGATAAGAAAAGCAACTAGGCAAAAGAACATGCCTAAATAATTCAAACAGGGTGTTGAAAACACCATCTCCTAACCTCACTACCAGACAATATACTCCATTGTGAGTTTTCCTGGAATAATTATGGGAATTACAGCTTGCTGTACGCCTGTACTTTTGGTAACCCGGTAATGACTTCTTCTCTTGCTGATTTGCCTCAAATTGATTTCATTCAGCTACTGATTTACCTACAATTCTTCTATTCAAGAGGCAGACAGCAAAGCAAATAAGTAATAACTGTTAGTTTAGTGTGTGAAGTGTATCTGTTGATGTTTGTGACTAACCTCTACAGAATTTAATGCACACGTGCTTACTCCAGAAATCATTTCTCTTCTTAACACACCCAACTTAAACCAAGGGAACTCCTTGTGGGAATGGGGAATTCTCACAGGAGTAATGGTTGTAATATTGACAGCCAGCATTAAATTAGGCTGTATTTATTTTTTATATTTTAAAAACATTTACCACCACTAGACTGGCACAGCTCCTAACACAAGCTGCTTTGCCTATTATTTTATGTATTTATTTATATTTCTATTCAGTGGATTCAGAAAGATTACAACATATATGTTTTTAAAAAATAAAAAAATTAAATCCATCCCCAACCTCCAAAAATCTTACCTCCCACCTGCCAAATGCTTGGCCAAACAAAAAGGTCTGACACTGCCTGTGATGGGGCTTGTGAAACCAACATACAACACACATGTAACACACATGTTTCAGGTATGAACACTCTATGCTCATATTTCCTAACTGTGTCTGGTATCAAACATCTCAGAATTATGAGATGAATAAAACCATAATGGAAACTTTGTATGTAAGAGCTATGTAACGAGAATACATTCAAAAATACATTGTGAGCTATGTACTGAAGGTAAATTCAAAAAACAGATTTGAGTCCAAAGCTCTGTGTGGCACAGATCAACACACACACACAGAAGTGTGAATGGATGAGTAGTTGAGGGACATGGCAGATGAGATCTATGTGAGGTGCATAACACAAACTGTAGGGAGAAAGGCTGGACTATCAGGAAAGGATTTAAAGGCCATCAGCCGGCAAAAGAGAATCACATTTTCCAGAGGACTCTGCAACAGAAGCAAAAAACTGCTCCCAGCCATTCCATCTGGCTGAGAAATGGACTTTTAAGCATCAACTATAAGTTTTAGCTAAGGAACTTGTAAAGTACGGTAGCTTTGCGTTATCTTTATATATTGTTTTATTGCAGTCGTATATAATCTTGCACTGATCTTAATTCTGATTTACAAATTAAATTTCTTTTAAACTAAGCCGTGTGTGCTTGCGTGATACTGACACTGGAAAACACTAGGGGTGGGATTCCAGGCGAATTATCGGTTACCGGTTTTATCGGTATCAGATTAATCCGATATCGGATTTATCTGTATATCGTTTTTTTAACATTGCTGATATCTCAGATCTTTAACGTTGCGGCCACTGTAATAAATGGCATCATGTTAAAAATCCAAGAGAAACCGGCAATGTTAAAAAACCGATATACCGATACCGACAATTATCGGTATTATTGGATTAATCCAATATCAACAATTATCGGTATTATCGGATTAATCTGATACTGATAGTCCCAATTCCCATCACAGTGGCGAGCCAGTCCAGTGACCCCCAAACTGTGTACCAATGTGCAGAGACTGAAACGTTGAGTTGTCAGCTGCTGCTGACAACTGACTCCTAGAATTGGGATAAGAAGGCAAAGACTGCGCAAGAGTGCTGTCTTTGTCATTTTGTTTTTGTTTTTTCATTTTGGGAATTCATTTTCAGAATTCATTACTACAGATTAATAACTCAAAAGAGAACACTTGGCATAAAACCTACAAAGGCATTTAAAACCTCAGACCTAAAGCTCTTACTCTGGAGTAACTCCACTGACTTCAGTGAGACTACCCAAGAGTATGTGGTTTTAGGATTGTAGCCTAAAGTTGCGATCCCCAAGCCACCTATTCCAGAACAATCATAGCAAAATCAATAATTGTTTTGAGAATTGTGACATAAGTGATTTAGAAGACAGTAGTGTGATCCTCAAACCACTTCACCTACTGAAACGAATGGAGCTAGTGCTAAGACCCTTGAGGACTATGCTCCAAGAGTAACATTCTCCAAAGGATCTGACACAAAACATCCCATTTTCAGAAGTTAGTGTGATTCTCTCATTGAATTCAACACATCAGCTCCCATTGATTTTACTGGCTGAGGATCGCTCTCTTAAGTGTCTATTCTCATTGAAAGTCAATGTGATTTAGACTACCAACGCAGCAATCTTAACAACATTGTAGTCAATGTCTAACTTCCTGTTGACTTCAATAGGGTCAGCATTGCACCCAACATAAGGGATAGGGATGGGCGAATGCAGTTCGGATGTTCGGACTGAACTCAGTCTGTTTGGACGTCTGAACCGAACGTCCGAACCAAACTCTTGAACGACCGAAGAGTTCAGTCGTGTTCAGATGAGTTTGAAGGCAGGAAAAACATCTTTCCAGGGCCAAAAATTAGGTTTCGATTTCGGTTTGGTTTCACTATTTTTGAATGTTCGGCCAAGTTCGGCCAAACCAAACTCAGCTGAGCCGAACCATCGAACCCGGGTTTCGAGCCGAACGACCGAACATCTGAACATCCAAACCGTGTTCTGTTCGTCCATCCCTAATAAGGGACCAGATCCACTGTGTTTTCTCCATCGGCAGCAATGATAAAAATGAAGTGAACACAGGCCTTTGCTTATGTTTATTTGAGAAAATGGCACATAAATGTTTTTGAACATTTTATCCATAGTTGCAGAATACATAAGTCATCTTATCAAACTCCCTGTAGCAGGCACCGAAAACAAATATCCATATTTTTTTGCAACATTGGCTTTTTAACAATGAAAAATAACTGGCGAAAAGTACTGTTTTGATTTAAGCTGGCTGGAAATGTTGACTAATGCTGAGAATTCAGTGGCCCTGAACGTTTGTCCAAATTTCTATGATGGCATTCAACCCTTATCTCACAACAGTTCCTTTGGTCTCTCCTTGAATGCTGAATCCCACTGTCCCTCTTTCAAAGGGTCAACCAAAAGACAAAAAAGACCAGAATTTGGTTCTCTGGCACCTCCTTCCTGGTTGCCTTTTTCCTTAGTTGCAGAAGGGTGAAGCTTAATGGTCAAGGGAGGTGGACCTTGTTCTTCTTTGACTGCTCAAAACCAGCTCCAAGTAAGCTCTCATTTTTGGAAACAGAGTGAGAGCTGGGGAACAATTTTATTGGGAACATTCACAAATGTGTGTATTTTCATAAAAACATGCAAACAGGGCAGGGTCTTTGGCTGTTTTTACACAGACGTCCCACCCCCCACACTCAGTGTTGGAGGGGGTGGGCGGGGGGTGTCAGTGTAAACGGCCTGTGGTGGGTGGGTGCGGATGGGAGTTTGCTCAGTGTTCGTCTGTGTGAACACGGAGCAGGATGGGTGGGGGCACGTGCCACTGTACAATGTCTTTACTGCTAACATGGCACGGATGTTAAGGCTATTATGTATCGATCAAGCAGTTTGGCCATGGTCAGAAACAGAAGAGGTACAGGAGGCCTGAACAAATTCAGTTCAGCTAACTTGAAGCATAGGCCTCAGGCTGGCACAGACAAAGGAGGCCCATGAGAATAAAGATGTAAATAACTCACACTCTAGCGAAAGAATGTATCACCAAGGCCACAATAACAACCCCAGATGGCACCTATCTCTACTAGGCCTTCCGGTTTCCCCGGAAGGCCTAGTAAAGCGCTGAAGCCAGTCAGTGCTGAAGCTGACGGACCGCCGTGCTGCCGCCACCGCCCAGAGCGCAAAAGGTAGGCGATCTCTGGGTGGGGGGGTAGGGTGATTCCTGGGTGTGTGTGTGTTAAACCACTCCACCCCCACCCCAGGGATCACCCTAGTACCTGCTGGTGCGGGCTTCGGGTTGCCGCCACCAGCACGGCAGCAGCCCAGAGTCCGCACTAGCAGGGACTTCAGCTAAAAAAATTTTTTAAAGAAATCCAGGCTGGGCAGGGTGGGTGTCCCCCCTTCCACCCGTGCAGCCTGGACAGGGGAGGGAAAGTGGTTTTTGGTTTTTTTCCCATTGATTTCAATGGGGACAGTTCCCCATTGAAATCAATGGAAAAATACTGGTACCGGTATACCGGTTCTAATCCGATAAACCGGTTTTTTGGGAACCGGTATCCAGCAAAACCGGTATCCAGTTTTTTGTGTGATGTCCCACCCTAATAAAACTGAGTTGTACCCACACACTTTGGTTTGTTAATTGGCAACCTTCGATCCCGTTTGGGGTAAACTGAGGTACAATAAACCTCATTTATTTCCTAACAAGGCGGGAGCCTCAACTTACAATTTCCATGCTTTTTAGTGCATGACTGAATTCGCAAGAGCCTTAACTTTTCTTGTAAACTGGAGGGTTTTTTTTACTATGGATTATCCAAGTTTTTTGTTAAATGCAAAGCATCCGCCCTGCCCTCACGCCCTTCCCACACCCAAAGCACCCCCGCTGCCCTAGGTCCCTTGCTCCCCCCACCCAAAGCACCCCCCTGCCCTTGCTCCTTGCTCCCCCCCAATCCAAAGCAGACTCCAGCATGGGCTCTCAGCCCTCAGACGGAGGTGGTGGTGGTGATCGGGGGCAAAGCAGGCAGCAGCAAGGAGCAGTGGCAAGGTGGAGGGGGCTAGTGCTGCCGGGGCATTTGTCCTCCTTGGCACCCTGAAACTCCCAGGTACAATTGCCCCGAGCCCCACTCAGGGAAGGGAAAAAAAGAGAAGAGGTGGCGAGCAGCGCTCCTCTTCAAAGCAACCCCACCCCTCTCCATAGGCTAACATGGGGTTTTTCACAACCTCATAATTTTAAAACTACTAATCAGATTTACAAATAAAACCCCAAAGGCACCCCCTGCCAGCCTCATTTAATTTTCTAAAAGGCTAATTCTTCCTTCCCACCAGCACTCAACCCCTCTACCCTGCCCAGATCCGGACGGTCTGACTAAATGAAAAATCAGGTTTGAAAGTGCAGTTTTCAAACTGTGATATCTCAGCTTTTATCCAAGTCATTCAGATGAAATGTTCACAACATGAACCATTTATTGAAGTGATACTTCACAACAAATTTCACAATCCTAACCTTGATCGTGCCAGTTGTAGAACACATAGAATGTTGGGGCTTTATAACGTAGTGTGCAACACACCTTACCTATTATTATTTATATTTAAGTCCATTTATATGCCGCCCCCTATGCCTACAGCATCTCGGGGCGGCTTCCAACATAAAATAAACAATTTATCACAATATATTAAAGATATAAAAATCTACACAAATATTTAAAACAATTTTAAAATACCCCCCATACAAAAATAGAGTGCTCCCACAATCTATTGCAAAACTATTTGCTTTTTTCTATTGGTCAAGACTGTTAGTCTGTCAATCATTCCTATATTAGATGGGGGCCAATACCACCATTTCACACAGGGCCCCAGCTTCCCTGGATTCAGCACTGGGAGAGGTAATCATATTTGTTTATGGAGTCTGGTGGCAACTGAACAGGAAGTAAATAATCATGACAATTCCAGAAGACACGTAAAAAATGGCTCTGAAATTGCTCATTCTAATCTTAGACGTATGGCTTTAAGGGTGTTAACAAACAAGACATTAGCTTACATTAGCCCACACCAGGTGGGTGTCTATTTGACCATTTGTAGGTGTTCACCCCCACCGGCCACATGGCCTCCACCCACCAGACACACAGCCCCCACTCATGGCAGGATTTTGGAGACTGTGGAGCCCACCGTGCAGGTGAATGCAGGCTGATGGATGCCTACATGCCGCATTCCATTGATTAGGTTGCATGCAGCACCTCAACACATACAGGTCAGCCAACACCATAGAGTCACAGGCAGAAATCCTAGGGTGTCCACTTCCTACCCCTCTCTCCACTCTTACTGGCACCGCAAGTGGGGGTTGCCCACAAGCTCCTAAAAAACATGCAAGGGGCTGTATGTGTCACGCCGCGTTGCAGTGCGCTACAAAGGACCCGGAAGTATCCAAGCTGGGGACGGCGCGGGAGACCCGTGCAGCATTCTAGGGACTCGCCCCCGTCACCTGACCAAACCCGGAACAAGACTCCACAGCCGCAGCCGCCAGTACCAACAACACCGCCAGCTGCGTCCCAGGCGGCTGCCAGACGCAGTGCACGCCTGGCGGAGCGCCGCATACTGCCCAGGGGCAGAACCCAGCCGGCATCACAAGCCAGAAACAAACACCATGGGGCATAAAAGGCTGGCAGGGCAACAACTCCCCACCGGTAATCACGAGACTGCCCCACCCCCTTCATGCTTCACAGTTGTGTGTATGCGATCAAGTTTGGAGACTGAGTGCCTTTCCCCTTCCTCCGTGCGCCTGGGAGATATCTGTAAGTGTTGCCTTGTTGGTCCTCCCCGCTGCCTCACTTCCTCATGTGAGAGTTTCCCCCGGTCCACTCCCCCCCCCCCCGCTTCCCCGAGTGTGAATCTTATCCTCTCCTTCCTTGTCTTCCCACTCTTTGTGGCCCCGTTCCCTGACTCCCACCCCCGGGATACACCGGGCCCCCATCTTTCCTACATCTTGGCACCCCCCTCCCATCTGGACCCTGACGTGCATAGGAGTAGTTGTTCCCGTGTGTGTTCCCCCTCCTGCTCCCCTTCCCCCGCCCCCTCCTTGGAGCCTCGCACCTCTCTTACTGGCCCTATGATGATCTGGGTTGCTCTCCATGTCTGAGAGAAAGCCCGCCTAAGACCCTGAGGGCATTACTGACCCCGTGGTATCCCTGCAAGAGGCCGCTTGAGACTGAGCTCCATTCCAGCCCTCTCCCTATTGCTCCCAGCCCCTTCCTTTCTCCGCTGACCCCTCCCCTCCTAACAGTATGTTTATTAGGCTGGACATGCTAAACATGTGAGCGGGGGTTGCACAGACTGAACCCAGACTACAGTGGGCTACTGCCTTGTTTGTTAATGCCCTAAGTTTTGTAATGCAAGTTCCATTTTTCAAGTGACATTTGCTTGGAAAAAGAGGATCATTATTCTAGATTTCCAGACTCCTAAATTCTCTTTTGTTGAACACACAAACATGGTTTGGTTGTTGGGATACATAACCCACTCTTCCTACTCATTGGGAAATGCTGTTCCTTGTTCAGCATTACCTACTGTAACCCTTCAAAAATCATGTCAGGACCATGGGTGCTGGGAGCAGGGTAGAAGGGGGTGTGGTTAAATCCCCCTGGTTCCAGCCTGGCCTCACCCCTTCCAAGCATTGCGATATCATGGTTACGTCAGAAAGGGCAAAGGGGCTCGCCCGCCCTCTACTGAAGATATTTCTGATGGTACCTTTTAGGGGTGGGAATATCAATATCGGATAAATCCGATGCACCCGATAATCAGGTATATTGGATTAATCCGATAATCACCAGTATCGGCATTCCGGATTTTTAACACTGACCGCTTTACCGGTTTTTTAACATCTCGGCCATTGAAGTGAATGGCTGCAATGTAAGAAAAACGGTAAAGTGGCCAATGTTAAAAATCTGGTATGCTGACACTAGTAAATCCGATACTGGGGAGATTCGTTACCGGTAAATCCAGTATCCGGTATTCTCCCCGGTGTCCCATCCCTAGTACCTTTTGAGGACTCCCAAAATCATAAAATTAATTTGTAAATCATGATATTTTTTAAAATACACAAAATGGTGTGTTCCTTTTCTTTGCCATCTTGTTTCCAAGTATTTTGGCTCTACACATATCATGTTTTCAAGCTTCCCCTGGCAACCATGGGAGTTAGAAACTTGTTAGAAAGGGTTGGAAACTTTTAAACAAGTAGTCTGTGCAGCATGCACACATCCAAACTACATAAAGGAGCTTATCTCTCCTCTGAATGTACTTAATCTAAAGGAATTTTGCTTGCGTCCTTGCTTATCTTCTGAGAAACTTCAGCTGAAATCAACCTGAGATTCAAAGGCCCTTTTCACACAAGACACTCTCCATCCACTATACATGTTGCAGGGCTGCAGTGTTGCCCTATGGGTGCCCTGCAACATGTATAGTGGGTGGAGAGTGTCTTGTGTTAAAACATCCAACGTTATCAAGGTACAGACAACATTCAGTGTAAGTCAATGAGATGTTTCATCTACAAAAGGGGTCATCTTTCCCCTCCATGCATAGGTACTGCTATGAAATTTGAGGCTACTGCTCACCTTTGAGCTTCTGACTCTCGAATGCGTCTGAAATAGCTTTATGAGATAAAATGTTAACAAGGGGCAGGGGGATGCACAAACACTGACAGGGGGGTTGCACAAACCTTCTTTCCATTAAAAAAAAGAAACAGGCTCAAAAAGAACTACTATAAACTGAGATGATAGAGCAGAAGAGGGGAACTTTCCCCCCACTCCTCAGGGCCACTTTTTAAATCAGTACAAGCTCTACGGGCCATTCGGTGTTGGGGTGGAGTTGCTTAAGGGGTGTACTCAAGATGTGGGAAGAAGAGGTAGATCCAGATCATGGACTGGTCTCCTGAATCTGTCCGTTGTCACTGAGTGCATGCCCTCATCTCCACTCCCTCAACCCCCTGAGCTCGCTCATTCATTCAGTGCTTGAGGGTAGGGAATTGGTCCATGGGCCAGATTCAGGAGCTGGAGACAGGGACAAGATAAAAAAAACAGTTCTGGGGTGGATTGGGCCCATAGGCCAGAGGTTCCCCGCCCTGAGACTTGCAAGATTTGAAATTTAATTCCAAACTATGAAACTTAGCAGGCAGTTGTATGAGCAACTCAGTGGAAGGAACAGTTTGTTTACCAGCTCTCTTGAAAACACAAGAGGCTTTTAAATTATGTCATTTCATAAAAGCAACAAACCCAGTTCATTCTGAGAGTCCCAGAAGAGCCCTGAATATGCAAATATAATGAGAAACATCAGGTTAAACCAAATTCTCCCAGCATGCTTACAACTAGTACAGATTTTGATTTCCATAAGTGAGGCTGCCTACTAAATTGTCATTCAGCACTAGCCTGCTACTTCATCTTTTACTGTAGTAAATGTCAGAGAATCTTGCTATTTCCTGAATATTTTCTAGAAATATTGAGGATACTGAAAAGCATCTGCTATCTGTCCTGCTTTTGCAAATGTCTCATAGGATTCTCTCTGCTCTAGTACATATATTTGTTCTTTCTTCTCTGTCACAGGTGTGGTGGACACAGGTATATGTACTCGCAGTATAAGTGATATGGTTTTGCCTTCCCATTTTCAGTCTGTATGAATATCAGCTGACAGTCTGGCTACAAGGTAATAGATTTTGTTTTCCTTTCGAGACAGCAAAAAGCAGTTAATTTTTTCTGGTGATTTGTGGCTTAGTACAGTTGTATATAGCCTTTTCAGAATTCCTACTGCATAGCAAAGAGAGGATGGTGCATTCCTCCAACATGTTTCAGGGACTTTCATAACTGTAAATGGATGAGGTTGTAAACAAAAAGGAAGCAGTATGAAATTGCCTTTGTGCTATTCCCAATGTAGAATGTCACTGAACAGTGGAAAAATCATTAAGCCTCTGTCTCACTGAATTTGCCAGTCTTTAACATCATACAATTGCCCTGTTTCAAAGAAACCAAGTTATTCTAGTCTTTTATAGCGTTGGTATTATCTGCTCTTTATAATATTGGGAGAGGTAGCAAGTAGTTCTCTGCAGCAAGAACCAGATCTAAGGAAGTCTTACAAAGGGGAGAAAGAAACAATGTTCTGTGTATGCCAGTGGGATTTGGTGGGATACAAATTAGGCTGCAGGGCCAATCCTAAATGCCCACATACACATGTGTACACTCAAGTTGAGTGCGGTTTATGTGCAGTTTGCGCACAGGTCATATTCCCCATAAAGGGAATGTGTGCAGTTTACACACAGGCTGCACATCACACAAGACTTGAGATCAGTCCCTGTACCTCCCCCTCCAGACCAGGGCCAGTGCTACCTTATAGGCAGCAAGTGCAAAAGAGCAGTTCTCCTGCCCCGATACAGCCGCCATCAAGCTCCGCAGCTAGATCAGGTGGGGGGGCAGGGAAGAGCCACCCTGTTGAACTTTCCACCCTAGGCAGCCCTGCTTCTCCCACGCGCCACTCCTGATCTATCCATGGAGCTTGGTGGTGGCTGGATCGGGGGGATGGGTGTGGGGCGCCTAGGGCAGCAAGTTCCAAGGGGCAGTGGCTGCCCAAGGCCACCTAGGGCAGCAAAATCCTTGTGCCACTCCTGTTTCAGATATACTTATTATCATGAAAACTTGGGTGCCTATTTACCTTCTGCTCCTCTGCCAAATCAACCTCTGTGATCAAAAGATATTAAATAGGATACACACCAGATGATTGCATAAGTCTTCTTTCCTTTGGAAACCAGGCTAAGTTACCATCATATACACAATGGAAGCCCCCCGGCACGGATTATAGAAAGAAGTACCAGTTATTTTTAGGGATGGTTGACATTCTAGCCGAGTGGATACTAAATAGGGAACAGATTCTGTAAACTGTTAGGCACATAAATAAGTCTCTGGTTTAGGGCTGTAAGTAAGCAGTTTGCAAGTCAGCCATGAAGCCAATGAATGACAGGACAAAATAGTGTTGGGTGAGCTTTTTCAAACAAAATTAACACTCTCCAGTTATTGAGCCTTTTACAGACTAACTTTTATCAGTGAATGAGAAAATGCTGGCCACCCTAAATGGTCTTCAAAAAAAAAAAAAAAAGGAGCTGGCCCCTTGGCTTTTTCTGATACAAGCTTACCTCGTAAATTCTATCTAGTAAAAAAGAAGCAGCCCTATTTAAATAAAATACTGCAATGGTATAGGAAGTTTCTAATAGTGAATGACATGTAGTATGAACAGGTTTGGGTTCCGTTCTAGAAACTCACCGTGACAACTTGAGCAAATCCAAGTTTCCTCACTTATGAAACGTGGCCAGAAATCCCACCTCTCGTAAAAAACTCGATTACTGAAAGTTTGCAGAACAAGCTGGGATCGTCAGATGTTGTGCAAAACAAAACATCCGGAGTGGATTTGTCTTTAGCCATGTTTCTACCTACAAGAGATACTGACAGCAAGCACTTCCCTTATTCAATACTTTGATGTATGTTAACACACTGGGTGTTTTTAGACAGATGTGGCGGTGCGAACCCCTGGAGCTGCTCCGGGGTGCACCCCCGCATTCGCCTATTCCCAGCCCACAGAGTTTCAAATGGAAGGGAGGGCCTGTAGCAATCCAGGAGGGTGCCTCCAATATATGAGGCCCATGCAGGCCTGATAAGGGGGGAATGTGGGGGTACAACTGGAGTTAAGGGAGGCCTCAAAAAACAAAAATAATTTATTTTCTTAATATACATTAAAATATGATGAGTAAAATAATAGTAACATATGGAGTCCGATTCATCAATACAGCTCAGGAGCACAGCACTCTGAAGTTGAAATGAATCCAAGGGACAAATGAGGTGGCGTGCCTCAATTTACCCAAACGGGATCGAAGGTTGCCAATTAACAAGCCAAAGTATAGAGGTACAACTCAGTTTTATTGGACAGACACTTAACATCTGGACATGGCAGTGTTCTCAGTTACAAACCCCAGTAACCCATAATATCTTACGTGTCAGAGGCACAGTCCAAGAAGCAGGCCGGTTCAGAGGAGAAGGGGAGAGGGTCCAGCAGATGGCTGGCCCGGGGGTCTCTGGATCTTTTGAGAGCGACAGTAAGGATCAAAGACCCACGTGGCTCACTGCAAATGCTAGTGGCCGTTAGCGTCAATGACAAGGGGTAAGGGGCTGGGCTTTCCCTTTTATAGCTTCATTTATTGGGGGTACATGTTGCAGGGTCCCCTTTGCCAGGTGCAGAGAATAAGCTGGCTATTCATTATGCTATCACTTGGAGCACAGCCACCAAGCTAGTTTGGAGTTCTCGGGGAGTTTTTAGGGAGTTACTGTTTATTTGTAGGGGAGGGTACCTCCCTTTCTTACAAACTCCCTTTGTTTCTCTTAGGCCTCTTTCTGTGTTCTCAGAGATAGTG
>QEPC01003557.1:2082064-2093865 GCA_003113815.1 Sphenodon punctatus
CCCCCCTTCCACCCGCGCAGCCTGGGAGGGGGAGGGGGAACTTGGAAGGATTCAGACATTTATTTCATTGAGTTCAATGGGGACACAGCGCCCCATTGAACTCAATGAAATAAAACCGGTACCGGTATACCGGATTTAATCCGGGAATCCGGTTTTTGTAGAACCGGTAACCAGTAAATCCGGTAACCGGTAATGGGCCCGGGGTCCCACCACTACTGTCTAGGGTTTGTTACTGTGGCCTTGGAAATACATTTTCTGCTTAGAAAGTGATTTTGACAATTTTATTCTCATGGGCCTCGTTGGATAGTGTCAGCCTGAGGCTGAATAAACTGAAATGAGTTTGTCCAAACCTGATCCTGCTTGTGTCTCTGATCATGGCCAATATTGCCTAATTGATACATAACAAGGTCTTGTCTGAAGTGGAAGTGTATGGAGGCTTCAGCATGTTTGGGCTAGAGCATCAGCAGGAAGAGAAGCAACAACAGATGCTCCACCCCAAGTAACATATGTGTAAATAAAGTACAAGTATTGTCTTCAGAAATTGATTTTAAAACTTACAACAGGGGACAGAAGGTCCCCAGCTATAATGATGAGAGACCCCAAAATTCTCTCTATGGGCCTGGATCTATATACAGCATTTGTACCCTCTAAGGGGAACATTTATCTTTAACTGATCAACAAAAATTAATTACAGTAACATTTTCATTTTTCCAATGAGCGAGTCAGTGTGTCCATAAATATTAGTCCAGGGGTGGCCAAACGTATAATGAGTGTGATCCACTAGAGCCAGTGATCCATCACAGGTGATCTACTAGGACCCCTCCCACTGGTTCCAGTGCCCCAGGATGGCACCGCTCATGATGGCTCTCAGCTTGGTGACATCTCAGCAACTGGTCTCAGGAGTGAAGAGCAGCACTCCCCTTTGGAGAAAGCCTTCCACACTAGGAGACCTCTCCTAGCTCATCTCCTCCCTGGGGAGACAGCCCTTTGGGTGTCCCTCTCCGCTCCCCAGCAGCCCTCTGCCCACACCATGGAGATTAACTTGTGATCTCCCAGTAGATCATCTACCTTTTGGTCTCTCCTGCATTAGTATGTTAGAAGGTGGCCTATACCTTTTTACACAGGATCCAGCTTCCCTGGATCTGACACCACACACAACAGAGTCACCTTAGTCACACTCTGTTCAGAGCAGAGTCTTTTGCCAAGAGAATTCTTTGGAGAAAAATCCATTTAACCTCCACACCTTGACCTTCTCAACTGTCAAATTCAACTGAAGAAAGAGTGCCTTCATTATTTCCCTCCTTGCTAGATATCCTGGTCTCTTCTATGGCAGCCCCCAAGATGCACTTTCTCACGCTTTGCAAACTACTCATCTCTCTCAAGCATCCCTCAGTCTTCCTGCTCCTATCCATTCATACTCCTGCATGTGCCCCATGCTCTGCCATCCAAGCAAAGCTGTCCTACGTCTTTCCCTCCTTCCTAGTTCTTCATCAAATTCCTCCCGTCGTAGCTCCCATTCCCCATGCCCAAAGAGGCAAGAAATCGGTCCCCCCAAAGGAATGATGGTTAGGACGTTCGCCTGGGACCATGACTTCCAGTGTCATACCCCACTACGTCTGTGCCGGTGCTAGCCTTCAGCACCAATGCGAGACCCACTCATTTTAATGGGATTTGCATCAGGGCTTATGGGCTAGAACCAGTATGAAGAGGGTGGAAGATCCCACTCTTATCTCCAATTCTCCTGTTCTGCCCAAGATTTTCAGTGCGTTCTTGTGCAACCCACTTAAAATGTCTCTAGAATGGTGACAGTAATCCCTTCCTCCCTCACAGTGCAGTTGCAAGGACAGAAACATCAGACTGTAAGGCATCCAGATTCATGGCAATGGTGTTGGTGGAAGGAGAGTACATAAATACTTAAGACAGATAGATCATCTTCATCTCTCTCTCTCTTCCATTCCACAGCTCTTCTGTCTGACAGACAAAAGACAGGATACCTCCATCCCCCTGCAAACGCGTCATGCTGGAGAGAATGCCAGAGACCAGATACTGATTTAAACTCATGTGAAATTCTATGGCGAGTTTTTTGCAGGGCAATACTCAGAAGTTGATAAATCTATTCGTATATAGGGAATTATATTGGGGCATTGCTTTGAGTTATGACTCTTGTAGACTTCTGTGGATTACTGTTATTGTATTTGTGATACTTCTGTGGAGTCTTTTTGGTTTTATATTACTGTGTTGGTATTTGGCTTTGTTTGTAGGCTTGGTTTACATGTTTATATGTATGCTAAGGCCAATGGCCACACAATAAATCTGCTTTAAATAAAAATCTATTATTCTTGGTTGGAAAGTACACAACTGTGAAACCCTGGAGGGCTCCAAATCTTCCTTCTCTCACAGACTGGTTGAAGCAGATGTGGGAGATGTACCCATTTTTCTATTCCCGCTATATCTCATAACAATCTGAGATCCTCTTTTAAATCACCATGAAATCAATTCTATTTATGTATCAGATTTCTGATATGTGATGCAAGGACATTATTCATAACCTCATAGATGTAGGAGGTTATTCATAACCTCATAGAAGCTGAGAAAGGGGGGCTGAACCCCATTTTCAGTGTGCCCCACCCTCTTGGAATTTCTATTGACCTGGTTACTAAATGGCTAGAGTCCAAGTTAAAAAAAAATAATCATTAAATCCTCCCCTTAAAATTTGCAAAATTGTGCACCTGTGCATATGCTTATTGGACACTCAACACTGCTGTGGTAATTTCTTGTGGTAAAACTTCCTTTTCCTGGCCCACTCCTTCCCCACACCTTTACTGGCCCCGTGGCTTTCTTCTTCATTTTTTAAAATAAAAAAATACTCATTATCCTTGTATATCAAAATAAATGAAAAAGAATAATGAAGGGAAGTAGGAAGATTGGAGTGAGGGAGCGGCTAGTTTAACTCCTCAAAAGTAAGAAAATAAGTAAAAAGAAACAACATTATTTAGTCTAACTCCCCCAAAGTAAGTAAATAAAGAATAAAATAACATATTTTCATTTAATTACTTATTTTTGGAGGTGCTAAACTATTTGGCCGGCTCATCCTCCTACTTCTCTTTACTTATCTTTCTTTAAATTTTGATATACAAGTATAAAATAATTGCAGCTCTTGGTGCCAAAGTTGTATAGCGTGTGTCGCCAACCTACTCTTCTATTCACATGGGGGGGGGAAATACAAAATAGTGTTAATTTCTCTCCCTCCCCGAAAATCCTCACCAGATGCCTGTCCTGAGCACCCCGTCGGGCAGGTAAGTCCCCCTCCCAGAGAACAGACGGGCCACCTACCAGCAGCGGCGACCAGCAGGCAAAGAGCACACACATGATCCCCAGCAGCTGGAACAAGGTTTCCATGGTTATCCTGCCCCACTGCTTTCTGGACTGAGAGGCCGAGGTTTTGGTCCTGCAGCGAGACACCAGAGCGACGATGGTGGCCACGTTGCAGCCCACGGTGACGAGGAGGGAGAGAAGTCCCAGGAAGGCAAAGGTGGAAGCGAAGAAGGTGTTCCCCGCCAGGCGGTGGAGAGAGTCCTCCCTGGTGCTGATGAAGCACCAGGTGCCCGGCCACTGCAGCGTGTACTCCCCGACGCCCGCGATGGGCAGGAGCGCGAAGACCAGCACGGCCAGGCAAACGCCCAGCAAGCCCGAGCGGGTCGCCCTGGTCTTCATGTGGCTGGCGTACCAGTGGGGCGCTCGGATGGCCAGCGTCCGCTCGATGGCCATGGCGCTGGCGATGAAGAGCGGGCAGAGGCCGAAGACGGTCATGGTGAGGCCGAAGAAGGCGCACAGGGTGCGGGAGGGGTCCACCCGGTCCCAGTCCCGGTTGGCCAGGTACACCGAGATGACCACGGGGCTGGTGAGCAGCTGCCCGGTGAGGTCGGTCAGGGCCAGGGAGCCGATGCAGAGCAGGAAGGACTTCTTGCGCTTGTTCTCCTTCTTCTGGTAGGCGCGGTAGACCAGCAGCATGGCCAGCGCGTTGCCCACCATGCCCGTGATCATCATAGTCAGGGGGAAGGCCACCGACACCGAGCCGCACTCCTCCTCCTCCTCCGTCCCGTTGCTCGGCTCCCGCCCCAGCGGGCTGGAGGAGGAGTTGGGCTCCCGCATGCCGAGGAGGGAAGCGGTGGAGTTGAAGGAGATCCAGCGGCCGTCGCAGGACCGGTAGGGAGTCATGTTGCTTGGGGGAGCAGCAGCGGAGGCGGCTCAGCAGCAGCCCGCTCCCATCCCGGCATGGCTCGGCGCGCTGCCTGCTCCCGTCCTGCCCGGTGAGGAGTTCAGCCCGGCTGGGGCAGCGCGGCTCTATAAGGCAGGGGAGGAGGCGGAGCCCGGGAGCCCAGTCAGCTTCATTGATGAAGTTCAGGGAGGAGCTGGAGACGCACGGACACACTCTGCCCAGCGGGGGACTCGAACCTGCGGCACCTGAAGAAGAAAGAACTGAGCACAGAAACGGCTGCGAGGCGGTGGGGTTCCTCCTCCCAGCCACCCTTTCCAACCATGGCTCCCAACGTGGTGTCAGTCAGTCGAGGGACTGGGCCCTGCAACATGAATTTTCCATAAGTGTTCCTTTGAAATGTGCCCAGGTGGCAACCCTAGTCGAGTCCGAGCTGAGCTTTCTGGTTCCACTCCAGCTCTCCTCCGCCTGCACGTGGTAAAAGTACAACATTCTCCACCCTACGGGCGGCTGGATTTTCTGCGCCACCCGGGAGCTGATGACTAAGGAGCCTAAATCTATTTTGGAGAGGAATTCCCCCTCCCCGTGCCCCTTCAGCAGGTGGCTTTCAGTTTCCTGCCAAAATAATAGCTTGGGACAGGCTTCTCTTCTGGGAGGGGCGTGCGGGGTGTGTGTGTGTGATAACCCCTTAAATTTAGAAGGCGGAGAAGAAACACGTTATTAGTTCACAAAGTATACAGAGTTATTAGCGCCACCTAGCGGAAAAGAAACACACACAAACTCCAGGCAGAAAGCGCACAAATCCATTCATATCATACCCTGGTTATTTAAAAAAGATCCAGCTATACTTTTAAAAGATGAAGATGCCTTTGAAAGATTACCGGAGCTATCCCTGGATTCTTATTTCTGTGTATTCAGAGAGATCTCCAATTTTAAAAATCTTTAGTAACAAAGAAAATACCGATTACGTACTGCATGGCACCTGGCATGACAGTACAGAAAGGAACTGGAAAACGGCACTGTTCATCAGGACTGGCCCCAGGCTTTGTGAGGCCATGTGGAAGTCTTGGTGCGGGGCCTAGCTTGCATAATTAGGCCACACCTAATTATGCAGATGTATACAGTTACATAAAATTTACTCCCTCTGGACAGGAAGGATTCCAATTCTCCACCTCTCCGAGCAGCCATGGAGAAGCATGACCTCCTAATGCTTCCAGTTTGGCACCCCTTGGCTGCCTTACCTGGTGCTCAGCTGAGCAGCCATAGAAAGGCATGGACTCCCAATGGTTCTCCCACCTCCCCAGCTGAGCATCTACCACCGCTCCCCAGGAGTGGTTCCACTGTAGGGGCAGGCAGTGAGGCAGGCACAGAGAGACTGACTGCATCCGCTGCCTTACTAGGGGAGAGGGGTGAACTTAGCTATCCTGGCCTCCAAGGCCTGTTGTTTCTTGGTGCCCTCTGTGCCTTGTGCATGCATGGGGTGTAACAAATCCAGAGGTGCTGCTATCTAACACCCAAAACACCAAAAATGCAGTCAGCCTATTAAGCGCATTATTCCATGAAAAGAAACATATTTATAACCAGTTCAGTTGTGCCCCCATAATCAATTCACTCTGCCCCCACTTCATAACCAGTTTATTTGTGCCCGCATCCCCCATATAATCAATTCACGCTGCCCCCACCCATAACCATTTCATTTGCGCCCCCGGGGCAGCGTGAATTGATTATATGGGGGCAGAAATGAACTGGCTATGGGGCGGAGGTTTAAAGACAGTATTCCTGTTAGCAATAACTTCATTAAGAAGAGTTAGTGAAATAGCAGCCATAATAATCTCAGAACCATATTTGCAGATTTTCCAAGATAGAATAGATATTGTTTTATCGCAAATTCCTACCTAAGATAGTATAAATAAGACAGTTGTGAGAATGTGGCCCTTTTTACACGGGCCTCTCCCAGCCATGAACACGCAGATTTCTGCATTTTCATGGGTTGGGGAGCTCCGTGTGAATGGCACGGTGCACACATCCATGGGGAGTGGGGGTGCGTGCGTGCGTGCGCGCATGTCTAACACGCATCCCTACTCACCCCCCACTTGTCCCCACACATGGAGCAACCAGAGAAAATGGCAGTTACTCCATGGGTGCAGATGAGTGGGGGTGCGTGTGTGGCCATGTGCATGCCCCGCCCACATACTGGTGTGCCCATGGACCATCCCCCCCCCCCACCAGGCAGAGTCGTGTAAAAACAGACTGAGGAGCCACTTGAAGACAAGCAGAAGGTTTCTGCCTTGTAAACAAGGTTCTTCGAGATGGCTTTAAACATTCTCACAACACCCACCCTTCCAGCCCCACATGGAATTTTTCTCTTATATTCCTAGAAAGGGTTGGAAGGAACTGTCATTCTGAGGGGGAGAGTGCTTTTTATACTAGAAGAGCTCAAGACCATCACATGGTCTATTATTTGCATAGGGTGAGCATGCACAACCCAGTTGTGAGAATGTTGGGAGCCATCTCGAAGAACCTTCTTTACAAGGTAACAACCTTCTCATCACCATGGGGATGAGTTGTTTGTAAACAAACAGCGTTATCTCCCAGTCTGATTGGTGTCTGGTATCCTTGCTGCTGCTGCTGCACTACTAGCAGGCAGACTCAGAGGCAGGTGAGGGATGGGGACCAGAACCAGGAGGGGAGGCAGAAGAACCTAGTGGGGGAGAAGCTGGTTGCCGCTTGCTGCCCAGCCAGAGAAGCACGGTGCCCCAGCTAGCCGCAGGGCCATGTGTGGCTGCACATGTGACACATGCTTGGGGCCGGTTCTGCTGTTCATTCCTAAACTTCCCACTGCTTTCAAATCTTGATGATCTGGAGTGGAATTTAGGAGGAGGATCACTGGCAACATGAATTGAAACGACCTTATATTTAAAACCTCTTCAATTGTCATGTTCATTGTATTTAATATTAATTAAATATTGAGACATATTTTTGTCTGGTTGTTCATGTTCCTCTTTGATCTTTCCCCCCCCCCCCTTTATTTGGCTTGGCTCGTGGCCCTCACCATAACTTAGAAAACAATGACATTTAAAATCCAAACTTAAAGTAAAACAACTGGGATACAGCTGAAGTTTCGATGTACTTGTTGAACAATTTTGCCAGATACAACAGGTTTCCAAATATATGTACACAGAACAGCTATAAAACTCCAGCAGTTGCTCATGCCATGATTGGATCATTTCACAGGGTGGACCAATTGATAAAACACAATTTTACAAGCTACATAGTATCCTTGCCTACATAGTTAATTCTAGTTAACCTTCTCTGGCCTCCATCATTAAAGGAAATATGTTAGCTATCTCCCACAGTTGGGCTGTATTTGTTCTAGTTAATAGAATCTGAAGCAAAAATCTGCTTGGCCAGAACTTTTTGGCACATAGTAACCTATTCAGCCAGTTTTTCTGTGTGGGCTCCATGTATCTACATTTGAATATTATTTGCTGTAAATCGTCGATTTGTTCCAGACCACAGGGACACTTATGGAGTGTCCACGGTATCTGTTGGTTATGGCCCTCAAAGACTTTGGAAGGAAGTAATTGGGATCTACAAAGTGTACATTCCTTTCTGAGTTTAAAGTTTTGTAGACTGACCAAATACCCTTCTCTGCCCCAGCTTTCTTTCAAGCTAGGGTAGAGTGGGGCAATTTTATTGGAGGAAGTCAAGGCAAGCTGTTCCTGGCCAGCTACATCCTCCAGTCTTTGCAGAATAGCCACTCTATCACATAATGAAACTGACTGGTGGAGTAACAAATATCTATACCCCAGCTGACTAGGCAGCGAGTCCAGGTCCTCTCTCCAACGAAACTCTGAATCACTTCTCATCGTTTCCAGCCAACAGAGTTTAGGGAGAGCATCATCACTCAGCCATGTCTATAAGCTTAAACCAATATCTGATAACCTTTCATTGCATTTTGGTTTTAACTGGAATAATTTCCAGTCTGCCCACATCAATGAGGCTGGAGTGGATTTGGGAGTACCAAGTAATGTTCTCATGAGTGTATTCTGGAAGCCTTCCAGATTCAGATTGCTCTGGCTGCCCCAGATTTCAGCCCCATAGATAGCATATGGGATCAGTTTGTGTTCCAAGAGTTTCAGAGCTGGAAGCAGCTATCGGCCCCCGTATTTTATCCAAAATATTACTACCTCATTAACTGATCGTTGCATTCTCAGTTTGATGGCCTTACAAGGCTTATCCCATGACCCTGACGTAGAAAATATGAGCCCCAAATATCAATAGCAATCAACCTGCTCCAACTTATCCAATCCCAGATTTCACTCACACTGGGGTTACCGTTTGGCGAACATCACAAGTTTGGTTTTGTCGCAGTTAATGACCAACTTATTCAGAGTACAATACTTATGTAGTTGTGTGATTACTTTCCTCAAACCTATCTGCGAGGTGGCTAAAAGAGCCATGTCGTCCACATACAATAATGTATTTACTCTTCTACCTGCGATATATGCCGGGTGGAATTTATCTTCTGCCAGGAAATCCACTATATCGTTAATAAAAACATTGAAAAGTGTTGGGGCTAATACGCAGCCTTGTTTAACACCATTTTCTGTGGTAATAGGTCCTGTCAAATCCCCATTGTTCGTGATTCAAATTCTTATTTCAGTAAATTGGTATAAGCATTGTATCAACGCGAGCAACCTATCATCTATGCCTGCCTTCCTTAGCTTGTCCCACAGTAGTATTCTATCTATTGAATCAAATGCCTGTCTTAGATCAACAAAGATCACATACAATTTCGTATTCTTAACCCTCACATACTTATCAATCAGGTGTGCCAAGACATAACACTGATCTGCTGTTGACCTACCTTTCCTGAAACCAGCTTGTTCAGCCTTAAGAATTTTGTTCCCTTTCATCCAATCCTCTAATCTGCCCAAAAGTGTCCTGGCATACAATTTAGCAGGGATATCTATTAGGCTTATTGGCCGATAATTAGGAGGCAGCAATCTGTCTCCTTTTTTATAAATTGGGACTACCATGCTAAGATTCCAATTGGCTGGTATGACTCCAAAGAGGTTTATATGATTAAAGAGTTTCTGAAATATAGGGGCCCAGCAATCACAGTTTTCTTTCAGAAACTTGCCAGTCAGCCCATCCTCGCCTGGAGCTTTGGCATTGGGGAAACTGAATATTAAATCCTTGATGTCCTGCAGGGTTAATGGAACCCAAATCAGGGAGTAACAAGAGATTCTTCCTCACATCATTTGTCCTGCCACTGGGATTCCTGTTATACAGTTTGTTGTAAAAATCTTCCCATTCACCAGCAGCTATCCCGATCTTTGAAAAGGCTTGTCCGGGGCAAAGCCCTGAATTTACAATCTGCCAGAATTTTCTAGCATCATTTTTGTGCACTGCTTCTGCTAACCACTTCCACTGTGCTTTCTGATAATCCCCCCCTTTTCTTTTCTTTTTTGATCAGATGTCTATACTTCCTTTTCTTTTCTAAGTACTCCCTTAAGAGACCATCCCCCGATCTCATTCTTACTTTATATGCTAGTTTCTGCAAATTAGCCTTTTGCCTCTGGCAGTCCTGATCGAACCAACATGGGCACATGAATGTCCCCTTGCTTTCCCTAACCACCCTAGTTAGCAATTCTGACTTTATTTTGTTGCGAATTGTTACATATCCCCCGTTGGATCCATCCATTTGTCATCATTGCACAGGAGTTGATTCCTCATGGATTGAAGTGGTTCCGAGCTTAAGTACTTCCGGCTATCCCTTGCCAATTCAGAGCCCCATCTACGCAATTTGCCACGTATAGTGTCGATTGGGCCGAGAGCTGGGTTGGAATCACAATAAAGCTATGCAGAATTTAATTGCAAAAGATCAATCCTAATTGGTTGGTGATCACTAGTCCCCTAGGTCATAACTTCAAAATTGACCAATCTATCTGTCAGTCTCTCTGGGGCACAGATATAGTCCACCACACTCACTCCAAATTTTGCAAAGTATGTGTAACTCTCACCTTCTTGCCTGTCAGATGTTCCATTTAATATTCTTCAGTTTATTCTAGAGAGAAATTGTAATAACTGCAACCCATTGGAGTTCAGTTTAGTATCTCTGGAATGCCTCTGTGGGGCAAAAAAACCCATCCTCCTCATCTAGACCCAGCCTCTGAGCTATCTTTCCATCATCATTGCCCGTAGGAGCATTTATATCTCCTGCCAGTAGTTTTATGGCCTCTGGTGTGTCAGCTTCCATTTGTGTTATAAAATCTTCTAATGTCTGCAAAAACTCAGTCCGCTCCTGAGCCCCTGGCGATGGAGATAAATATATATTTATCATAATTGCCATGAACCACTTTCTGACTAATTTTACTACCAAAGTATATTCAGGAGCCTTTTTCAATTTCTCACTTTGGACCTTCAGTCCTAAATTTATGAGCGTGGCAAGCCCCCCAAGGGCCTGCCCAACAACTTGCCCTTCTTTGCCAGGGATGTCAGAATTTTAAATCCCGGAAAGAACAATTCCTTAGCATTGTCCTACCAGGTTTCTTGAAGACACATTATACATCTCTCTTTAAATAAATTCTGTACTTCTATATTAAGGCAATTTCCCCAACCAGCCATGTTCCAGGACACTATTGAAATGTTATCATTTTGCCTATAAAGCCTGTCCAGCAGTCAAGCCTGAGTGCTATAATCGTTCCAATCTGGACTTGCTTCAACCTCTCCACCTATTTTAATTTCATTCACAGCCTCATGAGTATCAATACGCTACGGCACCCCCCGATTGGCATTTTCACATTCTTTATAAAATTCACAATTACTTATACCTAGGCAATTTGGCTCACTTTGCTTAACTAACTGTATTGCTGTATCCTTCCCTACCTCACTCTTTTGTGGCCACTGCAACTTTGAATATCTTAACAGAGGCCTCCTCTTTGCTGTCTGTTCCCCTGGCCACCTCGTTCCCCTCCACATTTAGTCTGCTTAACTAACTGTATTGCTGTATCCTTCCCTACCTCACTCTTTTGTGGCCACTGCAACTTTGAATCTCTTAACAGAGGCCTCCTCTTTGCTGTCTGTTCCCCTGGCCACCTCGTTCCCCTCCACATTTAGTCTGCCTGGGTTGGTTTTGTTCACCATATTGATACCTTCTTTCTTACTATCAAAGGCCTCCAGACTTACAGAGCTTATAAGCCCTTGGATAGCCTTATTCATAACAGGCTCATTAGCTGTATCCTGAGGGTTCATGGTTTTGTTACTTTTGACAAAAAAAACCTTGGCGTTATTATTGTTCGGAGGGTTGCTATCTCCTAGGGATGGGCGAACAGATCGCTGTTCGGGTTCGGCCGTTCAGTTTGGCTGCATTCGTTTCGTTCGTTCGGTTCAGCTGTTCGGTTCGGTTGTCCGAACAGGCCGTTCGGTTAGGCCGTTCAGCTCAGCTGTTCAGCCGTTCGGGAAATGTTATGATGGGTGGTTTTTTTGGTTTTTTATATGGTTTTTGGTCTTTTATTGGGTTTTATATGGTTTTCTTTTGTTTTTTATTTGTTTTTTTGGTTTTTATATGGAGTTTTTT